>JABWTJ010000261.1:0-323046 GCA_016801875.1 Solanum sitiens
TCATCAATTCTAGGTAG
This sequence comes from Solanum sitiens, assembly GCA_016801875.1. Taxonomy (NCBI): domain Eukaryota; kingdom Viridiplantae; phylum Streptophyta; class Magnoliopsida; order Solanales; family Solanaceae; genus Solanum; species Solanum sitiens. The sequence continues at coordinate 18 of JABWTJ010000261.1, forward strand.
GGGATATTTGTTCTTAATTGTTACCTTATTCAACTGCCGGTAGTCGATACACATTCTTAATGAGCCATCTTTTTTGCGCACAAATAAAACTGGTGCTCCCCATGGAGACACACTAGGCCTTATGAATCCTTTTTGTAATAAGTCTTTTAACTGCTCCTTCAACTCTCGTAATTTTGCCGGAGCCATTCTATATGGAGGAATTGAGATAGGTTGAGTATCTGAAAGCACATCAATACCGAACTCTACTTCTCGTTCTGGAGGCAAACCTGGAAGATCTTCAGGAAACACATCTGGAAATTCATTTACCACCGGAATGGATTGAAGGGTTGGTGGCTCTGCATCTACATTTTCCACTCTAACCAGATGGCATATGTATCCTTTGGAAATCATCTTCTTTGCCTTAAGATAAGAAATAAATTTACCTCTTGGCATCCCAATATTACCTTTCCATTCGAGGACTACCTCTTTTGGAAACTAGAAATGCACTATCTTAGTTCGGCAATCTACCGTGGCATAACAAGAAGCTAACCAATCCATACCCATTATAACATCAAAATCTACCATGTCTAGCTCAACAAGGTCAGCCAATGTATCGCAATCACAAACAGTTACAATGCAATTACGATAAACTCTCCTAGCTATAATAGATTCACCAATCGGTGTAGACACTTCAAATGGCTTTGCTAATAATTCTGGTGTTCTTTTGAACTTTCCAGCAATCAATGGTGTAACATATGATAGTGTAGACCCCGGATCGATTAATGCATATACAATATGTGAAAAGATGGACAATGTACCTGTAACCACATCCGGCGAGGCTTCTAAATTTTGTCGATCCCCTAGTGCATGTGTGCGATTCTGACCTCCACTAGAACTAGCTGCTCCCCTAGCTCCTCTACCCCGACCTGCAGGCATATGTAGTCCCCTACCTAAAGAAGGGGTTGATGAGGTCGACGCAACAACTGATCTAGTTGGTTGAACAACGCCACCCACTCCCCTATGAGGGCAGTTTCTCATCATATGCCCTGGTGTGCCACACCAAAAACAAACATCCGTCCCAAACCTGCATGCACCTAGATAATTCCTCCCACACTGTTTACAAGGCTGTCGTGGAGGCCTTGATTGGCTCGTACTTCCTTGCTCTTGATGACTGCCTTGGCTTTCACTTCTTTGCCCAAACTGATTGCCTCTAAACCCTTGGAACCGTGGTGGAGCACTAGCTGTAGAGTAGAAAGATGATGGCCTAGGTGGGCTGTTAGAGAACCGAGGCCTAAACTCACCTTGGGATGGTGTAAACTGCCCCATTGATCTGGCCCTCTTAGAATGCCCTGTTTCCAACTCTTGTGTTCTTCTTCTTTGCCTTTGATCCTCCAATTTTTGTGCAAAAGCCTGCATCCTTGCTATATCCATATCTTTATTTAATGAAGCAATTGTACAGTCTCTAACCAGATATGAATCTAATCTGTCCACAAAACGATGAACTCTATCCTCCATAGTAGCTACTACATTAGGAGCATACCTGGCCAAGGAATTTAATTTGAGACTATACTCCCTCACACTCATATTTCCTTGGTGGAGATTTAAGAACTGATCCGCACGGGCCTCTCGGATCTCCAATGGCAGATAATGATCAAGGAATGCCTTTTTGAACTCTTTCCACATAGCTGAAGGTGCATTTATTCCCCTAGATTGCTTCCAAGCTTCATACCACAATATAGCCACACCCTTTAATCTATATGCAGCTAGCTCACGTGCTTCTTTACCACTTACATGCATAATATCCAAAGTGCGTTGGATTTGATCTATAAAGTCTTGGGGATCTTCATTAGGATCTGACCCGGTAAATGATGGAGGGTCCAAGTTAAGAAAATCACGTATCCGTGTTCCAGCTGATCTATCTACGCCACTAGTACCTGCAACTGGACCTTCTTGCCTTTGGCCATGACCAGCAACTATACGAGTCAATAATTGGACTGCATTCCTCAAATCTTGCTCGGTAGCATTAATAGGGGGTTCCTGAGGTTCATCTTCCCTCCTTAGTTCTTCAGGAAATGGAGGCGTCGAGGAAGTCTGCGATAGAGACTCATCTTGAGCCCCACTTTGAACAGCTTGACTTGGTGGTGGTTGGCTGGTCCCTTCTTGGGCAGCCACTTCTACTCGTTTACCAGTACTTTTACTCCTTCTCGTAATCGACATCTTTGCTATAATAAAACAATTGAGGAATTAGATATGATTCACCTACAACACAAGTTCTATCGCACGATCTAAGAAATAAAAGAAATGAGACAACTCCTATATGTCCCGTAGCCTCCTGTTTATAAATGTGGTGCACAACACATCCATAAGCAAGACTCTACACAGACACGGCTTTGTAGACTCCCTAGGATGACCTGCTCTGATACCACTTTTGTCACGCCTCAAAACCTATTAAGACGGACAGGCACCCGATGCCCTAAAGGCCCGAGAGAACCAACCTGCAACCTGTTCTTACTGTGCATATACTATAACAATTATGACAAGTTAACCTAGGATGCAGCGATACAAAACAACGTAAGTAGGTCCAAAAGTTATATACAAGACTTGGCCGTTGAGGCCACAACTCTTTAAGACACAACTGAACCATGTACATACGTCTACAAAGCCTCTAAAAGATAGAAGACTAGAGTAGGTCGGGACAGACCCCGCCTTACCCTTAACTACGATACAATACCAAACGAATTTAACAAGGACTTAATAAAGCTCCGAATCAACTTGGAGCTCACCAAAAGTAGCAGAATTTTGAGTGATCCTACTGAGGAGGTCTACTAGCTGGAGTACCTGAGCCTGCAGCATGAAATGCAGCGTCCCCAATACAGGACGTCAGTACGAAAAATGTACTGAATATGTAAGGCAAATAGTATATGTAATACAAAGCTCAAATGAAATCAAGTAGCAACATAAGGGTGCATAGATTAGGAGAGAAGACCACCTTTGCTTACTCTTATGGGATCAAGTAAGCTACATTCTTTTCTTTACCTTGTTGTATGTTATAATCTTTGTTGGGCATGTGATACAAGTGACCAGCTGATCAGTGGTAGAAGAGGATGACCCATGCTAGGCGTATTAACCCCTGGATGCGGTCCTCATAATTACACAACTTGGGATCGGCCCATGCTAGGCTTTCGCCCCTGAGCTGCCACCCTTCTATACCAATAGGGATCGGCCCATGCTAGGCTTTCGCCCCTGAGCTGCCACCCTTAATTATATAGATTCCTTCACTTAGATTCTTTAATCTTTGAGATTTTGTTAATCAGTTCATAAATCTTTTGAGATATTATTTTGGATAATCATAACACTTTTGAGATGTTGATTTGGTGGTCATAATCATCTTGGAGATATGGAAATATGAAACAGTAGTGGAATATATGAAAATAATACTTTGAGGCAGTAACAATGACATAAGGAGCTATCTAACATCAACACCTTACTTTAAGACCTTAATGGCACAATTAACTTCAATTGGCTTAGGAGAGGGATTCATCAAACTTTGTTTTGCAAATACCATTTCTATAACAGCACAAGAGGAATAATTACACAAGTATAGAGTAGTGAACATATAATGAAGTAGTTCTATGTACTTAGAATGGGAAAAGAAATATTGTTAGCTATTTGGAGATAGTACGCTGCCACTATGCTTCCTTTTCTAGAAATAGAACTTATGGGAAACACTTCATTGATATTAATTGCAGGTGCCAGATTTCATGCCAAAAGGATATAGAATCGAATAGCCTTACATACCTTATTTTTTCTGACCAATACTACTATCACGATTCAGCCTTCCTTTTTGGGTGCTAATCTACAACATAAATCATGATTAAGCTAACATCAGCAGCTAATCACAACAAGGTCCTCGAAAACAGTAGCTAAAAATATTTGATGGCCCATACAACCCTTACATAAATGGTGAACCACCACACCCTTCCTCTACACATTAATACAACTTCATACATCATCTCCCAAGATCCCCAAACTGCCCTCAACAACAATATTCATAAGGCAGCCACTATCAATCTCAAATCTTTCAGCATAATAGGAGAATATTGACTCAAAGATCTATCACAATCCATAAATTCTTGATAAATATATATACAAAATTCTCCACTCCAAACATGATCAAAGAGAGTAAAACAAATGGGTTGAAGTCTTACCTTAATTCTGGAAATTTATCCTCTAAAATTGTAAATCAAGAATTCAAACTCTTACTTGAAAAATGAGGCAGCACTCAAGAATCCCTAAGGTGTTTTAGGGCTGCTTATTGAAGCCAAGAGAGACCAAGAAAGAAACTTAAGGAAATCTGAAATTTTGCAAGTTCAAAATGGAGAAAATAGACTTGATCCTTATCCTTTGAAAAAGGAGGTGTTATGGCCGACATTCTTGACCAATTTTGGGCCATATAATGTCAAGTAGGTGTCCCACCTGCTTGTCCTTTTAACTTGGGCCTTTTTGGACTCAAGATTATTGGACCTTGGCTGTCCATTTTCCCTTTGTCATTATATTCAACTTGGGACAGATTAATGCAAGTAGGTGGTACACACTTGGCCCAATAACATGGTAAAACAAATCTTAGGAGGTGATGCACTTACCTAGTTTCACTTGGGCTTTATCCATAATGGGCCAATTGGCAGATTTGGCTGCTGGGCTTTCTTTCATTCACAATTTTCTTTAATAGGTTTGGGCTTCAAATGAGCTCCTAAATATACTAAATCTGGTCAATCAAACTTGGCCCCTTTAACTATAATATAGCTCAAGTAGGTGATGCAGCAGCTAGCTCAATTACACCTTACTATAATTACTTAAATACTTTCCATCGGAGTTAACTTGCAATACATATGCTGAAACGTGCAAGGCATTACATCACCTTCCGAGCTAGTTTAAACCAACACTAATCATATAAGAAACATGATCCCTCACCTACACTATAAGTCTATGTCAAGTATAACATGAATAGAACTACCATATACAAAATACAGGCCGTTACATCCTTCCCCCCTTGGAACATTCGTCCTCGAATGTTAGCATGGTTGTCCGGCCTAAACAAGTTCAAGCCTAAGTTAGTACTACTATTAATCACATTGAACATATAGACTTATACTTACTTGTCAATGCCTCCACTAACATTTTGATCATTCCCACTTGTGTGAAAGAGGAGAGGATACTTCAATTTCATTGCTTCTTCTGCTTCCCATGTAACTTCTTCTACTTGTTGGTTTCTCTATAGTACTTTTACAGAAGCTACTCCTTTATTTCTTAACTTCCTAACTTGTCGATCCAAAATAGCAATGGGTACTTCTTCATAAGTGAGATCTCCCGTAACCTGTACTTCTTCAGTAGGAGTAATACGAAATGGGTCACCTACGCATTTCCGTAGCATTGAGACATGGAACACCGGATGAACTGATAAAAGCTCTAGTGGTAGCTTTAACTCATAGGCAACTTGGCAAAATTTTCGGATAATCTTATATGGCCCTATATAGCGTGGACTCAGCTTTCCCTTTTTACCAAACCTCATTACCCCTTTCATCGGAGACACCTTCAAGAACACCCAATCCCCTATAGAAAATTCTAGTCCTCTCCTTCTAATATCTGCATATGATTTATGTCGACTTTGAGATATTTCTAGCCTCTGCTGTATCACTTTGACTTTTTCCATAGCTTGATGAACAAGATCTGGCCCAAATAAGGCAGTTTCACCCATTTCGAACCAGCCAATTGGTGATCTACACTTTCGACCATATAAAGCTTCATAAGGTGCCATTTTAATGCTCGAATGATAGCTATTGTTATAAGCAAATTCAATAAGTGGTAGGTGATCATCCCAGCTACCCTTGAAATCTAATATACAAGATCGCAGCATATCCTCAAGTGTCTAAATTGTACGTTCTGCCTGACCATCCGTTTGAGGATGAAAGGCTGTACTTAAATTCACTTGTGTTCCCAAACTCTTTTGAAATGACTTCCAAAATTTTACTGTGAATTGAGCTCCTCTATCAGATATTATAGAGATTGGCACTCCATGTAGTCGAACTATCTCCTTAATGTACAGCCTCGCATACTCTTCAGCTGTATAAGTAGTCTTCACCGGCAAGAAGTGTGATGCTTTGGTAAGTCTATCAACTATTACCCATATGGAGTCAAACTTCCGGAATGAGCGAGGCAAACCAGTAACAAAATCCATGTTGATCATGTCCCATTTCCAAATTGGAAGTTCTATACGCTGCATGTAACCTCCGGGCTTTTGGTGTTCTACTTTTACCTGTTGACAATTTGGACACTGAGCCACGAATTCTGCAATGTTCTTCTTCATGTCCCCCCACCAATACATTTCTTTCAAGTCATGATACATTTTAGTTGACCCCGGATGAACGGAGTACCTTGAATTATGTGCTTCCATCATGATCCTCTTTCTTAGTTCATCTATATTAGGTACACACAATCTGTTTTGACATCGAAGTACTCCATCTTGCTTAAGCTCAAATGCCTTTGTCATACCATGTAGTACATTCTCTTTAAGTTGTAAAAGAATTGGATCAGTGTACTACTTCTCTTTCACTTCCACTATTAACGAGGATTCTGCCGCATTTTGCACAACAACCCCTTTGTCTTGAGATTCAAGAAGGCGAATGCCCAAGTTCGCTAGTTGGGACAGATCCTTAGTCATTCCTTGTCTTTCCACAGACTTCCCATAAGTGCCTGCCATTATTTTACGGCTTAAAGCATCAGCTACTACATTAGCTTTACCGGGATGATATAAGATGTCAATGTCATAATCTTTTAATAGCTCCAGCCACCTTCTCTGCCTAAGGTTTAAGTCCTTTAGCTTAAAGATTTATTGCAAGCTTTTGTGATCAGTGTATATGTCAACATGAACTCCATACAAGTAGTGGCGCCATATCTTCAAAGCAAACACAACTGCTGCTAGCTCTAGATCATGGGTTGGATAATTTTTCTCATGTGGCCGCAGTTGCCTTGATCCATAAGCTATAACTTTACCATGCTGCATCAATACACAACCTAAGCCCACTCCCGAAGCATCACAGTACACTACATAGCCTTCTGTACCTTCTGGAAGTACCAACACAGGTGTAGAAGTTAATTTACTCTTCAACTCTTGGAAGCTTCTTTCACACTCATCGCTCCACTGAAACTTGGTTCCTTTATGTGTTAGCTTTGTTAAGGGTGCAGCCATGGAAGACAATCCTTCAACAAACCTTCTGTAATAACCTGCCAATCCAAGAAAACTACGAATCTCCGTAGGCGTTGTAGGTCTTGGCCATCTTTTCACGGCTTCTATTTTCTGGTTATCAACTCTTATTCCTTCCTCGGATACGATATGACCTAGGAATGCCACACATTTCAACCAGAACTCACATTTAGAGAACTTTGCATACAATTTACGATCACGGAGAACTTGTAAAACCTGCCGCAAGTGATTAGCATGATCCTCTTCCGATCTTGAATACACCAAAATGTCATCTATGAACACTATCACAAACACATCTAAGAATGGCTTGAACACCCTATTCATCAAATCCATAAAAGTTGCTGGTGCATTTGTTAGCCCGAATGACATGACTAAGAACTCAAAATGACCATACCGTGTTCGGAAAGCTGTCTTGGGTATATCTTTGTCCTTGACCCTCACTTGGTGATAACCTGACCTCAGGTCGATCTTTGAAAAACACTTAGCACCTTGTAATTGATCAAACAGATCATCAATTCTATGGAGGGGATATTTGTTCTTAATTGTTACCTTATTCAACTGCCGGTAGTCGATACACATTCTTAATGAGCCATCTTTTTTGCGTACAAACAAAACTGGCGCTCCCCATGGGGACACACTGGGCCTTATGAATCCTTTTTGTAATAAGTCTTTTAACTGCTCCTTCAACTCTCGTAACTCTACCGGAGCCATTCTATATGGAGGAATTGAGATAGGTTGAGTATCTGAAAGCACATCAATACCGAACTCTACTTCTCGTTCTGGAGGCAAACCTGGAAGATCTTCAGGAAACACATCTGGAAATTCATTTACCACCGGAATGGATTGAAGGGTTGGTGGCTCTACATTTACATTTTTCACTCTAACCTGATGGCATATGTATCCTTTGGAAATCATCTTCTTTGCCTTAAGATAAGAAATAAATTTACCTCTTGGCATCCCAATATTACCTTTCCATTCGAGGACTACCTCTTTTGGAAACTAGAAATGCACTATCTTAGTTCGGCAATCTACCATGGCATAACAAGAAGCTAACCAATCCATACCCATTATAACATCAAAATCTACCATGTCTAGCGCAACAAGGTCAGCCAATGTATCGCGATCACAAATAGTTACAATGCAATTACGATAAACTCTCCTAGCTATAATAGATTCACCAATCGGTGTAGACACTTCAAATGGCTTCGCTAATAATTCTGGTGTTCTTTTGAACTTTCCAGCAATCAATGGTGTAACATATGATAGTGTAGACCCCGGATCGATTAATGCATATACAATATGTGAAAAGATGGACAATGTACCTGTAACCACATCCGGCGAGGCTTCTAAATTGTGTCGATCCCCTAGAGCATATGTGCGATTCTGACCTCCACTAGAACTAGCTGCTCCCCTAGCTCCTCTACCACGACCTGTAGGCATATGTAGTCCCCTACCTAAAGAAGGGGTTGATGAAGTCGACGCAACAACTGATCTAGTTGGTTGTGCAACACCACCCACTCCCCTATGAGGGCAGTTTCTCATCATATGCCCTGGTGTGCCACACCAAAAACAAACATCCGTCCCAAACCTGCATGCACCTAGATGATTCCTCCTATACTGTTTACAAAGCTGTCGTGGAGGCCTTGATTGGCTCGTACTTCCTTGCTCTTGATGACTGCCTTGGCTTTCACTTCTTTACCCAAACTGATTGCCCCTAAACCCTTGGAACCGTGGTGGAGCACTAGCTGTAGAGTAGAAAGATGATGGCCTAGGTGGTCTGTTAGAGAACCGAGGCCTAAACTCACCTTGGGATGGTGTAAACTGCCCCATGGATCTGGCCCTCTTAGAATGCCCTGTTTCCAACTCTTGTGTTCTTCTTCTTTGCCTTTGATCCTCCAATTTTTGTGCAAAAGCCTGCATCCTTGCTATATCCATATCTTTATTCAACGAAGCAATTGTACAGTCTCTAACCAGATATGAATCTAATCTGTCCACAAAATGATGAACTCTATCCTCCATAGTAGCTACTACATTAGGAGCATACCTGGCCAAGGAATTAAATTTGAGACTATACTCCCTCACACTCATATTTCCTTGGTGGAGATTTAAGAACTGATCCGCACGGGCCTCTCGGATCTCCAATGGCAAATAATGATCAAGGAATGCCTTTTTGAACTCTTTCCACATAGCTGAAGGTGCATTAGTTCCCCTAGATTGCTTCCAAGCTTCATACCACAATATAGCCACACCCTTTAATCTATATGCAGCTAGCTCAAGTGCTTCTTTACCACTTACATGCATAATATCCAAAGTGCGTTGGATTTGATCTATAAAGTCTTGGGGATCTTCATTAGGATCTGACCCGGTAAATGATGGAGGGTCCAATTTAAGAAAATCACGTATCCGTGTTCCAGCTGATCTATCTATGCCACTAGTACCTGCAACTGGACCTTCTTGCCTTTGGCCATGACTAGCAACTATACGAGTCAATAATTGGACTGCATTCCTCAAATCTTGCTCGGTAGCATTAATAAGGGGTTCCTGAGGTTCATCTTCCCTCCTTAGTTCTTCAGGAGATGGAGGCGTCGAGGAAGTCTGCGATAGAGACTCATCTTGAGCCCCACTTTGAACAGCTTGACTTGGTGGTGGTTGGCTGGTCCCTTCTTGGACAGCCATATCTACTCGTTTACCAGTACTTTTACTCCTTCTCGTAATCGGCATCTATGCTATAATAAAACAATTGAGAAATTAGATATGATTTACCTACAACACTGGTTCTATCGCACGATCTAAGAAATGAAATAAATGAGACAACTCCTATATGTCCTGTAGCCTCCTATTTATAGATGTGGTGCACAACACATCCATAAGCAAGACTCTACACAGACACGGCTTTGTAGACTCCCTAGGATGACCTGCTCTGATACCACTTTTGTCACGCCTCAAAACCCATTAAGACGGACAGGCACCCGATGACCTAAAGGCCCGAGAGAACCAACCTGCAACCTGTTCTTACTGAGCATATACTATAACAATTGAGACAAGTTAACTTAGGATGCAGCGATACAAAACAACGTAATTCGGTCTAATTATGTACAATACTTGGCCGTCGTGGCCAAAATAACTCCGTAAGACCTAACTGACCATGTAAAGAAGGCTACAAGCCTCTAAAAGATAGAAGACTAGAGTAGGTCGGGACAGACCCAGCCTTACCCTTAACTACGATACAATACCAAACGAATTTACCAAGGACTTAATAAAGCTCCGAATCAACTTGGAGCTCACCAAAAGTAGCAGAATTTTGAGTGCTTCTACTGAGGAGGTCTACTAGCTGGAGTACCTGAGCCTGCAGCATGAAATGCAGCGTCCCCAATACGGGACGTCAGTACGAAAATGTACTGAATATGTAAGGCAAAAAGTATATGTAATACAAGGCACAAATGAAATCAAGTAGCAACATATGAGTGCATAGATTAGGAGAGAAGACCACCTTTGCTTACTCTTGTGGAATCAAGTAAGCTAGATTCTTTTCTTTACCTTCTTTGTATGTTATAATCTTTGTTGGGCATGTGATACAAGTGACCAGCTGATCAGTGGTAGAAGAGGATGACCCATGCTAGGCGTATTAACCCCTGGGATGCGGTCCTCATAATTACACAACTTGGGATCGGCCCAGGCTAGGCTTTCGCCCCTGAGCTGCCACCCTTCTATACCAATAGGGATCGGCCCATGCTAGGCTTTCGCCCCTGAGCTGCCACCCTTAATTATATAGATTTCTTCACTTAGATTCTTTAATCTTTGAGATTATTGTTAATCAGTTCATAACTCTTTTGAGATATTATTTTGGATAATCATAACAATTTTGAGATGTTGATTTGGTGGTCATAATCATCTTGGAGATATGGAAATACGGAACAGTAGTGGAATACATGAAAATAATACTTTGAGGCAGTAACAATGACATAAGGAGCTATGAAACATCAACACCTTACTTTAAGACCTTAATGGCACAATTGACTTCAATTGGCTTAGGAGGGGGATTCATCAAACTTTCCTTTTGCAAATACCCATTCCCTATAACACGCACAAGGGGAAAATTTACCCAAGTATAGAAGTAGTGAACATATAATGAAGTATTTCCATGTACTTAGAATGGGAAAGAAATATTGTTAGCTCTTTTGAAGATAGTACGCTGCCACCATGCTCCTTTCTAGAAATAGAACTTACTTCATTGATATTAATTGCAGGTGGCAGATTTCATGCCAAAAGGATATAGAATCGAATAGCCTTACATACCTTATATTAAGACCAATACCACTATCACGATTCAGCCTTCCTTATTGGGTGCTAATCTACAACATAAGTCATGATTAAGCTAACATCAGCAGCTAATCACAATAAGGTTCTCCAAAACAGTAGCTAAAAATATTTGATGGAAATCAGGCCCATACAACCCTTACATAAATGGTGAACCACCACACCCTTCCTCCACACATTAATACAACTTCATACATCATCTTCCAAGATACTCAAACTGCCCTCAACAACAATATTCATAAGGCAGCCACTATCAATCTCAAATCTTTCAGCATATAGGAGAATATTGACTCAAAGATTTATCATCATCCATGAATTCTTGATAAATATATACAAAATTCTCCAATCCAAACATGATCAAAGAGAGGAAAACAAATGGGTTGAAGTCTTACCTTAATTCTGGAAATTTATCCTCTAAACTTTTACTTCAAGAATTCAAACTCTCCTTCAAACTTCTTACTTGAAAATGAGACAGCACTCAAGAATCCCTAAGGTGTTTTAGGGCTGCTTATTGAAGCCAATAGAGACCAAGAAAGAAACTTAAGAAAATCTGAAATTTTGCAAGTTCAAAATGGAGAATAAGACTTGATCCTTATCCTTTGAAAAAGGAGGTGTTATGGCCGACACTCTTGACCAATTTTGGGCCATATAATGTCAAGTAGGTGCCTCACCTGCTTGTCCTTTTAACTTGGGCCCTTTTGGACTTAATATTATTGGACCTTGGCTGTCCATTTTTCCTTTGTTCTTTTAATCAGCTTGGGACAGATTAGTGCAAGTAGGTGGTACACACTTGGCCCAATAACATGGTAAAACAAATCTTAGGAGGTCATGTACTTACTTAGTTTCACTTGGGCTTTATCCATAATGGCCAATTGGCAGATTTGGCTGTTGGGCCTTCTTTCATTCACATTTTCTTTAATAGGTTTGGGCTTCAAATGAGCCCCTAAATATAAGCCTAAATCTGGTCAATCAAACTTGGGCCCTTTAACTATAATATAGATCAAGTAGGTGATGCAGCTGCTAGCTCAATTACCACCTTACTATAATTACTTAAATACTTTCCATCGGAGTTAACTTGCAATACATATGCTAAAATGTGCAAGGCATTACATCACCTTCCAAGCTAGTTTAAACCAACACTAATCATGTAAGAAACATGATCCCTCACCTACACTATAAGTATATGTCAAGTATAACATGAATAGAACTACCACATACAAAATACAGGCCGTTGCATCCTTACCCTCTTGATTCGATGAAACTTGAATTCATCATTTTACCCTTAATAAATTAGGTAATAAGCCAAGGTGTAACATGACTCACTCATAAGCCTTTAAAAGAATATTATTTCACTTATAGAAACAAAATAAATTTGCTCTTTTATACTGCAATTCTCTTCAATCTCTTTATATAACAAAATAAATTGTTAGAAGTACATAAATCAAATTTTAAAAATTGTTAGAGTAAAATAAATTAATGTATTCAATCTCTTTATATGACACACGTAATACAAATAAATTCTTAATATTGAAAACATTCAATGTAAAGTTGAAACAAAGAATTAAAGTAATTTCTTCATATTCTAATAGAAATAACTCTAAGGCAAATTCTTTTCAAGTTATAGTTCCTCCTTTTTTTCGCAATGCTACAACTCCTTTACAAGGAGGGAGTGGAGTTGTATTAGTAATTGCAACTTTCCTTCGGGGACCAACATAACCTTTATAAGGAAATATAATACATAATTTTCAAAAATGGAATATGCAATTAGATCTCAAGAAAACATAAGAATTGAACAATAATACCATTCTTTTTGTAAATTAAGAAGCCTTTCCACCAATTTATTTGTAACTATGTGATTCAATATTAATCTTATGTAAGATATCTATTAATTTTCTGCAATATAAATATATTGATGATAGAAATCAAATTCTTTCCGTGGTTCTAAAGAAAGTAATTACCTCATATATAGCAAAAATCAAATTCAAACTTGACTTACCTTCACTCTCATATTACAGAATATTTTTGTATATATATATATATATATATATATATATATATATATATGCCACAATAAATTATTCATGGTGCAGATCGCAATATCAAGATCTTCAAGAATGATACTCTATTATCACAAGAACAAGAAACAATATGGCAACTTGATTAAATTCTTAAAACTCAGAGTATATATTATTGTCCCTTTTAACTTAAAACAACAATGTTAAAGAACTTACTAGTGATGATTTAACCTCAAAAAATAGCCGATTAGAAGTAACTAGAGATTCATTCAAAAAAGATCAAGAATAAGAGAATTTCAGAAAATAATATAAGAGAATGGAATCAATATGAGATTAGATCAAACATATTACTTAACGGCATTTTTAGTCCCTGTGTTAAGACTATATTCTTATTTTAGTCCTCGTGTTATCTAACTTAGCATTATTAACCTTCAATTATATCAAGTAAGTGATTTTAGTCTTTCAACTTACAGATTCAAAAAAAATTAACACAGAGTTCACTGCTAAAAGGGGTAGTTCGGATATTTCCTTTTCAATTCTCTCTCTTTGAAGAACAAGGTAAGTCTTCCCTATCTCTATCTAGAAGAACAAGTCCGTCGATTTGAGCTACAATTTCAAAACCCAACTTGATAGGCATTAACCCTCCCTCTCACACCGACGAACGATAAATTATGCAACGAATGATTTTTTTTTAAAAAAATGTTCTGTTTTCTCAAGCAATTACTTTAAAATATCCGAATTATCCCGTTTAGCAGTGAACTCTCTGTTAATTTTTTTGGGTATGTTAGTTGAAGGACTAAAATCACTCACTTGATATAATTAAAGGTTAATAGTGCTAAGTTAAATAACACAAGGACTAAAATAAGAAATTAGCCTTAACATAGGGACTAAAAGTATTGTATCCCCTTTCAAAAACCTTTGGAGTAAGAGATCAACATGTGGTTAGAACTTTATTTTGATTACGTGTTATAAATAATGATAGAATACTGAAATCAAATGGGAAAACATAGAGAGAAGAAGAGGAAACAAGAAGTAATAAGAACAAAGAAATGAAGAAAGTAGTAGTATTTTAATAATTATTGGTGCATCTCTTTGTTGTATGTAACTTCTTATTTATAAGCACAAGTTACTTGGAGAGGTTATTTGCTATAGTAATAAAGTGAGGTCATCCATGACATCCACCAACTAATGTTTTACAAAAATTTAGTCCTTTTATATTAATATTGAAAACCAAAAAATAGAGAAAAAAAGGGGACCCACTTGTTCCTTTTTTTATTGAGAACTTAACATTAAGCTAATTTTCTCATGAAATAGAACTTCACAGTAGCAGATTTTAATCGACCAACAAGGTAATCCATATGAACAACACTACAACATGACAATTAGCAAGAGAGTTCAAGCAACAAGAAAAGTCTCTGAAGACTTGCATTCACACTAAACGATGAGATCACATCAAAGAAGAGAACAATAAAGCTGAAAAAACTCATCAGAAATAAACTCATGACATATCACCTAAAATTTAAATAAAAATATAAAAGAGGGAGAAGATATTACCTTTTCTAGGGGGTGGGGGGAGCATCGAAATCGATACAAAACGAGCAGAGGGGCAGCGACTTCAACTTCTAAACACGAAGCTCCAACGAAGATCTTCAAAGAAAGTTTAGAGATGAAAATCCTAGACCTATGATCCAGAGGCTTTGTAAATATTCCAGTTAGCTTCTTTCTTTTGAGTCTATCGCACTGTGTGTTCTCTATGTATATAATGTGTCTCTAACCCTTTCTCTCTGTTTTATTCATCCTTTTAAAACTGAATGTAAGGTATCTCCAACCCCCAAGGAATGAATGGGTGAGGGATTTAAATTAGGGAGAAATTAGGGCACAAATTGGGGAAAAAGTGGAAATTTGGATAAGAATAAAATTCAATATTAAAATTCCCTTAGAAAAATAAGGTTGGCAGCTTTAACTAGTACGATCCTTGTACAATTCCTCAACGAAATCAAGAGGAAGACCATTTGATTTGAGAAAAGATAATCTAGCGAGACGATTATGACACTTGAACGATTAGAGAAGCTTCTTGTAAAAGGAAAAGGTAGAAGTGGAGAGGGACACACGATGGGGCCGGGTTCGCTGGAGTTCAGGGTGATTTGGATTCGTTCGCATCTTGAATCGAGCTAGTGAAGAAGAAGATATGGTACAAGGTGTGTTTGGTTGTATGCATATTGTTGTACGCTTACGAGTGTATGGAACTGTAACATTTCATAACTTGAAACAACTAAGTATAAGCTAAGAAACCAAGAATAATCGTTTTTGGAAATAAATAGGGAAATCTGGAAATTTTCAAGATTTCAAAAATGAGTTTTGGTCATTTTCAAACGACCATAACTTCCTGATCAGGAGGACTTATGGTGAGTTCTTTATATGGATGGAAATATCTTCCCAATATCTTTCCAACGATGCCAAGTTTGAGAAATTCTGAGGTCGTATGAGGGATACATGACTTTAAGAAGTTGGGTTGTTGGACAGAGGAAAGTCCAAATCCAGATTTGTTAAGGGTGTTTTGGTTTTTTCCTTAATCAATTATTTAATTTCGTTTTTGGGTAATAAGTTGAGGTCTAAGATGATCTCATTCATTTTACGCATTTAGAAAACAAGTTAGGGTTTTGAGAGAAGAGAAAAGAAGATGAGAAAGAGGAGAAAGGAGAAGAAGAAGCAACAACGCCAAGAATCGCCGCGTGGATTTCGTCGGGGGTGATCCCTTTAAGGTATGTGGGATATTTTGTGTTGGGTTAATTCACCCCCACACCAATTTGTTTCAGTTCAGCAAATTTGAGATTTATTTCATGTTAGAAGTTAAGTTCTTGAAAGAATGCTTTGATTTCTTGTTTACTGGATTGTTGGCTGCCATTGTTGATTAGAACTTGTTAATTGAGTTATTTTGAGTTGAATTCAGTTGTTATTGATAGTACCAATGGTCCCAATCGTTAAGTGAAAGAACTAGGAAGTTTTGGAAAGTTTGGAGATGGGAAATGAGTTGGAAAATTTGTCAGACGCACCTAGGTAGGGGTAGGCGCGGCGCGCCTACAGTGAGCCAGCAATTGGCCTCAGTCAACCAAGGCCTGGCGCGGCGCGCCACCAGTGCGCCAAAATCAGGCCTCAGTCAAGTGAGGTTGGTGCGGTGCACCACCAGTGCGCCCAACCCGGCGTTTTTCGTCCAGTTTTCGTAGTTTAGTCCTTTTAAGTCCTTCCAAGGTACACTAACATCCTCCAATGACTCTAATTACTTCAAATGATTTCTAAATACCTATAAATCATCCAAAGAACTCAAATCAAAACCTTTAACCCATAATCCCTTCAAGGGAAGTTAAGATCAAAGTCAAGGGAGTTAAGGATTTAAGTCTAAAGCTATGAAGTAAGTTAAAGTAAAGTTTCTTAAAGTTTCCAAGAGTCTTGTCTAAACGTTTTAACTTCGTTTTGAGGATCAAGTTTCGAATTAAAGAAAGAGAAAAGGTTAAAGTCTTTCACAAACGCTTTCACTTTGTTTTAAAGCTCAAGTCAAGTAAGGAGTAAGGGGTTGAAGATCTTTCTTCAAAGTAATATAAGGCAACTAAGTATTCCCTAAGAGTTAAGTTCAAGTTAAGTAAAGATCAAGAGTTGAGTTCATTTCTCAAAAGTTATAAGGGGACTAAGTATTCCCTAAAGGTTTATAAATGTTTCACATTTAAGTTAAAAAGGAAACTAAAAGTTCCAAAAAAGTTTTAAACTAAAAAGGGGAACATTGATTCCAAAAGGAGGTTTTTAAAGCTAAAGGGGTTCAATAAATTATCTCAACCCAAAGGAAGAAAGTTTTATTAAAAGTATGAGATAAAGTACGTTTTGGGAGTAGTATTGAGTACTGATGTGGGGATGAGAGTTAATATTAATTGAAGTCCCCATGTAAACCATGAAGCCATCAGAATAGATGGATCATACTTTTTAGATGATCACATAATGTAATCTAGTGGATCCGCTAAGCTAAGTAAGGTGTTATATCAATGGCAAGGTATATAATGATCCTCGGCACCGTGAGGTAGAACGTTGTATCATAACTTAGGCTAATGTGATGGTTGTCGGTTATAGAATCTCCCACAAAACTTATATTACTTTCATATATAAGTAAAGTTGAGTTTGTTATTGCATTTATTTAACGAACTAAGTTGTTTTATTGTTTTACAAGATTTATATATACTATATGTGTTTTAAATTCCTTTATATACATACTGTGAATTAAGTGTATTCTTGAGTTGAGCAGAGTCAAGGTAAGTTCATCTTAACACCCTCAAGCTTAAGTCATTGTGTAGCATTACAACTCGCATACTCTTACATTCAATGTACTGATGCCAGTTGGCCTGCATCGTTTTATGATGCAGACACAGGTAACCAGGATTAGCACACAACGCACCATTGATCCAGTCCAGCACTCTGCAGCCATTTCGTGAGCCTCCTTGCATTCCGGAGGGCATCCTTTTAGTTGCTTTTCTAGATTAGTTGTTAGGATGTTGTGGGGTCTGTCCTAACATCCATCTCAGTCACTTTCGAGGCTTCATAGACATTGTAGTAGTTCAGTTTTGGAGTCTCCATTATATTATATTTAATATGTTCAAGTATTGACACTTAAGTTCCATTTTGGCCAAGACAGTTATTAAGTTATCTTATGAGAATGCCTTTGATTATGTATCGGAGTTGGTATAGTCTTCCGCTGAGCTAAGTAAGTCAGGCCAAGGGTTCACTTGGGGCTAGAAATGGTCTTCAAGTGTCGTCCACGTCCAGGGTGTAGACTCTGGGCATGACAGGAACCTATGTTTTTGGGAGAAATGGGCCAATATTGGTTAGGCTTGTGCATTGATCCATTTGATTTGATTTTATGTATCATCGATTTTCGTTTTTTAAATACACTAAACTAATAACAAGTCAATAAAATATTCTTTATCGATTTTTTGTCATTAACAGTTCGATTTTTGATTTACCCAATAATAAAATGTTTATAAAATAAATATATGATTTTTCACTTCTCTAACAAGTTGACACGATAAGACAAACAAATTAGTTGTAAGTGTTTTGATACAGTGAAACAAGAAATATAATGAGAAATTGCATCAATAGGAGTATATGTATTATGAAGGCTACACTAATATATTACCACCAAAATATACAGTAAAACCTCTATAATTAGTATAGGTGGGATCATGAAATTTTACTATTTTATAGATATATTATTTAATCGATAAATTAATATTTACTAATTTAAAGATGATATTTGATGAAGGTTAATTTTGATTATATCAAAATCATTGTATCTTACTAATTTATGCATCATATTTATTGATTTCACATAAAATTATATATTTATATAAAAGAAACCCTAAGCCCGCCTACGTGGCGCCACCAGAAACCAGAATTCTCTTTTAAATTTATTTATTTCCAAAACTAGTCTTCTATTTTCATGAAAAGTTGTGACTTGTATTAAAAGTTGCGACTTTTTTGAAAAATTGCGACTTTTATGAAAAATTGTGACTTTTATGAAAAGTTGTGACTTTTATGAAGAGTTGTAACTTTTATGAAAAATTAGTACTTTTATGAAAGGTTGTGACTTTTCTTAAGGGTTGTAACTTTTTTCAAAGAGTTGTGACATTTCCGCTAAAACACAATAAATAATTGTTCACACTACCCTATGTTGTCTATAAGTATAGGAATTTCTTGGCACTATAATTTGTAGCGTTTTTTTTCCACTATAGAGTAGTCAAATTCAAATACATTAATTGAGTTTTTTATGAAGTTTGTTTCATTCTTGAAAGTTTTCATGGATCTTAATCTTTACTATAAGTCATAGTGATTCATCTAACTATGATATTTTCATTTTCCTACTATGTTAAAAATTCAGCAAGGATGATTAAAAATTGATCTTTTCTTTTGTCCCTTTCTATAGGTTTCTTCATATAAACAAATAAAATTGAATTCAGTTACAATGTGACATTACTACTCTTTGACCTCTTAGTTGATGGTTGAATTCATTATATTTGGTTCTTTAGTAAACAAATCTTTTATTTCTATCATTATTATTTTTATGTTTTATTTGAATTCAAATACATTAATTAAGCTTCTTATAAAGTGTTTCATTTCTCAAAGTTTTCTTCCTCCTATTTCATGAAGCTTGATTTTTTACTATAAATCGTAGTGATTCATGTATCTATTGCAACTTCGTTTTGCTATTTATCTTCTCTTTTGTCCCTTTCTACAAGTTCTCTTCATATACTTTTTAAGAAAATTGTTTGTAGGTTGTGCTATATTTGATAGCACACAATAACAAATATTTGATAACTAATACGGAATCAATGATGAAGTTTGTTAACAGAACCAAAATGATCGCTCTCTTGCTTGCTACAATTAGTATATTATTTTGATTATTTTTTCTTCGATAGAAACATTTTGTATGTCATTGCAGTATTTCTAGAATATTTGTATAGAGAAAATTAGTCCACCTTTTTTTATTGCAAGTTGACTAAAAAGTCATATTTCTTGTTTTCTAATTTTTTAGCATAATAAGATATCAAGTTTTGGTGAAACTTACAAATGTCCAAAAATACATTATAAAAAGATATTTTTTTATCAGCAATAAATATGCACAGTCACAAAGATTGCTACAACATTTACCGATATTAATTAATTGCCAGTGAAATCAATGTTGTTATAGACTTTAAGGACATTTATACAGAGTATCAATTGCCTCTGAAAATATATATTTAACGATAATTAATCTATTAATTGTAGTACGAGATCATATCTTCTGTAGTGATAACTCATTCTTTTGATAATGTTTTTAATTTTTGATAAAGAAGTAGTAACTCTTTCTTTTGGATTCTTTCAATTAAGTTTGTGAACTGTAAGCTTTGGTACACCCGAAAGACTATTTTTGAAAAATATATTAACCAACATGCCTTTTTCTTCTTGATTGTTAGGAAAGTAATATCGTTTTTATTACTATTTTTGAATATTTGTCTGTTTAGGTGCTCACAAAATTATGTTGTGAGATTTTAATGTGTTATGTGTAAAAAATTTGGTTTACTATATCGCGTTGTGAACACTCAGATTCCACCTACTGCTTGGTTGATAATACGTGATTTTCACTTTACTTGGGAGTGTTGTTGTTCAACTGTTTTTGGTCTTTTTTTAACGTCTAATGTTGTTCATTATAACTACTTACAATTTAAAAAATTTCATTACATCTTACCAACTATTTCCAGGGAGATTTTCTTAAAGTTCTATCTTATACTTAAGATCTATCTATGACTCATAATTTTGTATAACATAAATGAAAATTTTAAAAAACATAGCACTTTAAGATTTTGGAGAAACGATTTGCCAAAAGATAAATATTTTTGCCAATTATGTATCGAAAATATGAATATTATCTAATGATCCTATGTATGCTTGATAAAATAGTTCAATCCGCACGGGCATTTTACCTAGTATTATATATAAAGTACAACGACTACATCAAAATCATTGTATCTTACTAATTTCAACTTTGTGATGTTGTGATATAAGAGCTTTCAAGATGTATTATCGAATAACTTTTATCATGGGATATTAGAAGGCAATGATGTGGGACAAACTGATCTAGCAAAGATCAATGTTTTGGATGCTATCAAATTTGCAATTCCTATTTGGACAACAAATGTTCAGAAAGAGACAAATGCAAATTGTTTTCAACACAATAAAATTCATTCGGGGGATGCAATCTCAGAGAATTTGAATGAACCTACTTGTGAAAATGTCATTGATGAACTTGAGCTCATGATTAATGATCTGGATTACCACAATAAAATGGATGTCAATAACCTATTGGATTATCCGGGTGAAAGTGATACATGTTCAGAGGTCCAGAGATTAGAAAGAATTATAAATATCATCGGTAAAAACAATGTTGATGATGAATTTGAAGATGATACTATACCTTGGGAATCAAGTATTCATAAGGAAACACTTATTGAATCTAGAACTCTTCATAATGTTATGGTGAAGTTCGAACAAACAACACCGAAACTCTTGGATGCAATAAGAAAAGTTAGAGATGAGCTTCAACTAGATTTAAATTTTAATATAAAACAGAACACAATAGAATCATATTTTACTAAGTTGTCTTAGATATATTTTAACTTTTAAAGAATTAATAATTTATGATTTTAATATGACCATATGTTTATAAAAAGGGTCTTCTGAAAATATTATCTTTTTATGTTATCGAAACTGGTGATTTTTTCGATTGGCCAAAGTCGGGGCCGAAGAAAAATATTATTTTTGAGAAATTATTAGTCTATCGAGTATTAATTTATAGAAGTTTTACTGTAATATGAAATTTTTGATGGGAAGTAGAAGTACTATGACGTGTGAAGTGAGTAGACTGGTGTAGAGTACTGATTTAGTGTCTAGTTATGTTAAATTATTAATATTTATGAAGCAGTAGTAAATTATTATCATCTTAATGAGTTATTGGTTTACTCAATAACACAATACTAAGAATCGTTACCAACCCATTAAAAAGTGTTAAACCAATAACCCAATAGCAATGACCCAATAACATTTTTTCGATTCAATTTTTGGTCAATTCGATTTTTACATCCCTGATGTTGGTCCTTAAAATTAAGTTAGTGTGGAGTAAATAAATGACTAAAGTTGCAATTATAAAATGACCAAATGGATTACAATTACAGCCTATCAAAGAGACCTAGCCAAATTGAATTAATTTAATAAAAAAAGGATAAATTTAATATTAATTAATCAACGAGCTTTTTCGTCTTGATAAAATAAAAATAATTATTTAACTATACTAATTAACTAAATATTTAAGTAAAACAAAAAAAATTGAGACGACATTGGACTATTAAAAAAATGTACTAATTATATTCATAATAATATTAAAACATATATATTATTAACAAATATATAAAAAGTCACAAAATTATTTTAAAATAACTTTGAAAAATATTTTAAATGTCATTAAGTCAATTATTTTAAATTGTTTGAAATTAAAAAAATTTGATGATCAATTTATATTGTGAATAATCATAATTGATCAGTGTCAACCTAAGGTACACTAAAACTTCAGAGTCAAAGACAAATATTAGGTACGTATAAGCATAGGAAATATATAAGACATTATATATGTCTGTTGATAATGGAAACATAATACAGGTGGGAGTGGGAATGAGATATAAATTGTTTTGTGATCGGGGAGGGAAACGGTTTAAGGAAGAAGAAGGGTAATGGTGGGATACGTGGGGTAGTGGGAATAAGATACAAATCTGTTTTGTTTTAGGATTGGGGGAGGGAAACAGCTAAAATGAATTAATAAATAACTACAAGAGAAGTCCTGATTACCTGGGAATTTTCATAGAGATAATACAATAAAATCCCCAAGTAATTTGGTTATCTGCGGATTTTCTTGTCAATTGAAATCCGATGGAAAAACCTTCCTACATAACTATTACTTGCGGATTTAAAAAATCCCTAGGTAAGTTAGTTGCGGAAATAAATCCGTATGTACATTATTTGCGAATTTATCTATGATTAACAATCAAAATTTCGCAAGATTTTTTTGGTAAAATTTCACGCACAAAGGAATTTACCTGCGGATTATCATAGAAAATTCTGCAAGTTATTCCCCATGAAGATCCCCAAGTAAATTCGTAGGAAGTTTGGATATTATAATTCATGATTAAGGAAATATAATTTCTTGCGGATATTTATGAAACCATTTGGCAAGAAAACTTTTATGAATTACCCAAGTAAATCCGCAAGAAGAAGTTTTGTCACAAAAAAAATTCATGAATATTTATCACGGAAATCCCTATGTAAAATCCCCAAATAATCATTCACATTCATCCTGCTAGATAAATTTCACAATTAAACAAAAAAAACTCTTCAAAAACATCCAATAATTCTTAAAATTATCATTCAAAATAAAAATCATTCCAACTAACAAAAAAAAACATAATTCATAACATTCATGTCAATAATGTGTGATTCTTAAATGGTCCAAAACAAAAAAAACTTCAAATTTGAATGCTCATTAGAACTACCAACTAGTGGTGTCAAAAATGAACCCAAACATATATAACCCGCCCAACCCGCCCAGAATTTTAAGGGTTGGGCTCAAGATAATTTTGAATTGGGTTCAATCTCAACTCATTCAAGCTTAATCCATTTGAGGAGAATTCTCAATTGAGCCCAATTCAATCTCCAATTTCAACCCGTTTTAACTTTTTTATTTAGGTATGTTTCTATATTTAAAGGTATAAACTATTATCTATTTAACATCTTTTGGGATTTATCTATCCATTTATTACTTTTTTAACAAAAAATTCTTGAGCGGAAATTCAAATTGTGATTATAAAAGTTAATTATCAATATGTTAAATTATTGAAATTAATCGGGTCAAATTGGGCGGGTCGAGACCCAATCCGTTTTTAGCCCATTTGAGCCCAACCCATTTGAGCCCAAAGTAAACTTAGGCGGGTCAAGACCCAACCCGATTTCTACTCAACCCATTATAATATTTTCAATTTCAACCCAACCCGCCCATTTGAGACCCCTACTACCAATCATCTCAATCATAATTATGATCACTTCCATTCACGTTATCGGGGTCAGAATCTTTTCATTCATGATATTAGAGTCATCATCACTTTCATTCTCATAAGCTTGGTTGTCTTCTTGAGATGATCACTCATTTGAAAATTATTTCTTGTATACATGCTTCATCAACAAGTCTAATTCCTTGCTCATCTTCTTATTTTTTGTGCCGCTCATTCTGCAATTGAGCATACAAATCAGCATTTGAAGTAGTTATCTGTGACTTAATCATCTCATCAATATCTTCAGGCAAAGTTAACATTGATTGCTTTGATGTCTTTACAGTTCAACCTAGAGATCCAAGACCTTTGACTCTTCCTTTTTCTTTCCGCCAACAGATTGCACCCAGATATCCATTTCACTTAGTTTAGAAGGTTGACTAGTTTCTTCCTCCCAATATAATGCATTTTGTGCAGCTAATATTTCTTGTTTCTTTCTTTCAAACTCTAGCTGCATAAGGATATAATATATTAGTCCATGTATAGTGTCCTTAGAAAATATGTATCATTAGAAAAATATATTGGATTCTAGCATCAAATGTAAGCACAACAAGAAAAAATGAGAAATGGTAACTCAAATGAACAATTCAATTTATGTAAATGATATCATCATCTTCACAACTAGTTAGTCAACATCTGCTAAAATGATGGAAAGCATATTCAATTGTATATTTTTTCCTTTCTAACTTTCTAGGTAGTTTTTAAGTAGTGTTTATTTAGTATGTCTGTACAACATATTTAATGTTCTGAAGAACCTTCTCTTTGTGTATAGTTGTAAGAACAGAGACACCCTTAGAAATAAGTTTGTGCCTGAATTGAGCACATCTGCAATTCAATTCTTTTCAGACAAAATAACACAACCTTTTACCCTACAAGTAATTGTTCTAACTACTCCAACAAGAGAACATCTACAAGAAATTTTCCAGGAACAATATATAGAATTCGAGGAACCAAAATATAAAGCATTACAGCCGCAACGAAAAAAATATTTCAACAATATAACAACCTAGATACTCTGCATATTTATATTCTATGGAAAACACCTCTTACCCACCTAAATATTAGGCCCTAATGATACTCTGCAGCATAATAAAATTAATGACTAGTGCAATCTACAAGCTTCCCTGCAACTAACTTGATGTGTACTTTTATTCTATTGCTTAGTTTGTAGTTAGGCTGATTCTACTTTTTAGTCGATGAGATTAGTTTAGCTAGTTTACTTAAGTACGGAGAAATATAAAACCTTACCTCTTTGTCTGTGGAACTCTGCACACTCTGCACTTTTGGCTTTCACAAAATGTATTATTGTACAGTGGCAAAACAAATCGACAAACTAATATTCTCAATCCTCCTCATTTTTGTCTTAGTCTTCTTCTTGACCTTCTGAATTATCACTATCAAAAAATTCTTCCTCTTCACTTGTTCCCGCCTCTTCTTCATCTTCTTCTTAACTTGTTGTCTCATTATCACCTTCCTCTTCTTGACTTGATATTTCATTATCTTCCTCTTCAATTAGACCATGTCCATCTTCAATACTAATGACTAGTAAACTACTCCCATCAACCTCTTCACCATCACCTTGTTTATCCCATAAGCCATCAATTGGGTCATCCTATATACTTGCACTAGTAACACGTGATTGCTCTCCTTGGTAAGAAACTTCCAAATTGTTATCTTGTATCTATAGCTCCTCTTGGCTTTGTCTTTATAACTATCCACCAATCAGCTTTATTTCCGTTTTTTCCAGGATGATTTGCATAATAAACTCGGGTTGCTGTATCAGGAATGATGAAAGGGTCAAATTTAGAATATCTTCCCCTTTTTCGAACCTCAACAATACCAAATTGACTATCAACTCGCATGCCATTTTTATAGGGATCAAACCAATCACAATAAAATAAAACTAACTTCATACATGATGTAATTAGACATTCTAACTCGATAATTTCCTTAAGAACACCATAATATTTGCTTATAGTACCATGCATCTTGTCCAGTGCCACTAACACACACACGACTGTTATATGTACTTCTTCCTTCACCCCAAGAAGAAGCATGAAATTTGTATCCATTCACAAAATAAACAGGCCAAGATTTTGCTCGTCTTAGTGGTCCCACTGCTAAGATTTTCAGAAATGGATTTTGCAACATCACTTGTGGATTACTATTCACCTATCAAGTAATAAAATCCTATTAGATATGAATTTTCGGTGATACATTCTTATGCAAAAATTTTATATTATTTCATACATAATCTTTGAACCATCGTGGAAAGTCTTCAGCTATTTGTTTATTAATGTCATCAGTGAGATCACAATAAGCATCTCTCAAGTCTTGCTCATACAAACTGCACGTATTTGAATTAGCACACCAAATATAATTAAGCTTCTCTTCATAATCAAATGAATAAATGGTTGGGACTTACTTGAGAAAAGGCTTAACTTTATCGCAATTAATAAGAACATGCAACTGTGCAGCAATAACTTCTTTATCATCTAGCCATCGGATATCACCATCCTTCTTACCATAACTTCGACCAGAATGATTAAAGACTAATAAAGTTGGGTGATTTTCATCTTTTTCAGTGACTTCATCATTACGCCCAACTTTCTTGTTGCTACATAGGACATGAGATTCAAAATAATGACAAGCAAAGTATGAGATTTCTTGAGCCAAATATGCTTGACAAATAGATCCTTCAACTCTAGCTTTGTTTTTTGTGGTCTTTTTAGTTTTGTTCAGGAACCTACACTTAAATTTAAGAAATAAATGAATTATGTAATAAATTAATGAGACAAGTTATAGATTTTAGGAAAATATTTTTATACCTTTCGAATAGATATACGAAACTGGCCCACGGACTCTTGCTTCGTAAGGCAAATGAATTAGTAAGTGCTCCATCGAATCAAAAGAACTGGGCGGAAATATTTGTTGCAACTTACATAAGATTATAGGAATATTTTGTTCCATTTGCATTAGATGATCCTCCTGTAGTACTGTTGAGCACCAGTCTTTAATGAAAAGACTGAGCTCTGTTAATTACTTCCAGATAGGTTTTGGAAGTGCGCTAAAAGCAACTGGAAGAAGGTATTGCATAAAAATATAACAGTCGTGACTTTTCATTCCAAATAACTTCAAGTGTTCCATATCAAGACATGTACTCAATTTGGAAGCATATCCATCAGGCATCTTTAGTTGATCAACCCATTCACACACATCTTTCTTTTGGCCATCAAGGTAAACTTTGCTTTCGGTTTAATGCATTTCCCATTATCATTCTATTGCAAGTGTAAATCATTTCGACGACAATATTCTTTCAAATCTATTCTTGACTTCTCATTATCCTTTGTCATCTCTTTGTTGTACATAATAGTATGAATAACATTGTCAGAAACATTCTTCTCTATATGCATTACCTCAATATTATGGCGAACTTAATTGGTCTTCCAATATGGCAAATCCCAAAAAATACTTTTTTTGATCCAATTATTTGATTTTCCAAAGCCATAGAATTTGCGTGGACTAGATTCATTGATCTTAGGAAACCCTCTCGCTTTTTCCCACACTTGATCTATAGTCAACCTACGTGGAGGCCTAGACTTGTCCTCTTTTCCTTTGTAAAAAGAATTTTTATTTCTTCTAACTTCATGATTTAGAGGCAAGAATTGACGATTACAGTCAAACCAAGTAACTTTTCTTCCATTTTTAAAACTAAATGTTTTTGTATGTTCCATATAAACTGGGCATGCTGAAAGAGTTGGTTTTGGTTCTTGTGGAATCAAACTAAATGGAAGATGAATTAATATGAATATTTGGTAGGAAGATAATTAGTACAAAATACAAGTCAAAGATTGTATCTTGGTAGGTGAAAGTTAGGCAAACCATAAAATGGTTTGCTATCTTAACCTTGACAATTTTGACACATAGTGATGTCATGGATGACATCAATAGGATGAATTTATTCCTATAAATAGGTAGCTCTTAATTCATTTTCAAATCGTCCTCTCACTTGCCTTCTCACCTTCTAAGGCATTTCTGTTCTCTCTCTTGTAGTATTTCACTTGTATTCTTTGTAGAGTGAAATAAATATTGGTGCAGTTGTTCTTTGGTGGACGTAGGATCATTTTGATCCGAACCACATTAAATATTGTTGTTCTTCCTTGTTCTTTAATTTCACGTTTCCGCTAACAATTGGTATCAGAGCCAAGGTTCTGTCTGAGTATGCTCTGTGGTTGCAGCACAGTCTGAACTTCCACATCAGAAAAGGATTACTTTGGTTTTCTGTAGTTCCAAATACATTGTAGTAGAAAAGGAAGAACAAGTAAAAAAAAATGAGTTCCATGAAGTTTGAAATTGATAGATTTAGTGGGCGCAACAACTTCAATATCTGGAAAATCCAGATGATAGCGTTACTGCGGAGGGAAGGTTCAATCCATGCTATTGACGGAAAGTACCCCGATAAGATATCGGATTCCGACAAGAAAAAGATTGAAGGAGATGCATTGAGTGCAATCCAACTGTCCCTTGCACCTAACGTACTTTGTGAAGTGAGTACAAGTACCGAAGAGACGGCCAAAGAGTTATGGGAAAAGCTGGAAGCGCTTTACCAGGACCAGTCAGTGACAACAAGGATGTTGTTACAACGGCGTCTTCATACATTTAAGATGGATTCAGGTACTTTGTTGCAAGACCATCTAGATGCGTTCAATAAACTTGTGATGGACTTACAAACTGCTGGAATTAAAAAGGACGAGGAGACGCTTGCATGTTCTTTGCTATTTTCATTGACTTCAAAATATCGTGATATTGAGAATTCAATGATGTATAGCAAACAACCTATTAAACTTGAGCAAGTGCGGCAAGCACTAAACTCTTGTGATGTGCGGATGCATTTTGAAGGAGACAAAAGTGACGAAGCTAGTGGACTCTTTGTAAGAGGTCGTACTAGCCAACAGGGAAGGAGCAAATCGAAGTACAGATCAAAGTCTCGTGTGAACAAAAAAAAATGCGGAATGTTGGGGCTGTCACAAGAAGGGGCACTTTGAACAAGATTGCCCTATGTCGAAGTCCAAAGAAAAGGCGAGCGCATCCATTGTTGAGCAAGTACATGATAATGATGATGATTATATACTAACAACATCATGCAATAGTGGAGTCTATGACAATAAATGGGTCTTAGACTCTGGTTGTACTCTGCATATGACATTCCAAAAAGATTCGTTCAGCAACTATGAAACAAGCAGAGGAACTGTATTAATGGGCAATAATGCAACTTGTAAAATAGTTGGTATTGGTTCAGTTCATGTTCGCTGCCATGATGAAATCGTGAGGAATATTACAGAAGTCCGTCATGTTCCTGATCTAAAGAAGAATTTGATCTCCCTGGGTACTTTAGATAAACAAGGCTATAAGTACATGAGTGGAGGAGGAACTATGAAAGTGACTAAAGGGTCTTTAGTCATGTTGAAGGCCAAGCTGGAGGATGTCCTCTACACACTTGCGGGAAGCACCATTATTGGCTCTGTAAATGCATCTACAGTGCAGTTATCTAATGATGACAAGGCAAAATTATGGCACATGAGACTAGGCCATATGAGCGCACGAAGATTGGAGATGTTGAGCAACCGCAACCTTTTAAATGGTGAGAAGATCAGCACACTTGAATTTTGTGAGCACTGCGTCTTAGGGAAGCAGAAAAAGGTCAGCTTCAGTACTGGCAAGCACAAGACGGGAGGGGTGCTAGACTACATCCATTCAGATTTATGGGGTCCCTCTAAGCTTCCATCGAAGGGAGGAAAGAGGTATCTTCTCACATTCATTGATGATTTTTCACGAAAGGTTTGGGTGCATTTTCTGAAGACAAAAGGTGATGCTTTTGAAGCATTTAAAGAGTGGAAGATTTTGGTTGAAAATCAAATGGAGAGGAAAATCAAGTGTGGAAGATTTTGGTTGAAAATCAAATGGAGAGGAAAATCAAGTATCTTCGCACGGACAATGGCTTGGAGTTTTGCAGTGAAGAGTTCAATGATTTCTGCAAGGTTCATGGGGACATAAGACGGTCAGGCACACACCACAACAGAATGGAGTTGCCGAGAGAATGAACAGAACTCTTCTTGAGAAGGCTCATTGTATGCTCTTACAAGCTAAGATGTCCAAAGTATTTTGGGCTGAAGCAGTTCATACTGCTTCTCATATTGTCAATCGGTCTCCATCATCAGCGATTGACTTTAAGACTCCGAATGAGGTCTGGTCAGGTGAACCCTCTAACTATTCATACTTGCGAATATTTGGGTGTCCAGCTTATTATCATGTTAATGAAGGTAAGCTTGAACCAAGGGCTAAAAAGGCCATATTCGTAGGGTATGTAGATGGAGTAAAATGGTATAAACTATGGTGTTTGTCTTTACTCAAATTTGTAGTTAGTAGAGATGTTACCTTTGATGAATCCTCTATACTTGATCCTCGTAAAGTTTCTGTGGAGTTATCTAGAAACGAGAATAACGAGCAGGTGGAGCTACCGGTGGAGCTTACCAAGGAACGGGATCAAGAGACTCAAATTGATGAGTCAAAAGATGCAGATCTTAAAGAACTTGCTTCCAATGAACCATACACAATTGCGAAGGGAAGGAACAAAAGGTAGATACGGAAACCGGAACGTCTTATAGAGCAAGAAAATCTTATTGCACATGCGTTCGTAGCTGCAGAAGAAGAGATTAAGGATCTCGAGCCCTCTTCGTATGTTGAAGCAACTTCTTGCAAAGATGCTGCACAATGGCAGTTAGCCATGATGGAAGAGATGGAGTCTCTTCACAAAAATGAGACATGGGTCTTAGTTAAAAGGCCAAAGGGGATGAGGACAGTTGGATGCAAATGGGTCTACAGAAAGAAAGAAGGTATTCCAGAAGTGGAAGATGCTAGGTTCAAGGCGAGATTGGTTGCAAAGGGTTTCAGTCAGAAGGAGGGAATTGACTACAATGAGATCTTTTCTCCAGTCGTGAAACATAGCTCAATTCGCGTGCTACTAGCATTGGTTGCACAATTTGATTTAGAGCTTCAACAGCTTGATGTCAAAACCGCTTTCTTACATGGTGATCTAGAAGAAACAATCTATATGGATCAGCCTGAAGGTTTTCTAGCTGAAGGAAAAGAAGACCATGTATGTCAACTGAAGAAGTCTTTGTATGGTTTGAAGCAATCCCCTAGACAGTGGTACAAGAGGTTTGATGCATTCATGACTATACATGGATTTTCGAGGAGTGCATTTGATAGTTGTGTGTATCACAAGAAGATGTCTGGTAACTCTATGATTTATCTATTGTTGTATGTTGATGATATGCTTATTGAGGCTAACAACATCACAGAGATAAATATTTTGAAGAAACTGTTGAGCAAGGAATTTGACATGAAGAATCTAGGAGTTGCAAAGAAAATCCTTGGAATGGAAATTTCAAGAGAAAATGGTGTTGTACATCTTTCTCAGAAGAGGTACATCCGAAAAGTTCTTGAAAGATTCAATATGCATATGAGCAAGCCTGTAAGTACACCTTTAGCTTCTCATTTCAAGCTTTTAGAGTTACAAATGCCTCAATCTATGGATGAGGTGGAGCATATGTCAAAGGTCCTTATGCGAGTGCAGTTGGTAGCATTATGTATGCTATGGTATGCACACGTCCAGATATTGCCCAATCTGTAAGTGTGGTAAGCAAGTACATGGCAAATCCAGGAAAAAGGCACTGGGAAGCTTTCAAGTGGATATTGAGATATCTCAAAGGAGCTCCTGATGTTGGCCTAACCTTCCGGAAAAGTGAAGGTATTTCAATTCTCGGTTATGTTGATTCTGACTATGCAGGGGATCTTGATCGAAGGAGGTCCACAACTGGATACATCTTTACTCTCGTTGGCAGTGCCGTTAGTTGGAAATTGACTTTACAGTCGATTGTCGCTTTGTCTACAACAGAGGCAGAATATATGGCAGCAACGGAGGCAGTGAAAGAAGCTATCTGGTTGAAAGGTTTGGTGGCAGAATTGAGTTCAGTTCAGCTTAAATCAATTCTAAAATGTGATAGTCAAAGTGCTATTCATTTGATTAAAAATCAAAGATTTCATGAGCGCACCAAACACATTGATGTCAGATTTCATTTTATTCGAGATGTCGTAGAAAAGGGAGCTATCAAGGTTGAGAAGGTTATCACAAACGATAACGCTGCAGACATGTTGACCAAAATAGTCCCGCTTGCCAAGTTTGCACACTGCAAGGACTTGGCGGGAGTATGCATCAATTGATGCAACTCTAAGAGAACAACTGCTAGGTGGAGCTGGTATGTTCAACAAAGGTTTGATTCTTCTTGTTTCTTACAATGGGATTGCCCAGTAAGCTTAGAAGTTTTGGCCGGAGTTGTTTATACGCATGCTTGGAACACAAACCAAGGTGGAGATTTAAAGAGTTGGTTTTGGTTCTTGTGGAATCAAACTAAATGGAAGATGAATTAATATGAATATTTGGTAGGAAGATAATTAGTACAAAATACAAGTCAAAGATTGTATCTTGGTAGGTGAAAGTTAGGCAAACCATAAAATGGTTTGCTATCTTAACCTTGACAATTTTGACACATAGTGATGTCATGGATGACATCAATAGGATGAATTTATTCCTATAAATAGGTAGCTCTTAATTCATTTTCAAATCGTCCTCTCACTTGCCTTCTCACCTTCTAAGGCATTTGTGTTCTCTCTCTTGTAGTATTTCACTTGTATTCTTTGTAGAGTAAAATAAATATTGGTGCAGTTGTTCTTTGGTGGACGTAGGATTATTTTGATCCGAACCACGTTAAATATTGTTGTTCTTCCTTGTTCTTTAATTTCACATTTCCGCTAACACATGCTAATTTACCGGTTGTACTCCATCCCGACAACATGCCATAAGCTGAAAAATCATTAATTGTCCACATCAATGTCGCTCGCATAAGAAAGTTTTGCTTGTTTGATACGTCATAAGTTAGTACACCATCTGTCCATAATTGTAGCAACTCATCTATTAGTGGTTGAAGATACACATCAAATTTATTCTTGGGATTGTGAGGATCTGGAATGATCAATGTTAAGAACATATATGGAGCGGTCATATAAATATCAGGAAGAAGATTATAAGGAGTGACAATCACTGGCCAACAAGAGTACGGTGTTTCCGACAGACTATAAGGAGTAAAACCATCAGAACAGAGACCGAGCCTAACATTTCGAGGCTCTTGAGCAAAGTCTAGATAATTTTGATGAAAATTTTTCCATGTTTCTCCATCTAAAGGGTGGGACAACACACCTTCTTCTCTGCGATTATCATTGTACCACCTCATGTTCTCGGCAGATCGCTTTGAAGCATATAGACGTTGAAGCCTAGGAATAAGTGGAAGCTAGTGCATAGTCTTGTGTGGAATCTTTTTGCTACCCTTCCTTCCCTTGCGTTCTTTGTAACGAGGTTCTTTAAGAAATGTACATGCTATCCTTTCTTGATCGTCCTCTTAATACAACATATATCCATTAACACAACAGTCTATCTTTTGACTAGTTAGACCAAGCCCCGACACTTATTTCTTTGCCCGATAGTAATCAGTAGGTATCCTATTATCTGGATAACTTGTGTCCTTCATTAGTTGTGCCATTGCATCAAAGTAGCCATGGGACATATTGTATTCAGATTTAATACTCATCATTCTAACCGTTGTAGACAACTCTGAATATTTACATCCATGCTATAAGGGTTCTTGAGCTGAATTCAACATTTTATATAACTTTGTAGCATCCATATTCGGAGACTCTTCTACATTTTGTTCGACATGATGCCCAAATTCTACACCAGCATCATCATGTATCATACCTTGATATCTATTTATGTGTTCGTAGTCTTCCCTTAGAATGTCACTTTGACTGCTTGGAGGCATGTCAAATGTACACTCTTGATGACTACTAGAGACACCTACATCAACATGTTCATTCAAATTAACAGAAGCTGCTTCCTCTCCATGTGACGTCCAATACCAATAACCAGGTATGAATCCTTTCTTAAAAACATTTACGTTAACTTCATCGGGTGTTAAAAACTTCATATTTTTACAAAGCTTACAAGGACACCTTATGACTTTTTCGCACAAGAACTTTGGTTGACTACAAGCAAATTCAATAAACTCATTCACTCCCATTTATAAATTCATCTGTATATGCTAATCGATCTGGAAGAAGTCTATTTACCATCCATTTCCGATGATTTGGAATTTTCATTTTCTGGAGAAAAAAGTAAATATATTTAAACATATAACAGTAAAACAAAAGGTTAACATTTTGATACTTTGTATCTAATCTGGGTATCCTACGGAATGAAAGAAAGTTAATTTTTTTCATTTTCTGGATCGAAACACTACATCACAAGAATATAAACTAATTTAAAGCCAAACATGCATACATATTAATTTTCTATATATAAGTAAAATTGGCATATGGGTTGAAGTTTAAAATTATGTTTGCTTGTTAATTTTCAAGATTCCATAATTAAACTACATAGACTACTAAAACAGAGTATATAAATTAGTTCACACAAATCAAACAATCAGAGCATAAAAATATAAAATTTTATAGAGTTTGGATATTAACCTCAATTTTTACTTCTGAAAATGTGCTTGTGTTTGGATCCTCTTCCGTAATGCACAATCAGGATGGGGAGAGTTGCTTTGTTTTTAATAAAATAAAGATAGTAATTTTGATGACTAAGAAGGCGCCCGAATAAAAATTTGCAAGTTAATTTTGGGATAGAAAATTTCAAAATATTAGTCCCGAGATGATTATTTTCAATCGTCCCGCTTTCCTTTGCCACTCAAGTGTACGACATTTGTCGTGCTTATCCCCCCCCCCCCCCTCTTCTTCCCTTACCTAATAAAAGATTTCACCGTTTGTCTTTGTAATTTCAAATGCACTGATTGGAAATCTAAGTTTCCTTTCTAAATAGATTTACCGATTGAACTACATTTACCCGCCCTTTTCACCTTTTTTTTCTTAATTATAGAATTGAAGTTTTCTAAAATATGAACTAACAAACCGTCTATTCAAGGAGATTGTTGTACTTTCCGTAGTTACAAGAATTTCTCATGATTGAGTTGGTGTGAAGATTTACCGACTCTTAAGTGCATTTTTATCGTTCAATATATGATGCCATACAATTATGTTGAATTAATTAATCAGAAGAAAAGTTCTACTGGAGTGTCCTAATGTATTATGGCTAATAGCCAAAGTTTGAAATGTGTCAGCTAATATATATTGCGTGTAGGATATTTGTTTGATTATATATATATATATATATGACCTTTTCATTCCTTTTATTCCCCTTCTTTCAAATCGTCAAGAAACAAATTTCTTGTCTATCATTTTCAGACAACGAATTCGCATGACCATTCAACACTCAATAATGAGTCAACAAACTAATTTCCTTGAGCATCTTTTGTTATTCCACACGTGTCCATTAGCTAGTTTAATGTTTAATTTCTATATATGTGTGTGTGTTTGTTATCTTCGATTTTAAAATTTTCCTATTAAAATTACTTTTACTAATGTTAATATAATATTCTTTTAAGTAATTTATTAATTTTCAAGTCACAAAATTTCTACTTAAATTCTCAAAAAATATTTTTTTGCTAAATTTGTAGGCAAAAGTCCCAAAATATTTTCCCATGTAATAAAATTCTTAGATAAATCCCCAAATATAAATCCACAGAAATTTTTGCAACAAATTATTCCCCAAATAATTTTACAAGTAATAAAATCCCCAAATCAATCCCCCAACTATAAATTCCCAGCAAATTTCACAGCAATTAATCCCAATAATTTCACAAGTAATAATATTCCTAGCTAAATTCTCAATAAATTTCACAGCAACTAATCCCCAAATAATTTCCCAAGTAATAAAATCCTCAGATAATTTTTTACAAAAATATCTCCAGAAAATATGTAGGTGGATTACCTAGGGATTTTTCTATGGAATAAAAAAATGATTTTGAAATATTTTTTTTGATTGATGTACTAGCGGATTTAGCTAGAGATAATATGTTTACCATTACTTTTCCCCGAATAATATCGCAGGTTCATGTTTGGCGCAACATGGCGTCAAATTTACCTGCGGAATTTGTTGAGAATATACATTTCGTAGGTAATATATTCTAATAATGAGGAATTTAAATTTTTCGTAAGAAGATCTGCATGAAATAGTAGCAAAAAATTTCTCTAGGAAAAATCTCCATTTAATTAACAATTTTCTTGTAGTGAAAGGGAAATTAATTTGATTTGTTGATGTTCCACTAATTGAGGAGATGTAATTTTAAGGATCCGGTTCCTCTCCATTTCTCTTCTCTCCATTTTCTCCAAGTTCTAGCTTGGATTGGAGAAACATGTCATATTTTAGAATTAATGGTTGAGATCTAATTGATTAAAATAAAGTCCAACCCATAGTTATTTACTTCCATATATTTACTTCTTAAAAAATATTTAAAATTTACTGCATACATATTTAAAACTTCACTCAATACTTTTACTTTTTTTGAAAAAATTATAATACAATTAAATTTTTGGATTATTCTAATAGAGTATTCAGAGTTACAATGTCTATAGAGCAATATGGATTCCATTTAGGGAGTAAGAAATAATTTAAAGTTGAGTGACAAAATTTATTTTATTCCTAAAATTAAAAAATGTCAGATCACAATTTTTTAGTTTTTAATTTTTAATTTGGCAAATATTGTTTGAGAAATGGCAAAGTAAGGGGAAAAAAGAAAAAAAATAGCAAAAAATTACTCAAGTAATTAAGAAAAGAAATTATTTTAAACATATTTATGAAATATATTGTAAATTGTTGGATTGTAAAAATATTTAAAAAGTAAATATATGGAAGTAAATAATTATGTTTAGAACTTTGTTTTAATCAATTAAATCTCAATCATTAATTCTAAACTATGACATGTGTCTTCAATCTAAACTAGAACTTGGGAAAATGAATAGAAGAGAAATGGAGAGGATCCGGATACTAATATTAAGATAAGTATACACACCATTTTAAAAGAAATTGTATATCTGATTTAATTTTTTTAAAATGTGATATATTTTTTAATAAGTGATATTTTATGTAATATTTTAAAATAGAGATAAAATATGTATATGTGATAGTTAAAGTATGTGTGAATAGTTATTTCTTATTTATATCAAGTCATTACCCCGCTCAATTTCATTTCTAACTGAGTCATTTTCGAGAGCCTTGCCACATACATAATGTCTTAAAAATAAGAAAATTAATTTAAAATTCCAAGTCACGAATATTTTACAAACAAACAACTTCTATTATTTCTTAAATTAAAACCACAATCAAGAAAACAAGAAAATGTCAGTCAAATCTCAGACACAATTATTAAAAAAAAAAAAAAAGAGAGAGAAGAGACCAAAGACAACATTAATTACATAATTAGCCACTATTTAATCTCAATGGTCTTAACCTTAGGTTTCTTAATCTCCTGCTTAGGAATTGTGAGAGTTTTCAGGTAGCAGAATCTTCTTCAATTTCAACTTTGATTTCCTCTTTGTCTAATCCAGGAAGATCAACTTTGAACACATGAGCTTCTTCATTTTCCTTCCAATCAACACGTGGATTCACAAATTTTGAGGTAATTGAGTCATTTAGACTAAGGGGTTGAAAAATATTTTCGAGCAATTGAGGAATTACTGCCATTTTTATACTATTTGATGATAGCTAAGTAAATTAACTTCACTTTGTTTGAAGTTTTTTTTGGGATGGAATCGATGGGAATTGAAATTTCGAGGGTGTTCTACATTTTTGCGTTACTTTTCTGACATGGCATCCATATTTGGCTAGTCGTGACTCGTGGTAATAGGGGTTTTCTAGAAAAATGTAATGTCTTCCTAAGAATATTATTATTATATCGGAAGATGGTCAAAAATATCTCTGAACTATAAAAAAAAGTCTAAAAATACCCTCTATTTATCTTTTGAAATAAAAATATCCTTCTACTCATCTTTTTTGTCTAAAATTACCTTTCCATCCATCTTTTTGCTCACTTATACTCTTGCAACTAACAACCCTCTTTTTTTTAAAAAAAATAAATATTTATTATGTGTCATTTTCTTATTGGATGGAATAAAAATCCACCTCTAATACTTTTTTTTCCCATAATTTATCCAATCAAAACAATATGTCTTTTCAAGATCCAAACAATATATTTTTTAAAATCTAGTAATTTCTATTTTCTATAGCTTTTTTCAAAAAAATAATTGTTTTAGATGATTAAATTTTTTAAAAAAATATTAGTCAATTTTAGGTTTTATATTAATATATTATGTCCCGATAATTGTGGCATGACTAATATTTTTTTAAAAAATTAATTATCTAAAACAATTTATTTTTTTATGCGAAAAAAGCTATAGAAATAAAAATTACTAGATTTAAGAAAATGTATTGTTTGGAACTTGAAAAGATATATTGTTTTGATTTGGATAAATTGTGGAAAAAAATTAATAGAGATGAATTTTTATTTCATCAAATAAGAAAATGACACATAATGAACATTTTAAAAAATGATAGGGTTGTTAGTTGCAAGGGTATAAGTGAGCAAAAAGGTGGATAG
Organism: Solanum sitiens; assembly: GCA_016801875.1. Classification (NCBI taxonomy): domain Eukaryota; kingdom Viridiplantae; phylum Streptophyta; class Magnoliopsida; order Solanales; family Solanaceae; genus Solanum; species Solanum sitiens. Next base: position 38,923 of record JABWTJ010000261.1, read on the forward strand.
ATGCGTAGAAGGGTATTTTTAAACCAAAAGATGGATGAAGGGTATTTTTAGACTTTTTTTTCCTGTAGTTTAGGGGTATTTTTGGCCCTTTTCCGTTATTATAATTACTTCGTTCACTAAATTTTTCTTTTTTTTATCACTCTCATGGTCGTTTGATAAAGGAGTATTGAGAGAAATAATTCATATATTATGTATAGCATTATTTAGTACTAGGTAATTTTCCCGCACTTCGCGCGGTCATAAATAGTAATTGCATTGAACTTGCAAATAATTTTTTATCGATATTCATACATTAAAAGTAATCGAGAAATAGATTCTTAAGAAAATATTAGCAATATTACAGTATGAATTTGCTTATTTGTCATTATCAGATAACCCAAGAACATCTAATGAATGAATTACTCACGAAATAATAAATCATTGGTTCTTTAATCAACATTAAAAGGAAATTAAAGAAGAAAAAAATATATATACAATGACATTTCGTAATAAAAAGACACATCTAAGATGCATAGATTATACAATTGTGATATATGTCTTAGGAGAAAATTTAAACATTTGTTAACACATTCAATAAAAAAGAAATTACGCTTGAACATGAAAGCATTTATAACTTTAGAAGTTGCATAATGAATTTCTTCAAATGATAAGTGATAAATTTCATATCTATATAGACAATAATATGTAAACTTATATATAGTACTTTTAAGTTATAGATTTAATATGGAATATCAAAATTTAATTTTTTGGAATTGAGTACAATAATTTTTTTCTACACAATGAATATACGTAGTATATGTGTATATGTTCAATATAACGGGAGACAGTTACTTTGCAGAAACATAAACAATAGAATTTAAAACATGTACTAAAAAATAACAATAAATATCATATGCATAAATTAATGAGTGTAAAAAATCATACCATTATAATGTAAAATAGAATGAAATAAAAAGGAAAAAAATTGAGTACACTGAATGCTCAATTTCCCCTTAAGAAAACTATTCCCCTCCAATACCAGAGGTTTAAAGAATTACATCCTCTCAGGATGGAACGAGTTTATTCACCAACTTATTAATACAAAAACAGTGGTGTCAGTAAGTCACTCAACAGGAGCAAAGCACACGAATACTTTATTTTTCGAAAGTAGAAGAAGAAGATCAATTTTTTTTGTTCTTAAATGAGAGGGCATCTTTCAATTTATAGGTAACAAAGGGTAATGTGAACAAATTTTTATCGTGCCTTATCCAAAAGGCTACAACTAATTGGAAAAGTTATAATGTTTCGGACAGTTCACAAACTTTCATAAAATTCGTAACTTTTTATAAAGTTGCAACTCTTCATTAAAGTCGCAAATTTTCATAAAAGTCAAATCTTTTAAAAGAAGTCGAAACTCTTCATTAAAGTCATGTCTTTTCATAAAAGTCATAAATTTTGATAAAAGTCACAACAACTTTTGACAAAAGTCGCAACTCTTCATTAAAGTCGCAACTCTTCATTAAAGTCGCAACTTTTTATAAAAGTCATATCTTTTTATGAAAGAGGAAGGCTAGTTTTGAAAATAAATAAATTTTAAAGGAAATATTTGCTTGTGGTGGCGCCATGTAGGCGGGCCTAGGGTTCTCTTTATACAAATATATGATGATTATATTTGGTAAGAATTTTGTGTTTATGTATAATTAATTTTTGGATTAATTATACACTGTACATGGTATTTTAGGATGTAAAATGTCATATATAATTCTTTAACTATAGGAGCAAATCTAAAATAATCACTTAACTATAATTTTGTCAGATTTATTCCTTCAATGATTCAAAAACTTATTAGATTTAGTCTCTTAACTATATATTTATCGATTTTAGTTCTTTAAGTATTTAAAAACTTATTAGGTTTGGTTTCTGTCCATTTTTTATGCAAATAACTTGATTTATATTAATGGAATCCATGTTTTGAAAAATTAAATCCTTTATCCAATTTTAGTGTTTCTCTCTACTCGGTACTTTTACTTCAAATTACCCTTATTCAATGAATCTTAACCTCAACAATTCAAAATAAAATTTACGAGAAAAGAAAATATAAGTCATAGTTTTATTTCAGCGAAGCGAACGATAAAATGAAGCATAATTGCTACTAAAGACTTGAATATGCTAAATTTTATTATAAAAAGAAAATTAATTATTACTTATTGAATATTTGTACTCCAACAACTTTATTGAAGGGAACTATTTAAATTTTTCAAAAGTTGAAATTTATATAATGATAGTTTGCAACTATATTTTTTTTAAAAAAATTGATTTTATTATACCATTAATTTTTTTACGTAGAGGCATTTGAGTAATAAGATCAAATCACTTATTTTTCTTTTGCATGAAAATTAAAACTAAAAAAAATTGTGCGGATTATGTATTGTTAACCTCCATAAAAAGAAACACAACATATAAAATGAAATAGAAGTCAAGATACATACAAATAAGTATAAAACACATTACTCCTATAAGTTAATAACAATTTCTTAGATACAATATAGAAAATCAAGAAACACAAGATAATGAGATACATTTGACATGTATATACGCCTGCTAAAATTTGAATACATAGATTAATGACTGATGATAGAATAATGACAAGTACATATAAGAATACAGATACATAATGTATTCAAATATGATTGACAAATATTAGATACGTATAAGCATAGGAAATATATAAGACATAGTTGATAATGGAAATATGGAATATGTTAGAGTTAAGTAATTCGCAAAGCCAAATACTGTCACAGTAATAGTTAGCTGAAAGTTAGTTACAGTAGTAAGTTAAATTTGTTACTACAATGAATTAGTTAGTTATTCTTCATGATTTTCATACTTGTATATATACACAGTAATGTAAAGTTTGTATAGTTAGTTTTGGTGAAATACAATTCATATGATTTTACTTTTTCATCTTCTCTAGAATGTTCCTTTTCTCTTTACCAAACACAAGCTCCATTAATGGAGGATTTTAGCACTACTGCTCCCAGTTTTGACATGGTATCAGAGATCAGGACTGGGCGAATCATATTCCGCCTCTAATTCTGGTATTGTGAGTGTTGTATTGATCTTCGTTTTCATTGCATTCACTTGTCTCTGTTTTTTTGTTAGTTGCATCAAGATTTTTTTCTCTTCAATTCCACTTCTCTCTGTTTTCGATCTATTTTTCTTCTCTTCTGTACTTTCTGGAAAATTCAATGGTTGATGTTAAAGCTATCCCCACTATTACCACTGCTGCAATGGACGTTGCTAGTCCATTTTACCTGTATCCATTCGAAAATGCAGGATCTACACTGTTACCTGCCATTTTTTATGGAAATGGTTACAGATCCTGGAGATGAGTTGTGCTTAGGGCATTATCAGTAAAGAGAAAAACAGGTTTCATTAATGGGAAAATTGTGAAGCAAACTTCTAGAGATCCAACTTTCGCACATTGGAAAAGGTGTGATGATATAATGACTTCTTGAATCCTTAATTCTCTCTCACTAAATTTAATAGATGGACTCCAATATGTGAATAATGCTAAAGAGATTTGGGCAAGAACTGGAGGATTGTTATCATCAAACAAATACTCATAAGTTGTACCAAATCTAGAAAGTGATCAATGACCTGGTACAAGGAAATCTGGACATCACCGGATACTATACAAAAATAAAAATATTATGGGAAGAAATGAACACTATCGGTGTCACCTCAAAATCCTCTTGCGTATGCACTCGTGGTTGAAATACCAAGATGTATAAGGCTGACAAGATAGAAGACTCATACATTTCTTAATGGGACTAAATGAGGTGTACACTGCTGTAAGGGAGAATATCTTAATGATGGATGTCCTACCTACCATGGCACATGCCTTTGCTATCTTGTGCCAAGAGGTTAGGCAAAGGGAGATGAAGCCTCACAATTCCACTGTTCTAGATCCAATAGCCCTCATTGCATCCTCCTCAACACACAATGGGAGAGGTTATAAGGTCAACTACAATTCACACGAAGGAAGTACAAGTAATTCTGGTAATTCAAACAGTTTTTGAGCCAGCTTTAGCACTGGCAATGCATACTCACAAACCAGGCCACAATTGTTTTGTGATTATTACAAGAGGTCTAGTCACACCAAGGATAGGTGCTACAAACTTCATGATTATCCAACAGGTCCCAAGTTTTCCAAAGGAAAAAGTTCAGGTTTAGCATCTAATGCATTCACATCTGAGGAAGGGAACAACCAAAGTGAGGAAAATAATGAGCTGAGAAGACAAATGCCAGTGAACTTGTCTAACAATCAATATGATTAGTTGTTGAATCTTTAGGAGACTCTGCATGTTGGAAACAATGATGTTGTCAACTCAAGCAACATGTTGAGTGGAGCTATGAACTAGCAGGTATACTTGCTTGTTATACCTTAATGAATGAGATAGGTGACATATCATGTAGTTGTGACAAATTGACTGTTGGTTCTTGGATCATAGACTCAGGAGACTCACACCATATGACCTACAATAAACTTTCCCTAAAGAACATTAGACCATTACCTTACCCTTCCTAATCACCTTACCAAATGGATACAAGGTCAAAGTGAATGAGGTTGGAGATGTTTGTTTGAATCCTGTTTTAACTTTACATAGAGTAATGTTTGTGCCTAGCTTCAAATTCAATATAATATTTGTCCATTGTTTAGCATCACAACGCAGAGGCACAGTTAGCTTTAACAATTCATCTTGTTCTTTGCAGGGCCCTTCTCTGAAGAGCCATCTTGAGCTTGGTAGAGCAAAGAATGGTTTATATTTTCTGTGCAACAAGTGTTACAACTATTCTGTTCAATCCAATGGCAATAATTTATCTCAGATTGCTTGTCATTCCTTTACTTGTAAACCTGTTCCTTTTATTCCTACTGATGAAAGTCTCTTAGCTGAAACTAAATGTAAAGCCTCACCATCATCCATTGTAAGAAATCCTTGTTTGTCAAATAAAGAGGCAGATTCTACTGCTAGTCCTTGTTCTTTTACTGTTAACTTTAATTCCTTGTATGCATCTCATGATCATGCTGTTGAAATTCTATGACATGATAGACTAGGACACATGCCTTTTGTAAAAATAAGGAGCATATCCACAATACCTGTAACTTTTTCTAGTAGACAGCCCTTCACTTGTGCCATATGCCCTATGGCAAGACAAACTAGAATGTCTTTCCCATAAAGCACCAGTACAACTAGTAAAATGTTTGAATTGTTACACATTGATTTGTGGGGACCATATCACATAACTACCCATGATGGTTAAAACCATTTTCTAACTATGGTTGATGATCATAGTAGATCGACCTTGACACATCTGCTCAAATGCAAGACCAATGCACTACAAGTTGTAAAAGCCTTCAATTCCACACTACACTAAAAGCCATCAGGTCTGATAATGGCCTGGAATTCACAAGTGGTGAGGCAGCAAAGGTTTTTCAAGAAAAAGGAATAATACACCAAAAGTCATGCCCTTACACACCCCAACAAAATAGGGTGGTAGAAAGAAAACACAAACACCTCCTAGAGACAGCAAGGGAACTCCTTTACCATTCAAAAATTCCCATAAGGTATTGGGGGGAATGCATACTAACTGCCACCTACCTCATTAACAGACTACCAACCAAAATCTTGCAGAATAAATCACCATATGAGCAGCTATACCACAAAACCCCCACATACTCTCATCTTAGAAGTTTTGGATGTCTATGCTTTCCCACCACTTTAAAAGCTCATAAAGATAAGTTTGAACCAAGGGCAAAACAACATATTTTTTTTGGATATCCTTTCAATACTAAAGGTTACAAGGTCCTAGATTTAGCAACCAAAAGAGTTCATGTATGCAGAGATACTTCTTTTCAGGAATAAGTGTTTTCATTTGTTGGTACTCCTGATGGTTCTACTTTTAATTCCATTATAAAAATGCTTGTTCACAACTTTACTAAGTTGACTTGCATGCCTGGTACAAACAATGCTTTTGTTGATGATCATTGGCTGAGTTCAAACACTCTACATGATTTCACTACTATCAAGTATGCAACAATGTCCCTACATACTCAGATTCACATAAACCTATAACACCACTACCTGATCATGACCCTGTCAATTCTAATGAGGCTTCACCAACACCAACACTTAGAAGAACAAGTAGATCAATCAACCCTCCTAGATACCTTAAAGAATATAACTACACATTGCCTAAATTGCACTCACACACACATACACCTGATCCACAATGTTCTTGTGAACCTTCTTGTTATGAGGAAGCAATCCTAAATCTTGCATGACAAATGGCAATGATACAACAGTTTTAAGCACTATATGCAAATGATACATGGGACTTGGTTCCTTACCAGTAGGGAAGAATGCAATTGGATGCAAGTGGGCGTATAAAGTTAAACATAATGTTGATGGGAGTGTACAAAGGTTCAAAGCTAGAATAGTAGTAAAAGAGTATACACAACAAGCTGGGGTTGACTATACTGAGACATTTTCACCTATAGTAAACATAACTACTGTGAGGACTTTAATCTACTTGGCTATGAAAAAGAGATGGAATATGTATCAGCTAGATGTGAACAATGATTTCCTACATGGTGACCTACATGAAGAAGTGTACATGAAACTGCCAGAAGGTCTTATGGTAGATGAAAACAACTTGGTGTGCAGACTCAAGAAATCCTTATATTGCTTGAAGCAGGCAAGTAGGCAGTGGTATGACAAATTGGCCAGCAGCCTTTGCTCAAAGGAATACACACATTCAAACACTGATTACTCTTTATTTTACAGAAGAAAGGGTCATTCTTTAGTGTTTGTTGCTGTCTATGTGGATGATGTTATCTTGACAGGAACTGAGTTGGAAAAAATCACCTCTTTGAAGGCTTTTCTACATGATCAATTTAAGATTAAAGACCTTGGGAAGCCACACTATTTCTTAGGGCTGGAAATACTGTATAGACAAGATGGTGTTCTCATTTCCCAAAGAAAGTTCACTACTAACCTTCTAAAGGATTTTGATGTTATGGACTGCAAAGTGACTAATTCACTGGTTGACTCTACTGAGAAGCTTACAACAGCGGATGGCAAATTAGTGGCAGACCCTACTCACTATAGGAAACTAATTGGTAAGCTCAACTTCCTCACAAACACAAGAATGGACATAGCATTCCGTGTGCAACACCTCAGTCAATTTATCCAATCGCTTAGAGATACACACTTGAGGGCTGCCTATCATGTACTTAGGTGTCTCAAACAAGATCCCACTTTGGGAATTTTTATCTCAAATAAACCAGAGTTCACTTTCAGTGCTTATTGTGACTCAGATTGGGCTTCTTGTTCTGATTCAAGGAGGTCTGCTTGTGGGTACTTGGTCCTTATGGGAGATTGCCCTATCAGTTGGAAGTCTAAGAAGCAGGCCACTGTGTCATTATCCTTTGTAGAGACAGAGTACAGGGCTGTGAGACAAGTCGTGGGGGGACTAGATTGGTTTGAAAGACTTATTGATGAACTAATGGTATACATCTCTTTTCCTATACAAGTGTTTTGCGACATCCATGCAACAATCCACATTGCCAAGAATCCAATTTTCCATGAAAGAGCGAAACACATAGAAGTCAATTGTCATTTTCTTAGGGCAAGCTTCAACAAGGGTTGATGACACTTCATCACATTTCCACAAATTCACAGTTGACATATTTATTTACCAAGGCACTGACTGGAGTTAAACACTCTACAGTTCTGCACAAGTTGTCTGTGATTACCTCACCTCCAACTTGAGGGGGTGTTAGAATTAAGTAATTAGCAAAGCCAAATATTGTTACAGTAATAGTTAGCTAGAAGTTAGTTACACTAGTCAGTTAAGTTTGTTACTAAAGTGAAGTTAGTTATTCTTCATGATTTTCATACTTGTATATATACACAGTATTGTAAAGCTTGTATAGTTTGTTTTGGTGAAATACAATTCATATGATTTTACTTTTTCATCTTCTCTAGAATGTTCCTTTTCTCTTCACCAGTCTCAAGCTCCATTAATGAAGGATTTTAACACTACTTCTTCCAGTTTTGACAAAATAAGGCCACAAGGTGTATAAAAATGGTTAAGGGAGAAGGGGTAATGGTGAGATACGTGAAGGAATGGGAATCAAATACAAACTTTTCTTGTGATTGGGGAGGGAAACGATTTTAGGAAGAAGGGTAATGGTGGGATACATGGGATAGTGCGAATAAGATACAAATCTATTTTGGGATTGGGGAGGAAAACGATTGAAATGAATAAAGAAAATTAATCTGAATCTTTAATGTTCCACTAATTCAGGAAATGTAATTATTTTAAGATAAAAGGAATTGTGTATCTGATATGATATATTTTCTTAAATGTTATTTTTTTTTAAAAAAGATAAAATATGTATATGTGGAGGGTTAAGTATGTCTAGATGCATAGTTTTTCCTTATTTCTAACTGTGTCATTTTCGACAGCTTGCCACATACACAAAATGACTAATGTCTTAAAATAAGAAAATTAACTTAAAATCCCAAGTCATGAATATTTCACAAACAAACAACTTTTATTATTGCTTAAATTAAAACCCCAATCAAGAAAACAAGAAAATGCCACTCAAATCTCATGCACAATTATTAATTAAAAAAGAAAAGAAAAGAGACCAAAGACAACATTAATTACATAATTAGCCACTTATTAATCTGAATGGTCTTGACCTCAAGCTTCTTAATCTCCTGCTTAGGAATTGTAAGAGTGAGAACCCCATTCTCCATCAATCTTAGCATTTTCAGGTAGCCAAATCTTCTACAGAAGTTGCCAAGTGGCTTCTCAACGCGTCTCCACGTGTCATTCTCCTTCTTTTGATTTTCTTTATTGGGATCAACACCCTTAATCTCACCACTAATTTGTAATATCTTTCCTTCTTTCAACTTTAATTTCCTCTTTGTTTAATCTAGGAAGATCAACTTTGAACACATAAGCTTCTTCATTTTCCTTCCAATCAACAGGTCAATTCACAAATTTTGAGGTACTTGAGTCATTTAGAGGGTTGATAAATATTTTCGAGTAATTGAGGAATTAGAGTCATTCTTTTTATACTATTTGAAGATAGCTAAGTAAATTAAATTCACTTTGTTTAAACTTTTTGAAGATGCATTGTCAATATAGTTTATGTCGATATTTATAGGATATTTTTGGGATGGAATCGATGGCAACTGAAATTTCGAGTGTGTTCTACATTTTTGCGTTACTTTTTTGACGTGGCATCTAGAGTTGGCTAGTCGTGACTCGTGACTCGTGGTAATAGGTGTTTTCTAGAGAAATATAATGTCTTCTGAAGAATATTATTATTATATTTACTCCGTTAACTAATTTTTCATTTTTATTTTTCACTCAGGGTCGTTCGGTAAAGAATATTGAGAGAATAATTCATATATTATGTATAGTACTATTATATTTGGTAAGAACTTTATGTTTATGTTTTGAATTAGTTATACACCCTACATGGTATTATAGGATGTAAAATGTCATATAGAATCCTTTAATCATAGGAGCAGTCTAAAATAATCACTTAACTATACTTTTGTCAGATTTATTCCTTCAATGATTCAAAAACTTATTAGATTTGGTCCCTTAATTATACATTTATCGATTTAGTTCTTTAAGTATATAAAAACTTATCAGGTTTATTTTTTGTCCATTTATTTATACAAATAACTTGGTTTATATTAATGAAATCCATGTCTTGAAAAATTAAATCCTTTATCCGATTTTAGTTATTTCTGTCTCCTTGCTACTTTTACTTCAAATTATTATTATTCAATGAATCTTAACCTCAACAATTCAAAATAAAATTTACGAGAAAAGAAAATATAAGTCATAATTTTATTCAACGAACGATAAAATGAAGCATATCATTGATATAAAGGACTTGAATATGCTAAACTTTATTATAAAAAGATTTTTTTTATTACTTATTGAATTCAAAATTTGTACTCCTAACAACTTTATTGAAGGGAATTGTTTAATTTTTTCAAAAGTTTAAATTTATAAAATGATAGTTTGCAACTACTTTTTTTTTTTTAAAATATTGATTTTATTATTCTATTTTTTTTACTTTGAGACATTTGAGTAATAAGATCCACTCACTTATTTTCTTTTGTATGAAAAGTAAAACTATAAAAAATGTGCGGATTATGAATTGTTAACTGCCATAAAAAGGAACACAACATATTCAAGTCATTAACAATAATTATATGCTTCATTTTATCGCCCGTTGAATTCAATTAGGACTTATATCTTCTTTTCTCGTTAATTTTATTTTGAATCATTGAGGTTATTGTTCTTTTTATAAGAGTAGTTTAAAGAAAAAGAGTGGGAATAAAGAAACAATTTAAAAGTGGATTTGAGTATGAACTTCACGAAGAATACCGTCAACATAAACCTAAGATATGCATATAAATAAATGGACAAGATCAAACCTGATAAGTTTCTGAATAATTAAAGGACTAAAAATGGTAAGTGTATAGTTAAGGGACCAAAACTGATAAGTCTAAAAATACTTGAAGGACGAAAATCGATAAGTGCATTTAAGGGACCTAAGCTGACAAGTTTTTGCATAGTTAAAGGACCAAATCCGACGAAAGTATAGTTAAGAGACTATTTTAGACCTACCCTTTAGTTAAAAGACTACTTATAACATTTTCTCTTACTAATACCTTCCATTTTGTGCTATTAGTAATACATAGAATTTAATATCACGAGATTATTCTACGTAAAGATAAACTATTCCTCAAATCATTTTGTTTATTTTCTTGATTTTATATTTGTATTAGTAAATTTATTTGAATAAATTATAGTAGTTTAAATATTTATTATTTAGAGAGAGTTGTTTGTTGTTAATTAAATCAATATAAATCAGTACACTATTTGTAATGTAAGTTGTTTAACATTTACAAATAGAAAGAATAAATATATCATTGCATGATGTTTGTGATCTTAATTGAATGTATTATTTGTTGGTGTGTGCGCGGGGTGGGGGTGGGGGTGGGGGTGGGGGTCTAATTATATGTATTTTAAACAATTTATAAAAATGCATACATACTATTTTTATGTGTAAATTTAAATGACTTTTTTCGGTTTATTTAACGTATTTTGATTTTAAAGTAGATTGTCTATCTTTTTAAAATAAAAAATTGACATTTTGTGAGTGACAACTTATTGAGATGAAAATCATTTACCTTCTAATAATCCAAGTGAGAAAATAACAAACATGGTAAAAAAAATTATTTCTTCCATCTAGTTAAAGGACTAAAAAAATAGGGAAAATGCACAAGTACCCCCCCAACATATGCCCAAAATCTCAGAGACACACTTATACTATAGGTCCTATTACCCCCCTGAACTTTTTTTATAAATAATTCCTACCCCTTTTCGGCCTATGTGACACTATCTTGTGGGCCCAGCGTGTATTGACATTTTTCTTAAGCTAGTGCCACGTAGGTCGAAAAGGGATAGAAAATTATTTATACGATAAGTTTAGGGGGTAATAGGACCTTAATATAATATAAGTTTGTCTCCGAGATTTCAGGCATAGGTTATGGGGGTACTTATGCATTTTTCCCAAAAAATATTACCGACTAGTTATCGAACTTGACCCAATTACATGAAATAGAATATATTAAAATAATTCAAGGGTATGATTGAAAAGAATCTTTTTGTAGAGTTTTAATCAAACACAAGATGGGGTGAAAAGTAATGAATCACATGCTTGATAAAAAAATAAACTTTGCATTACTAATCCTTACACTATTAATTCAGGAATTACTAATTCAAACGTTACTATTAATTATGGTATATTTGGATAGTGTATATATGAGAATATTTAAATATGTTATTACTAATAATCTCAATATGAGAATATTCTCTAATTTCTTTACTTATGGTATCTAATTTCTTCTTCCTCCTCCTCCTCCTCCTCCTCCTCCTCCTCCTCCTCTTCATCTTCCTTTTTCCCTCCTCTTCCTCCTCCTCCCCTCCTCCCCTCTTGCTCTTTCGTCCTCCTCCTCCTCCTCTTCGTCTTCGTCCTCCTCCTTTTCCTCCTCTTCCTCTTCCCTCTTCCCTCGTCCCTCTTCCTCTTTCCTCTTCTCTCCTCCTCCCCCCTCTAATTTTTCCCTCATCTTCTTCATCCTCCTCCTCTTCCTAGACTTCGTCCTTCTACTTATCATGCTCCTCCATCTTTCCCCTCCTCCCCCTCCTAGCGTACCGCAAAATCTTGACATATTTGATGCTTGAAACTGAGATTTAATACTATAATTGAATGTATTTAAGTGGATACAATGTGTTTGGTAGTTTTTGTACAGGTGAAACGGATGGAAAAAAAGAAGAAGGGAGAAATGAAAAGCAAGTCAGTAAAGTTGAACCAAAGGAAGTAAAGATGGAACAACCTCACGGGTAGTGTTCTTCACTACGTATCGTGGTGCAGGTCGGGGTTTGGAACCAGTGAAGAGTCTAAGGGAAGTTTCAAAGGGACCACGGTCCGTGTAATCGTCCTTGATCTTCACTTGGAATTTCCCAAGTTTGGGTCTTCAATGTCTGCCTACTGAAAGGGCACTACGGACAGCATCAGGGACCGTCATAGAGATCAGAGTCTGTGATGTCCTCCATGATCTTCATTTGGACTTTTCCACACTTAGGACTGAAATGCTAGCACACTATATTAGGACCACGATCAGCACCACATGTTGTCATGTTGACCATGGCCCGTATATGTGCCTGTGGAAATTCCAAGTGAAGATCAAGGACGATTACTACTGCAAGTTTTAGTAACTATAACATCTCGACCAAACCCAATTTACTTTCCGTCATTGTTTGCTTAGGAGATGGTAACGACACTCGAATAAATGCAACAGTGAGACCTTTTTTGTAAAGAAATTCTGTGTGGGATCAACCTCAACTCAAGTTCAATTTTGTAGATTGACATCGACCGTTTACACTTCTAATTGAGGTGTGAGTTTGGACGTATCACCTCCCCCTCCCCCCCTCCTCCTCCTCTTGTGTTAGTAAATTGTATCAAACGACCCCTTAATGAATAAAAATAAGGGAAACTTACAAAAATAGCAAACATTATGCCTTAAATAGGACTCTATAATTATAATTTGTTTAATTATGAATAAAAGCAAAATTTTGGGGGTAGAAGGAGGAGAGAGGTGAGCGAGATATGAAAGGAGAGAGGAGAGAGTGTATTTTTTTTTGATGATTTTGGAGAAAAAGAATACAAATACAAACTAATTTGTATAAAAATGAATAGATATTAGGAGGACAGAGGCGAGCGGGGTCGAGTGAAATTGAGAGAGGGAGGAGAGAGGATTATATTTTGTATTTATTTTGCATTTTATTTTGTATTTATTTTGTATCAATTATATTCAAAACACAATAAATTGTATTTTGTATTTATTTTGCATTGTATTATGTATTAATTCAAAATACAATTAATACAACTGTATTTTACTTCTCTCTGATTGAATACAAATATATTTGACAGATTGTAGTCATATAAATACAAATACAATTGACAAAAATACAAAATACAATTTTTCGAATACAATTAAAATAAGATATTTCGTAACTCTTTCCTATATCATGCTCAACCACCACACTAATGCCTTTTTGTTGTCTTGCACCAAAACCCTAAAGAAAAAGGAGCAAAAATGGTCTAAGTAGTTGTTGAACTGTTTTTTTTTTTGCTCCCTTCTTCACTAGATCTAAACTCTAACTAGGTGCTTATGAAAAGTCAACTGTTTTCTTATTTTTTTTCTTTATCTTTCGTGTGGGTGGTGTTGAATGTTCAAAAAAGTTTCTGATTCTTTTTATTTAATGAAGCTACATTCTTGCCTTTCTTGTATTTTGAGTGGGGTAGAGGGCGAGAGAGAGGAGAGGACAAGAGAGAGGTGAGGGGAAGAGAGAGGGAGGAGCAGTAAGGGGGAGAGGGGGGCGAGAGATTCTATTTACAGACATTACATGTAAGAACGGTCGGAGAAAAATATTATTAAATTGATTGTCTAAATTCTTACATTGAGATCCTATCTATAAACACTATATTAAACTGTTTTTCCAATTAGGATTCCTATTCATACTTTTAGTTCTTAGGGGTTTATATCCGCACGATTATTTTAATTATTTAGTTGAGTTTACGAGAACTCAATTCTTTAATTGTCTAAACTGTTATTACTACTTTATTTGATAAGCTTGTTTTTATAATGACGTGTTGGGTTTAGTTTGGCTTAGTTTTAGATTTTCCCACATGGTGATTTAGTGAGTGACTGGCTAAGTTTTAGATTTTTCCACATGGTGATTTAGTGTGGGTGTAACTCACGATGAATTTTTGACCAAAATCATCCTTAAACTGTATCTCAAACTTAAACTACATCCTTAAAATATTATTCTTAGCAGAAAACATCCTTCAAGTATTTGAAAGTGAACAATTTCATCCTTCTACTTAAATTTATCAGAAAGCTAACACATTCCACAAAAGTCAAGTCATTCCTTATTAATTATTATTCTTAGATACGCCGAAGTACTATCGTGAACTTTTTCTGTAATGGAATATAACTTATGCAAAATATTTTAATTTGACAATTTTTTTTCTCATTTATTTTCCAGGTAATTTGGTATTATAGATATTATTAGTAGAAATATGTTTTTCTCAACTGAATATGCTAGAAGCGGCGTTTGTTGGAGACTTTCGCTTCTAATAATAAAGAATGAAACTCAAATGCGAGGCAAAATCAATATTTTGATCACTTCAATATCAGATTGACCCAAAATTTTTTTTGATCAAAATACATTTTGGCTATGAAAAAGATAAAGATAATTAAACTCAAGCTTCTTTCCGTTCCTAAATGAGAAACAAAGTAGATCATGTACCCTTACACCTATCAAACTTTTTTTGTTTCCGTAAGCAATAATGTCTAAGACATTTAACTGCTTATAGCAAGTAATGAAATTATAGTCACATGAATTGTTCATGTTTTTACAGGACCCCTTAGTTTTTTGACGAAATCCTATAGAAGGATGAAAATTATTCACTTTTAATTACTTAGAGGATGCTTTTCGCTAAGAATGATACTTTGGTGATGTAGTTTAAATTTAGGGTATAGTTGAAGGATGTTTTTGATCAAACACTCCACTCACGACAATCTAGAATATGATAAAATTAGAATTAAGAATGTCACAATTACTAAAAATAAGAGAATATAGCTTAGATTTAATCTTTTTATGAAGACTTTAATAAATTATTATTCATAATAGAATAAAGTTTAAGGGAAAAGGGTCAAAATTACCCCTCAACTTTGTTTTATTGGTTGACTTTACCCCTATCATTAAAAGCAAGTTATTTTTACCCCTGCCGTCAATAAACTTAACAAATATACCTCTCCTTGGATGGAAAGCCCCAAATTCATTTAAATTATTCAATTTTGATCCGACCCGGCCCATTTAATAATATAGCCAATTTCTTTTACCCAAATTAACTTTGTTTTCTCCGCCTCCTCCACCGCCACTACCACCAAACCCACCACCCTCTCCGAGATCTCCAGACCACCACCTCTTCATACTTAAACTAATTCACATAAATATTCGATACTAAAGGTCAGAACAAGTGATTCCGACACCCATCTGCCCGTCGTCGCTGAACGTTGAGAAATTTGTGAAGATGTACCCATCAAAGCAAAAGATTCACAAAGACGAAGATTTTGAACCATCTGAATTTGAGGTGTCTGTTGGACAGGCTTTGTTTGATTTGGGAAACACCAACCAAGAGCTTAAAAGTGAATTGAATGATCTATACATCAATTCAGCAGTTCAAATTAGTGTGTCAGGAAATAAGAAAGCTGTTGTTATTCACGTTTCTTACAAATTGAGGAAAGCTTTCCGCAAGGTCCATGTCAAGCTTGTTATGGAACTTGAGAAGAAATTCAGTTGAAAGGATTCATTGCAACCAAGAGGATAGTGAGGCCCCCAAAGAGAGGCTCTGCTGCTCAGCGGCCCCGCACCAGGATCCTTTAATTCTGTCCATGATGCCATGTTGGAGGATTTGGTTGTCCCTGCAGAGATAGTAGGAAAGCGATCTAGGTATCGCGTTGATGGCAATTGACGGATGACCAAATGAAATGGATACAGTATATTATTTGGTGGTGATTACGGCGATTGTGGTTAAGGAGATTTCGGAGGGTGGTGGTTTTGGTGGTGGTGGAGGAAAATAAAGTTGATTTGGATAAAAGAAATGAATTATATTATTAAGTGGGTCGGGTAGGATTAAAATTGGGTAATGTAAATAAAATCGAATAATTTTAATTGATTTGGAGCTTTCCATCCAAAGAAGGGTATATTTGTTAAGTTTATTGACGGTAGGGGTAAATATAACTTATTTTTAACGGCAGGGGTAAATTCAACCAATAAAACAAAGTTGAGGAATAATTTTGACCCTTTTCCCAAAGTTTAATTTCTCAAAATTAAAGAATACGAAATATCCATTTTATTTTATTTTCGAATATATGGGCTCTGTTAGAAACTTAGTATCATGATGATTAAACTAAAGTAATTAAGTTCACTATATTAGCATTTAGATTTATAAATTTGAATTTTATTAGTCCCGCAATTTAAGGCATCTTTAAATCCATTAAAACATGCAAGTTGAATAATTCATTATAGTTAATAAAAAATTAGAAATCACCATTGAATTAGAATTGCAATTATTATAAAAGATAAAGCTTCTGTGTTCATTTCAGAACAGGTTTCATTCAACTCGTTTCATTTTTTTACATTAATAAGGGGCGGATCCACTTTTACTAAGGGTTCATCTGAATTTTTTTTGATGGAAAATTATACTTTTATATATGATTAAAATAATATTTTATGTATATATATACTACATAAAAAATGATCATTAACGACAATTATTTCTTAATTGCTAAATATGTATTTCTAACGGCAATTAGGACTCTTTGTATATGTCTCTAAAGCCTTTAAAGACATTGGTTCTAATGTCACTTAACTAATGTCGGTAAAAAATTTAGCACTCTTTATTAATGTTAATATTTAATACCACTAAAAATTATTTTTGTTGTAGTGATAGTAGATGTCGAGCCCTTTTGACTACCTTGTGTGTCTATTTCTACCGATTTTGTATCCCCTTATTGAAAATCTTGGCTGGCCACTGCATTTAATACTCTGGTAGTATATGAGCTTTTTTGGTTGTAAAGATAATTATATATATTATATATTAGAGTCTGTTACAGTAGTCATAGGATTACTGCTCATAGAGTGATTGGATACATCAGAGTGGATGATACTTAGATTACCTAACTTAATAAGATTATTACTACTAGTTATAGAGACCAACTTTTTAACAGTAACACCTTCTTTATCAGCTTCTAGCTTCTTAAGTATTGTAGGAGCTGGCACTTGCAAAATGTGTATATTATTGAAGACTGGTAGATTGCATCCTTGGGTCGCCAAAAGGTCATCAATTGTGTTTCCTTAACGGAAACTATGTCGTAGTGCTGGATTCCCCAACTTCGTCAATATTTGCATGCATGATAAAATAACTGAATGAAAAATAGATTGTGGTTTATCTAGGAGAGATAGTACCTCAATTGCATCAGTTTCCACTTCAATCGGAATGAGGTTGTATTTAACAGCTAAAAGAAGCCCCTCCTGAAGGGCCATGATTTCCGTCATAGTGTGTCTAATTGCATGGATCTTTTTGAAGAAACCAATGACCCAATTTCCAACCGAGTTTCGAATTACTCCCCTTATGCCTCCATGATTTGTGGAGTTTTTGAATGCCCCATCAATGTTTAATTTGTAGTAATTTATAGGAGGTTTATGCCATCTAACATTGATTTCTCTAAACACAACCGTCTCTTGATTGATGTAGGTTTACAACTTATAATCCTGTGCTCTCTTATAAATGAGGTGAGGTGTGATAGGAATTTTATTTTGACTAAAAGTATTATGATTCCTGGTGATCCAGATACGTGACTAAAAGTACTCTGCCTAGTCAATATGCTTTTGGTAGAGGGGGATGTTAAGTCTGTTGATGATATGTAGCCAGTGCTGGTGGTGGCTGCTGATAAAATGGAGATTCAGGCCCAAGTCAAGACAGAATTGTAGCCATTTTACACTCAAAAAGGATGTGAGTAGTCGACTCTTCTGCCTGATGACAAGTTGAACAAATGGAGTCCAAGTCGATGCCTATATGATGAAGGTAAGATTTGGTGGGAAGTCTATCGTGAGAGCACATCCACACGAAGAACCTAATTTTATTGAGTGTTTAGAGAGACCATATCCAAGAGAAGTTTTAGTTGTTGGAAGAGCATGTAGAAGAATCGATGAGATGATATGCTAATTTGATAGAAAAAAGGCCATTTTGATTAAGGGACCAGTAGGGGATGTCAGAAATAGAGGGATCGCTTGATGGGGTGACAGAATTTTCCTGGGCTATGGTATTATTCTCAAAGGTAAACGTAAGACTATTCCTGTTCTATGAGTTTCATTCCATAAATTTGCAACTGTGAGATTACTTTCTTGACAAGTGAGGGGGCCATTAGCCAGCGATATGAGAGGAGGTGAATTTGGGATCCATATGGAATTCCAAAGATTCAGGGACTTCTCTGAGTCTAGATTCCAAGCTAAACCTTTGGCGCAAAAAGCACTTCCCATTAGGATATTTTTCCAAATAAAATAATGGGTTGATCTGGTGGTGTTACGTTTATATTTATCAGTTAAGGACTTCGCCCAAATTGAGTGAGGGCTAGAGATGATTCTCTAAGTTAAACAAGTTATTTGGGCCTTATTTTTGTCTATAGTCTTATGGAATCCCAAACCACCGAGTTTTATGGGGGTAGTAATCGTATCCCAACCAATATAGTGCATTTGTTTCCAATTGTTGGTGGTATTGCATGGCAAGTTTTTTTTGGTAGGAATAAGTATTGCGTGGAATAATGTTATGATCCGAGGGTATACCCTAGAAGTTATAGTATTCTCAGATCTTAACACGGTGTCGTCGACCTCTCAGAGGTCTAAGACAAGCCTCTTAACGTACCTTCATTGCATACTCATAAAAATAGCGGAAAATTCAAAACTTTTCATAGCACATCATATGCTAGAACATTACTTCATATATATATAAAATATCATAATACATAGTTAGACTCTAATGTCTCTTTGCCATCTTAAGACACAACTCAATAGAATAGAATAGGGACACGACCCTTAACAACATAAAATAATATCTAAGCTATTACATTAACTTTAAGAACACCTTGACATAGGCAACCCTTTCAATCATCGGGGATCCTTTACTTGAACTTGGGAGATCTATCCAAGCTCTTCACTTAGGAAACATCCTCTAGCCATCACCACCTACAGTTTGTGTAAAAAGATGAAGAAGAATGGTATTAGTACAAGAATGTACTAAGTATGACAACCATGCAAAAACATGCATTTAAAGAGGACATTTCTTTTGAAATCATGCAACATGTCTTTTTAGTAAACTTCATGAACATAGACACATATAAGCTCAATATAGTTCACATACATAATGTAGACATGGACAATACTCATAATAGCACATAAAACCACTTATCATACTTATAAGCATATTCATACACATCATACATTACCTCTCTTTTATTTTACTTCTTTTCTTAAGTAACCCTCAAGTGTACTTAGTACAATCTATAACCTTGAGGTCACCTTACAATAGTCTTTCATAATATGATTCATAAACACAACCACATATATTCACAATTCATAAGCACGTCAAAGACATTAACTTCACATAAGAACCATCACCTAAGACAACTCATAAGTCACACTAGTGCAATGTGTAGGTAACATCCCATAATGCTACTTCCACCAAGTGTACCTAAGAAGTCATCATAGACTAGGCATAACATACTCAACAAGTCACAACATATTCAACAAGTCATAAAATATTCATTTACAACTAGAAATAAGTCAACATACTTCATATCATAATATAAGGACTCTTTCCTTTACTACAACATTAGTCATAACTCATCACACTTCATATAACATCATAGGAAGACTCATCATACTTCATACACTTTAGTCATAGACTTAGTTCATATAATAGGTACACTACCCTCACAACCCCTTCATAAGCTTACTTGTGCAATGTACACATGGAGTCCCATACCCCCACATATACTAAGTAAACCCATTTAGAAGCCACAAGTGTAATTCACATGCATAGTCATAATTCATATCTTAACACAACAAGATCACTTAAGATGCATTCACACAAGTCATACATAACATAAGTCTTTACTTCATAAGGGTCTCCAATCCTATCCTTTCTTGAAGTCATCTAGTGCAATGTATAGGTAGGGTCCATAGTCCTCCCATACCAAGTACACTTCTCAAGGAATTTAGATTAGAGTTCATAGTCTTATCTTAGTTAATTATTAACCTTCGGAAGACATAGCCATAACCGACATAGACCATGTGAGCTATATGGAATCCGGTGTTCTACTCCCACACCGAAAAGAGAGGGTTAACACTTGCCTAAGGTGCAACCATTCGTACATAGCTTATCTAGGTGGATCCACTAAGCTAGATTCCTATGTGGGGACATAGTTAAGGGACAAGGATATTGTTTCTAGAAACCTTCACTACTAATCGCGAAGGTTTCCATCTCATGAGACAACATATACCTTGGGAATTAACACTACTAGTCGTGCAGAAACCTATGTGGGAGGCCATACTTACTAACGTGAGACCTCCATTTCATTTACATGCCCTTTCGGTGCTAATCAATAACTCCCTTTTTAAATATCATTAAGCCTTTAGATAGCATTAGTTTATAAAGAATAGGCCTTAGGGACTTACTCCCTCATATATCATATAGCTCAAAGGTATCTAGAATGAGAATTCTACATTCATCATAGAACCTATATTATGTGAGAATTTCCTTTCACATAATCATATCATATTCATACATGCATGTGTGTGTACATATATGTGAGATCTACCTTCACATAAACACCTTTAGGCACACATGTTCATAACTTCATAAATCATATACTTTATATGCATAGAAATAAGTAATGATGCATAGGATAACTATCCTTTCCTTAGTCATCATGAATCTATCCTACTCATAGATATGCATGAAGTGTGTGTGTACATTGATCAACATGATCACATAATGGCTATCACATAGTATTGAGGAAGCCACCCTCTAAAAACCACAACACATGTACAACATTCTTCAAGTCTCAAGTCATACACATATATAGAATATTGAGGACTATAGAATACACACACTAACATTACATCATAGGAGACAATAACACATTCATCATTAGAATATAACTCCTAGTATTCTTTGATCACACACACATATAGGGTTCATATGGGTATTGGTCATCCTATAAATATTCATTATCATTAGCCATATAAACCATACCTAACCCTAACATGATGATCACACATATACATATAACATCATATCCACACCTAGGTTAAACAAGTAGTGTAGAGGACTATACACATAACATCACATAACATCAATTCACTTAGAACATGATATTAGAATCAAGGCTAAATCCTTCAATTCCTAACATAGAAATCACCATATCAATTCATATTGCATCTAATGCCTTCAAGACCATGATCATAACACATAAACATGTACAAGAATGTAAACACTGCCACCAAAGATGGACCATACCAATCAATATGATTCAATGTACATTCTAGACTAATTAGAAGAAATAAGTCAACTTACCAAATCTCCAAGCTAATGATCATCTTTGATAATTCCTCCACAATTCATATTCAATTGATATAGCAAGTAATAGAAATAAGCAATTCAATACAATCTAATCACAATTCTATAAACATCAAGTCAATATCACAAGACCCACATTATAGGCCAATTTGAGAAATTAGGAGGATCATGGGTTCTTCATAAACTTGTATAGAAATTCATCATAAAATCAGTATATAAAGATATATTAATCATTAGAATGCTTTTGAAATCAATTTGAGAATGAACCCATGGCTAGATTCAAAAATAGGATTTTTGACTTAGAATTCATGTTTAGAAAACCTTTGAAAGGACTCCATATATGAATGATTATCTATGGATGAAGGATCACCATACCTTATACATTTAAAAGACCATGAAAATATGAGAAGAAAGCTCCAAGAATCCAACTCCATAGGTTGTTCTTGAGCTTGGTCTTCAATGAGGATTTTGGGGTTTTTGGAAGAGAAGAGAACTTTGGGAATTTGATTTCTTAATGGGTATTGGGGTTTTTGCTTGGGAAAGGGTTTAAAAAGGTCCTAAAATCAGTTAATAAAACTCCCCCAAGTTACCAAAACACCCCCACACGAATTGGGGCTCTTAGACATGTCAAAATTGACTTAAAAATGACGCAACCGGATCTGGGAGTGGGCTACGCGTCGAGGAGCAGCCTCCCCATTCTGTACCAAATAAAATTTTAGGCAGTGAGGTGCGTGCCAGGCACGCATCGTGAGGGCAAGTTCCAAGTCTTGGACTTGCTCGCTGCCTTGGGCAGCCTCTTGTCCAAGGTTTGGGTCCTCCTTGGGGGCCCTTCGGGTGGTCCCGGGGGAGTCGTACCCGAAAGTTTTGAACCTCAACATGTCTATTAGGGTACTAAGGTCAACTACACTGCTTCGCAACTCCAAAAAACACACAAAAACAAGGCAAACATACAAGGACTCGTTAGCACATCTAAAAGGCTAACTTTCAAATCTCTTGGACGTTCTTGGACGTTTGACCTCCAAACTTCATGAAACTTAACACATTGCCTATAAACATCATTATAACTCATATAATGACCTCAAGATACCATGACACACACATAAGCACATAAAAACACCTAAGGCCCTTTGGTGACTAGTCGTCGAACGTCTTGGTCGTCCCTTGACGTTTGACTTCCAAATCACCTCAAATCAAGTTTACAAACTATAAAACACTTAATGAACTTATTATTAACATTTTTACGCACATGTGAGGCTCTAGATACCTTAGTTCATTTTGAGGGCGTGTCAAATTAGTAGGAATGGCGTTGAGCATTGCTCTAGCTAAAGTAATACGACCTGCATAGTTGAGGAAATTAAGCTTCCAGTTTGAGAGACTACAATTCATATTATCAAGTATGTATTGGAAATCATGGTGTTTGCTTTTTTTTAAAATGGAAAATAGGAAAAACCATATGCCTACCAAAATTATTAGAGCTCTTAATTCCTATGAGATGGAAAACCTCTTCACTAAACGCTGCACTACATATATTAGAGAATATAGCCTTTGATTCAGAATAGTTAATCTTATGGCCTGAAAGTTGACAGAAGATGGTCAGAGCATGACGAATACTATCCACATATTTTGTATTAGCCCTGGACATGAGGGTAAGATCATCGGCGAAGAAAAGATGAGAAAAAAGAGGGCCATTCTTACTAAGGGTGATAGGATCCCAATTAAGAATATCCACTAGGTGATTTATGAATCTGGAAAGGAGTTCCATGCAAAGAATGAAAATACATGGTAAAATGGGATCTTGTCGGATACCTCTAGAGGGATAAAAGTAATTTGTAGTGGAACTGTTAACAAGGAAAACAATTCTACTCGTACTAATACAACTCATGATGAACTTTGTAATGTTAGCCGGAAATTTGAAATAGAATAGGGTTCTAAACAGAAAAAGCCATTCAATGCGGTCGAAAGCCTTCCGAAGATCAATTTTGAGTAGAAAATGGCCCCGTTTACCTAGTTTCTTATTAATGTGTGTTAGAATTTCTTGGATGAGCATAACATTATCACTAGCCTAGAGACCTTTTAAAAAACTAAACTGAAAGGGGCCAATGAGTTTGTCTAGAAAGGGCTTCAGGCGATTCACAATGATCTTGGATATAATCTTATATATGGCATTACAAAGGCCAATGGGATGAAAAATTTTAAGGTTGCTGGAATTTGGGAATTATGGGATGAGGCAGAGGTAAGTGTTATTTATGGACTCTGGAGTGGTGTTCGATTGAAATATTTGATGACATAAATTGACTACAGAGGTACTCACTGTAGACCAATGTTTTTGGTAGAAATAAGGATGAATCCCATCAAGACCAGGGCCTTAAAAGGTTTGAAAGAGAAGATGAAACGAGTAACTTCTTGATCTTGGAGAGGATTGTTAAGAGACAAAAGGATTATGAAAACGCGGAGTGGCATTGGAAATAATCTTACGATTTGTACAAGAAAGATTTGTCCTAAACATAGATTCAATGTGTTGCTTTGTATGTGAGATGAATTGGTCACATTCAGTGATCCAATTTCCAGCATCATTTTGGAAGTATGAAATTCTATTGGTTCTTCTTCTATTGGTAACGGATATTTGATAGAATTTCAGGTTGGCACCACCATCATTAAGCCAGTTAATCATAGAGAGAATTTTCCAATAATCTCCTCCATTTTGAGAATATTATTGTAGTTGTTCTTTAGATAAATCTCAAAATTTTGCAAAAAGGAACTGAAAGGATAGTTGGGGGAATTTGGATACCAGTAAGTCTGGCAAGGAGAATTTATTTCTGTTTAAGAATATTTCCAAACATGTTACCACTACAGGATTTAATTTTATCAATGAAAATAAGTTTGGCCTCTTCGTAAGTTTGATTGGTCCAACATTGCTGGACTACATTCTTAAAATAAGAATGGTGATACCAAAAACTCTCAAGTCGAAAGGGTTTAATATGAGGCCTAATAAACTATTAGTAAGATTAATAAGAAGGGTTTTTTGGTTAGAGTGCGTTTTAGGGAGATGCCTAATAGATGCGTTAAGGTAATAGTCTAACCAACTAGTATTTATAAAACAATAGTCAAGTCTCAAAACAATAAGGTCGGGGCTCTTTTTTCGAAGATTGGACCAGGTATATCTACTACCCTTAAATCCTAGATCCAACAACTCATAGAGATTAACACAATTCCTTAAATCAGGATTATTCTTACGACTATAAGAAAAACCTCCCTATTTATCTTTTTGCTAAGAATGTGATTAAACTCACCAGCAATTAACCAAAGGAAATTAATTGTACTGGATAGGAAGAATAAGTTGTTCCATAAAAATTTACGATTTGCAGCTAGGTCACTAGCATAAATAACATTCAAAATACAAGAAATATGATTTCGCCTAACCTGGATAGTTGCATGGATTTCTTGGGATGATTGACCGATGTGAGTAACTGTAACCAAGATAGAAACCCATAGGATAACTGTACCACCTGAGTTACCAATAGAAGGAACCTCAATATAGTCATCAAAACCAAAGTCATTCTTAATAGTTAACTGACAAGCCATCTTAGTGTCCAGTAAGGCAACCATGCAAGGGTTGTGGCTATTAATAAGTTCCCTAAAGTTCCTTCTAAAATTTTCTTCATTAGCTCTACGGGTATTCCATACTATAAAACAAGTGGGTTTATTCATTAGAGATTGGAGGGTTGTTGGGTTCAACGAGACTGACCTGTTCCTGGTTGGGAACTGGCTTTCCCTCAGAGTTGAGGTCATCACTACAGAGTATTTCTCTACAGCCTTGTTGAGTGGAGGGCGAAGATCAAACGAGGAATTCTTGAGAGCTACTAGACAGATGTGAATGTATTTTTTGTCCTCTTCCTTTGGGAATATCATAAGGTTTGTATTTCTTAGACTTGAGATTTCGGTGAATGAGCCCCATGGATGGGCAGACTCTCTTACAACTCTTGGAGGCTTGAATATGTTTTGAGGTTGAGTCGGAGGTGTGTTTTAGATGTTTTGGGGAGGAGGCATGAAGGGGGTTAAAACTGCATGACCCTGTACTGGAATAGGCTGCCAGGGAAAGAACAGAGGGTTGGCATTTATTGTCTCCGGAGGAGTTAAGAACGGCAGTGGTGGAAAGTATCCCGTCTAAGGTTGAAATGACTAGGTAAGTTCCAATGATGCTGTAGTGAATGGAATAGAGTGGGAGTTTGTGCAGTGGCTAGTGGGTTTGACACATTTGACATTCAAAAGCGATTCAGAAGGTTGTCTAGCGTCAACTTCAGGCCCTCTGAGACTAGTTGGGACCAAGAAAATCTGATTTTGGAGTACTATCAGAGTATCCACTCCGTAGATATCCAAGGTGATGATTACCACCTGGCCCTCGAGTCCCATATCTAACAGTGATTGAGGTTGATGCAGAGGGTGAACTGGTTGTAGCACTACAACAAGGGGTGATGGAGAGTTCTGTGAGGTTGGGGGAGTTGGGTTGTTCATTGAGTTGGATAAGTGACTGAGAAGAGGGTAAGGAGATGGGAGGTTTTTCCAGTTGACAGGTTTCAACATATTGGGGATGAGAAATATAATTATAGATGGAAGAATGGTTAACTGGTAATGATTGAGGATCCTTTTCTAGGTATTTAGGAAATATGGTATTAGTTGTAAGTTTAACGTGAGAGGGTGTAAGATCTTCAAGAGGATTATGCATGGGGGAATGAAAGGACACTTGGCTAGAAGAACAACCAATTGTTTATTTAGCACAGGGAGAGAATTTGAAGAAAAATCCAGTTCAGCCCTAAAGCTCGAGACATTTTGTTATCTAGAAAACGGATGTTTGCATGGGGTTAATATATTACCAACTTGATATGTGTGCAGGAGCGATTTAAGCGTATTAGTGGCCTAAAGTAATAATTAAACAGGGTCTTAAACTTAAATTGTTAATAAATTTTATATAATTTATTTTTTTTAGTTTTCATCTCATAATATAATTATTCTTATTTTAAATTATTTTTCATAAGATATAGTACTCAAAATATGTCAATTTGTTTTCTAAAAATCCTTCATTTTTCATGATATTTACTTTTTCTACAAATAATATTCAATATTTGTTAAAAAATAAAAACTTATAACCTATTATTATAAGAAATGAGGCCCTTAAAATTTGGGAGCCTAAGGTACATGCCTTTTTTTTTTTTTTTTAAACTGTCGAGCCAACCCTGCCTGTGTGGGACACGTCTGGGACAGGTGTCATACTTTCCAAGGGAGGGTCCATAGAGTGTATCGAATCTTGAGAGAGAGAATTGTGTTTGGGGTTTTGGGGATTCCCCATTACCAATGGAAGTTTAACAGTCGTCTTGGGTGTTTCGTCGGAATTATTGAGGCTGTAGAAAACATTAGCATTTAGCAAGGAAGTTGCAGCGTCTGGGCTAGGACTCCTTTTGGCATAGTTTAGAGATGGCCCTCTCAAGTTAGAAGAAGAGTGAGGAGGAGAAACAATTTTAGATTTTAATAGATAGATTTTGAGTAGCTAGGAACTTACCTGATTCAGCATGAAAAGTCTTTACATCAATACTTGCATTAGATTGACTTAGAAGCATGGGGAAGGTCCCAGTAGCTCTTTTCATGGGTTCCTTCTTCCTCCTAGGAAAACTTACTGTTTTCCATTGGTTTGTTTCAACCCTTTGAAGTTGATCAGATTTGGGATCATTCCTTTCAGTATTCTGTTTGAATTTTTTATGAAGCAGACAAGTTTGAATAGTATGTCCCAGGCGACCACAATGCTTACATAAGAATCCCTCGCCCTCATAATTATTTGTTGACGATGTTGACCTATTTGAATGTATGTGGTGACGGGATACTCAATGGGAACTTGAATACAGAGTCTTGCATATCTCCCTCTTAGAGTTGAGCTTGTACATGCATTAAATTTTAGCAGAGTGCCGATTGAATTTCCAATTTTGTTTAGCAGTTCAGTATCATAGAACTCGGTGGGTAATTGTGGTATCCTGATCCATACCGTTGAGACTGTTTTTGTTGCTTTTTTTAGCAACAAAATTTGGTTCCATCTTTTAATAGAGAGGTAGTGGCCATTTATGAACCATGGTCCATTTTGAAGCACTTTTTTCATATTCTCCTCTCTAGTGAATTTGACGATGAAATAGTCAGCTCCTAGATCGATTAGAGGGAATTGTTCTGTGGGCTTCCAGATCTCTTGAATCTTTCTTTTTAGATATTGATGAGTTACTCGTTTGCCAAATAACTTGATTATGAGAGAGAATTTCCAAGGGGTGCATAGCCAAAGTAAGTCATCATCGGTAAGCATAATCTGTTTATCGAGATTACTGGCAACAAGACTTCCATCTCTAGTTTTCGTGATAATTTGATTCTGATCCCTATGGAGCTCCTCGAATTGATTCATTTCTACATCAAGTATCTGATCATCTAGTAGGAGTTTGTCTCTGTACCTTGGAGTTACTGGAGAAGTATCATTAATATCCTTGTCTGGTGGTTCGGGAGGAATTGATGAGGCTTTGGTTAAAGATAGCATTGAAGAGTAAGAAAGGAGAATATTTAGTTAACAAACTTTTTGACACTTCGTCGAAAATTATGAGGTGTACAAAAATTAAATATTAGATATTATGACTTATGAGTGTGTATTTAACTTTGCACGCTCTTAACATAACTTACAATAAAATTTGCACACCCTTCACAAAGTAGCTAGCTGCGCTATTGCAATTCTGTACTTCTTTCAACTCTTTGAAGAAAGTATTAAAATTGACATAGAGTTGTCACTTAATTTTTAAAAATAAAATTAAGAAACCTTAATCAAACTTTAAAATACTTGAACAAAAAATGTTCTTTAAAATTCCAAAATTCTAGTAAGAATTTCAGTGATATTAAAGGTGGGTTTTGAGTAAAAATCTTTTTGGCCAGAAAAATTTGCCAGAATGGTAAAATAGCATATTTCACACTATGTTATGTTATATTTTTGAACATTTTTACCCTTTCAACTTTAATACATTTTAATTTAAAAAAAGGAAAAAAGACCAGTTTATTTTAAAATAAAAAGGATACTATAGATTTTTAAAATTTCAGACAAGTTTTTCTGATCATTTAGCATTACCCGGATTTTAAGTACTTAAGAGTATTCACTTACATACGGTTTACTGACCAATCATTTATTTTGATAATTTCCAAAACTTGAAGATACTTGCCAATTTTAGAAAAATAATACTCCCTCCGTCCAACAATATTTGTCCACTGTATTAAAAATAAATGTCCAATAATATTTGTCCACTCTATGAAATGGATAAGTTTACACTTTATTTCTAATTTACCCTTATCAATATTATAGTTATTCCCTATTACATTTTTCAAAGCATTGTATTTAATATATTCAAAGGGCAAATAGTGAAATTATTTTTCTATTTATAGTTTTTTAAGGGGTCTGTCAAGTCAATAGTGGACAATTATTGTTGAACAGGGAAGTAAGAAAAGCATTGAATCGATTATTCTTAAGAATTCGAGAACTTTGAAGTCATTTTTAAGCCTTTAAACAAGAGTGATAGGCAATTCGTTAATCACAAAAAAAGTAACTGAGACTTGGAATAAAATATAGAGACTCCAAAGAAAATTCAATTAGGTTATAACTATAGAATTTAAAAAATAATTACAATTTATAGTTGAAATAAAACTAAATACTACTATTGAAATAACTGATAAAAATAAGAGGATTTAGAAGAATTTGATCGATGCACTTTGATCTTTATCCATTTAAACTTAAAGCGCTGTGAATTTCAACCACCAAATATTAACTTTATTAAATCTTCATATCAATGGTGAAATCGCAGTTGCACTGCAGTAAGGAAGCGATAACTAACTGAGAGCATTTTGTGAAGAGCTGTAATTTGAGAGAGAGAAATCACACTTTCATTGAGTAATGACTGAGTATTTATACATGTAAACAAGTATGTAAGCTACTTTCTACTAACAAAATATTCTATATGATTAGACTAGCTAGCTAACTACCTAACTAACTTAAACAACTAACTAATTACAATGCCTAACTGTTAATTACAA
Organism: Solanum sitiens; assembly: GCA_016801875.1. Lineage (NCBI taxonomy): Eukaryota > Viridiplantae > Streptophyta > Magnoliopsida > Solanales > Solanaceae > Solanum > Solanum sitiens. The sequence continues at coordinate 68,873 of JABWTJ010000261.1, forward strand.
TGTTAATTACATATACATTATCAGAACTTGATCTTAATCTCAATACCCCTCCTCAAGTTGGTGGTGATAATCTCACAGCCAACTCGTCCAAAAATAGCAGAATGTTTCACACCTGTTAGATCTTTAGAAAGTATATCATTCACCTGATCAGTAGTGGGAACATGGTGCAATTGGAAATGAGCCCCTCCTCAAGTTTGTTTCTCACAAAGTAACAATCCACCTCAATGTGTTTAGTTCTCTCATAGAATACAGGGTTATGAGCTATGTGTATGACAAACTTGCTATCACAATATACAACAATAGGAGATGGATCCGAAATGGTCAATTCATTGAGTAACCTATTCAACCAAGTCAATTCTCCAACTACTTCCCTTAGTGATCTATACTCTGCTTCAGCTGATGACAAGGAAATAGTCTCTTGCTTCTTTGATTTCCAGCTGATAGGGTTGTTCCCAAGTAGAATTACATATCCACTAACTAACCTTCTGGAGTATGGACAGGAGGCCCAGTCTGAATCACAAAAAGCTTGGACAGTTCAACCAAGATCATTAGATAGATAAACTCCTAGAGTAGGATCTTGTTTCAAATATCTGAGAAGATGAAATGCTGCCTTGAGATGAGTGTCTTTGGGATCTTGCATAAACTGGCTCAACTGTTGGACACTGAAGGCTATGTCAAGTCTAGTGTTGGTAAGAAAGTTTAGTTTTCCAACTAGCTTTCTATAGTAAGTGGGATCATGGGGTTCCTTCTTTTGCTCTTAGCTTGACAGTGGAATCAAGAGGTGAATTCATGGGGGCATAACTGAAACAGTCATATTCTTTTAATAAATCTAAAATAAATTTTCTCTGAGAAATGAGTACCCCTCTAGCAGTATCAAGTATTTCCAGGCCTAGAAAATAATGAAGTTTCCCAAGGTCTTTAATATTTTATGTGTTGTCCAAATAAGTCTTGAGTTGTGTAATTTCATTAGTGTCTGTGCCACTCAAAATAACATCATCCACATAAACAACTACAAATAACACCAAATGACCCGTTTCGTCGAAAACAATTAGTAATCACAGTGTGAATGTGTATATCCCCTAAGGGCCAAGACTTCAGTCAACTTGGCATACCACTGCCTACTAGCTTGTTTAAGTCCATAAAGGGACTTGTTAAGATTGCATACCAACCTTGTATTATGTACCTCCAGACATGGTGGAACTTTCATATATACTTCCTCATGAAGATCACCATGGAGAAATACATTATTTACATCAAGTTGGAACATAAGTCAGCCCTTCTTCACAAGCTATTAAAGTTCTGACAGTAGTCATCTTGACTACATGTGATTAAGTCTCTATATAATCTATCCCAGCTTTTTGTGTGTACCCTTTCACAACCAACCTAGCTTTAAATCTTTAAATGCTCCCACCTGCTTTATGTTTTACTTTATACACCAACCTACTTCCAATTGCTTGCTTACCCACTGGTAGTAATCCCAAGTATTGTTAGCATAGAGTGCATCAAACTCCTGTGTCATGGCCTTTTGCCAAGCAGGATTGGAGGATGCCTCATCATATGATGATGGTTCACTATCATGACAAACATTTTCAACGAACATTTGACTGTGAGATGCAATGAAATCAGGAGATATGTGATGGTGTTTTGTGAATAGGCCAGCGAGGGAAAGGTTTGTGACAGGATTTGGATTCTTTAGATTAGGCATAGAAACAATATAGTCTTTTAAGTGATGAGGAACTTTGTTCTCCCTGTTGGATCTTCTTGATCTTCTGTGTCTTATTATATGAACAATAGCTTGAGAAGGTGATGAGTGGTCATGTAATGGTGGTTGTGAGTGATCAATGGGTGTTCAAGAGTTGGTGGTTAATGATTGTCCCTGAGGGGTGAAAGGCCAGTGTGTAAATCATGTCCACACCCTATATCATCTACATTATTGTCATAAGACCTATGTGTTGCCAATCTGTGTAACAAAAAACCAGAATTACTAATTCTAATAAATTTTCCCAAAATACGAAGTAACTAAAATTTATTGAACCAGTACAAAAGGTGAACAGAAATTTAATTCCCAAAAAACTAAAATTTGTAAAACGTACCAGAATCTGAAAAAAACTTTTAACAGGGAAAAGATCAAGTCCACTGAACTCACAGTGTCCCCTTAAGAAAATTATTCTCCTCTAGTATCCGAGGTTTGATTTGGAATATGACCTCCCAAGGTAAAATGATCTCAATCACCAGAGTATAGATACCAAAAACTCTAGTGTCAGCGAACCAATCAACAACAGAAAAGTACACGAAGAAAATTTTTGTGCAGAAGAAGAATAAGAAAATCAGAAAATTCGTAAGGAAATATTCTGAAGAATGAATGGTATTTATAGGCATGAAGAACAGGTTCCGAAAGGTTGCAACCCTTACAGAATCCACACGACCATTAATGAAAGTTTGCAACCCTTCAAATGGTACTGAATGTTCCTGAAAGTTGCAACCTTTCAGAACAGTCATGGCGGCAACTTTAAAAAACGGGAAAGTTTTTTTAAATAAAACGGGTCGCGCGCGGATCCGTATCGGGTCGGGTTAATCAACTTAAAAGTGTAAACGTTTTGGTTAATTTCAACAAAATAATTGAAAATGTTTCTGTTATCAACTAATTAATTGAAAATATTTTGGCCATTTAATTGAATTAATTAAATAAATAATTAAATAATTAAAACAAATTTTGTCCAAAAAATAATCTCTTGATCGATCATTTTCCAAAGCCAAAGCCGTAGCCGTAGCCGAGAGAGCTACGACGACGACGGCACGAGGGGTGTCCCTCTTTCCAACCCTTTTAACAATTAATAGGAGTGTTTCTATATTTAAACTCTCCTATTTTTCTTTCCACCACCGATGAGGGACAAATGCCTTTTCATTAAAAGCATAAGAAGACTTTTCAAGTTCCCAACTATTCAAGTTCTCAACTTTTTAAGTTCCTCTCTTTCCCTCTATTTCCCATCAATTCTTGCAACATACCCAACAATCCCCCACATTGATGGGGAATGGTTATAACATAGAAATGTACGAACAATTGTGTACTTTACAGGAAATGATTAATTGCATCTGGATAAGTAGGTTTCCCCTTGGACTTTCCGTAGTGTATATCGGATATACTCGGTCAATCGGTAGATGTGATATGTTTGAACCATAGAGCTTTGGTGTATACCTAGACAAGCATATGTCACACAATTAACCCTTTACTGTTTATGGTCTTACGGTTGTGTTCGTTTTAGCCATGAACACCTCCTGGTTTCATGAGTGTATAGAGAATAGACTTTTGATATAAAATTCTCTAGCAAATCATTAAAAACTTTAAGCTTTATTACCTCATTAACAAGCCTTAAAGTCTTAACATTGTTCCTGAACATTGTCTTCATCATGAGAATGGATTGAGTTAATTGACAATGTCGAACCGTCAGCCACAACTTTGTTTTTCTCTTTGAATCTAGCTCTTGGGATCTCCAGTCTGCTAGATAGAGTTACCGTCATACTGACTTGTCCTAAGCCGTAAACCCATTCCCTTAGATGATCTTTCAAGTGCCTCTCTCACTAGGCATTTCGTTAGTGGATCTGAGACATTATCGCTTGACTTTACATAGTCAATTGTGATAATTCCACTAGAGAGCAGTGGTCTTATGGTGTTATGTCTCCGTCGTATATGACAAGACTTCACGTTGTACATGACGCTCCCTGCCCTACCTATTGTTGCTTGACTATCGTAATGTATGCAAATAGGTCCAATAGGTTTGGGCTAGAATGGAATATCCTCTAGGAAATTCTGGATCCATTCAGCTTCTTCACCAGCCTTATCCAAAGTAATGAATTCAAATTCCATTGTGGAGCGAGCAATACATGTCTGTTTGGACGATTTCCAAGAGAATGATCCTCCACCAAGTATGAACACATAACCACTTATGGATTTTACTTCATTTGACCCGGTGATCCAATTTGCATTACTATATCCTTCAATCACAGCAGGATATTTATTATAATGCAAAGCATAATGTTGTATATATTTCAGATAATCCAACACACGTTTCATTGCCATGCAGTGAGTTTGATTCGGATTTCTAGTGAACCGACTCAGTTTGCTAATAGCACATGCTATATCTGTTCGCGTGCAATTCATAATATACATTAAACTTCCCAACACTCTGGCATATTCTAATTGAGAGTCACTTTGATCTTCATTCTTTTTAAATGTACAGCTTAAATCAATTGGAGTTTTGACAACATTGAAATTCAACTACTTGAACTTATCCTATACTCTTTCAATATAATGAGATTGAGATAATGCTAGTCCCTGGGGAGTTTTGATAATCCTGACCCCTAAGATCAAATTAGCAACTCCTAAGTCCTTCATATCGAACTTGCTGGACAGCATGAGCTTAGTAGCATTTATATCGTCAATGTCTTTACTCATATTAACATGTCATCAACATACAAACAAACAATGACTTCATGATGCATAACGTTTTTAATGTAAACACATTTATCACATTCGTTAATCTTGAATCCATTTGCCAACATTGTTTGGTCAAATTTAGCATGCCATTATTTGGGTGCTTGCTTGAGTCCATAATGTGACTTTCACAAGTCTGCACACTTTCTTTTCTTTACCAGGAACTACTAACCCTTCAGGTTGTTCCACGTAAATTTCTTTCTCCAACTCTCCATTTAAGAAGGCAGTCTTTACATCCATTTGGTGGATGTTAAGATCATGCACTGCTCCTAGTGCTATTAACATCCTAATTGATGTTATCCTTGTTACTGGAGAGTACGTATCAAAGTAGTCCAGACATTCCTTTTATCTGTACCCTATGACTACTAGTCTAGACTTATATTTGTCAATAGTCCCATCAAGTGTCATTTTCCTTTTAAAAATCCACTTTGATCCTAAAAGTTTTTTTCCTGGAGGAAGATCAGCCAATTCCCAAGTGTAATTACTTAAAATTGATTCGATCTCACTATTGACTGCTTCTTTCCAATAAGTTGACTCAGACAAACACATAGATGCTTTAAATGTTTGAGGCTAATTTTCAAGCAATAGTGCCAAAAGATCTGGTCCTAAAGAAGCAGGTTTCCGTTGGCGAGTACTACGCCTAGGATCCTCACTAGTTAGTGTATTTTTCATTGATTCTTCTGGTGGTCGTTTAAGTCTTTCACTTGTCAACTCACATTCAGTTTTATATGGATAAATGTTCTCAAAAACTCTGCGTTATCTGACTCAATTATCGTATTAACATGAATCTCAGGATTATTAGATTTGTGAACCGAAAACCGGCAGGCCTTACTGTTCACAGCATATCCAATAAATACACAATCTACTATTTTGGGTCCAATTTTAACCCTTTTAGGTAAAGGAACCTCTACCTTGGCTAAACACCCCCACACTTTGAAATATTTCAAGTTGGGTTTCCTTCCTTTTCATAACTCATATGAAATCGATTGTGTTTTTAGATGGGGTGCCCTATTGAGTATCTTATTAGTTTAAGGATGGTTTCCCCCCAAAGGTTTCGTGCTGAACCAAAATTGATCATCAAGGCATTCATCATTTTCTTTAATGTTCTGTTCTTCCGTTCCGCCAAACCATTTGACTGTGGTGTATAAGGTGCAGTAGTTTGATGAATAACACCACATTCCAAACATATCTCTGCAAAAGGAGATTCATATTCTCCACCCCTATCACTCCGAATCATTTTTATCTTTAAATTCAATTGGTTTTCCACTTTATTTTTGTATTGCTTAAATGCATTAATTGCTTCATCCTTACTATTAAGCAAATATACATAACAAAATCGAGTGCAGTCATCAATAAAATTTATAAAATACTTTTTTCCACCACGAGATGGTGTCGACTTCATATCGCATATATCTGTGTGAATTAAGTCTAAAGTTTTGGAATTTCTTTCAAAAGACTTATAAGGATGTTTAACAAACTTACTTTCCACCCAAATTTTGCATTTCGACTTATCGCATTAAAATCAGGCAATACTTCTAGAGTAACCAATTTTCGCAAGGCTTTGTAATTTACAAGTCCCAAACGGGCATGCCATCAATCATTTGACTCTAATAAGTAAACAGAAGCAGAATTTTTATTAGTACTGTCAACAACCATTACATTCACCTTGAAAATACCCTTATTGAGGTAGCCCTTTCCTATGAACATTTCATTCTTACTTATTACAATTTTATCACTAACTAGGACACACTTAAACCCGTTCTTAACGAGTAGTGCAGCAGAAACTAAATTTTTCCTAATAGTAAGGACATGCAGAACACTGTTCAAAGTCAACACCTTTTCGGAAGTTATTTTCAACATTACTTTCCCAGTTTCTGCAATCCTTATTGTTGTTGTGTTTCCCATGAACAAATCTTCATCGTACTCAGCAGAAGTGTAAGTTGCAAAGACTTCTTTTGCAGAGCAAATATGTCGAGTGGCACCTAAGTCGAGAAACCAATCCTTGGGATTTCCAACTAAGTTACACTCCGAGATCATTGCACACAAGTCATCTGCATCTTCCATCTCTTCCACGATTATTTGCTTGACTTTTGCCTTTGCATTTGTCTTTGTCCTTTCTTGGAGCACGACAATCAGAAGACCTATGACCAGCCTTGCCACAATTGTAACAGTTGCCTTTGAATTTCTTCTTGGCCTGTTCTGACTTCTTCCCGTTGGACTTCTTTCTTTTTTTGTCTTTGGTAGGAGCTTCTTCAACCATATTAACTCCAATGATTGTTGAGATCTTACGAGACTTATGTTTGGCGTTTTTGTTATCTTCCTCAATCTTGAGCCGAATCACAAGATCTTTAAGCTTCATTTCTTTACGTTTGTGCTTTAGATAATTCTTGAAATCGTTCCATGAAGGAGGCAACTTCTCGATCATTGCAGCCACTTGAAAAGATTCATTTACTACCATATCTTCAGCAATCAGATCATGGAGAATAAGTTGAAGATCCTGTACTTGTGATCCAACAGTTTTACTATCTATCATTTTATAGTCTAAAAACTTTGTGACCATAAACTTTTTCAAGCATGCATCTTCTGTCTTATATTTATTCTCAAGTGCATCCCACAACTCTTTTAAAGTTGTTATTGCACTATAGACATTATATAAGTCATCCTCTATAGCACTCAAAATGTAGCCTTTATATAGGAAGTCTGCCTGTTTCCATGCTTCAATTATCATGAATTTTTCTCTGTCTGGCATATCAGCAGCAGGCACTGGAGTTTTTTCACTGGTAAATTTCTGCAGACCAAGAGTGGTAATCCAGAAAAATAGCAAAGAAAAATACCCGTTGCTGCCATCCTTTGAAATTCACACCAGTGAATTTATCCGGTTTCTCTGCTTCTGGTACAACAGTTCGGATTGGTGCAGCAACAACCACTGTAACACCATTGTTTGCCATTTCTGATAAACAAAACTCGATACAGTCTTAGTAAGCAATAAATTATAATTGCAGACTTACAGGAGTATAAAATAACAAAGATTTTTATCTCCACCAGAAACACAGATTAAAAAAAATAATTTCCTTAAGAATGTTGCCAATCTGTGTTAGGAAAAACAAGAATTACTGATTCTAATAAATTTTCCCAAAACACGAAGTAACTAAAATTTATTGAACCAGTACAAAAGATGAACATAAATTTAATTCACAAAAAACTAAACTCTGTAAAACGTACCAGAATCTGGAAAAAACATTTAACATGAAAAAGATCAAGTCCATTGAACTCACAGTGTCTCTTTAAGGAAATTATTCCCCTCTAGTATCCGAGGTTTTATTTGGAATATGACCTCCTAGGGTAAAATGATCTCAATCACCTGAGTATAGATACCCAAAACTCTGGTATCAGCGAACCAGTCAACAACAGAAAAGTACACGAAGAAAATTTTTGTGCAGAAGAAGAAGAAGAAAATTAGAAAATTCATAAGGAAATATTCTGAAGAATGAATGGTATTTATATGCAAGAATAAGGTATTTATAGGCAAGAATAACAGATTCCGAAAGTATGCAACCCTTTCAGAATTCACACGACCATTAATGAAAGTTTGCAACCTTTCAAATGGTACTGACTGTTCCTGAAAGTTACAACCTTTCAGAACAGTCATGGAGGCAATTTTAAATAAAACGGGAAAGTTTTTTTAAAATAAAACGGGTCGCGCGCGGATCTGAATCGGGTTGGGTTAATCAACTAAAAAGTTGAAACGTTTCGGTTAATTTCAACTAAATAATTGAAAACATTTGTGTTATCAAGTAATTAATTGAAAACATTTTGGCCATTTAAATGAATTAATTAATTAATAAATAAATAATTATAACAAACTTTGTCTAAAAAATAATCTCTCGATCAATCATTTTTCAAAGCCGTATCTGTAGCCGTAGCCGTAGCCATAGCCGAGCCGAGCGACGGCGGCGGCGGCGCGAGGGGGGTCCCTCTTTCCAACCCTTTTAACAATTAACAGGAGTGTTTCTATATTTAAACTATCCTATTTTTCTTTCCACCACCGATGAGGGACAAATGCCCTTTCATGAAAGCATAAGAAGACTTTTCAAGTTCTCAACTATTCAAGTTCTCAACTTTTCAAGTTCCTCTCTTTCCCTCTATTTTCCATCAATTCTTGCAACATACCCTACACTATGATCAGTATAACCACTAGGATTAGGTTTACATGACACTGACTCAACAAATTTCAAAATAGATGGAAAAGTGCATTTTTCAGCAGACAAAGTAAAAGGAAAGATGTCTTCGTGAAATACCACATCCCTGGATACCTGTATTTTTCTTGTGGCAAGATGTAAGATCCCAAAAATGACATAGGTGAACTAGAAACTAACATTGTGTTCAAGGTTGTATAAGGTCCTAAATAAGTCTATAATATGATATTGAGGTAGTAGCTAAAGTATTAGGTGCATTGGAAGTCAAACGTCAAGGGACGACCAAGACGTTCGACGACTAAGTCACCTAAGTGCCTCATATGTGGTCCTATGTGTTTATGTGTGATTCATGATGTTTTGAAGTCCTTAAATGAGTTAATATTATGTATAGGTAGTGTGTCAAGTTTTGAGAATTTTGGAGGTCAAACACTCGAGAACGTCAATGGCATTCGAAAGATGTGCCTTGAAATGACCTTGTGTGTCTAGGCATGTTCCGTTGAGTTTTACGTGTTCGTTTTGAGTGAAATATATGTTAGAGGTCTTAAAATCGTATACGGTCATGTTTGGGTTGGAAACGTCCGTGTAAACATCCCCAAGGATCAACCAAGGGTCCTTGAAGAAGGACACATGTTGGTGGCCAAAACTGCCCAAGGCAGTCTCACTTACGGATGGCAATCGACGTCCAGTGTCCTGGTCGACGGCCCGTAGGTGATGGGAGTGGGTTGGTACTTAGATTGGGGAGCTAAGCTACCAGTTCCAAGTCTCTGAACCCATCGACGGAGGCCAGCACGACCGTAAGTGGACCTACGCCCCGTCGATGGGCAACCGTCGATGGTCAAAGCTTAGCCCTAGACCACGGACCAAAGGATGGTCTATAGGTCAAAGGACGGCCCGTCGATGGTGAGGTGGGTAGGGACTTAGGCTGGGAAAGGATGAGGACCACGTCCAGCCTCTGAAACAAACGACGGGAGGATAGGACGGTCCGTTTGTGGACGAACGGTCCGTCGACTGCCAACCGTCGATGGTGTTGTCCTTGTGTGCAGTTCAGTGCCAAGTTAAAAGGTGAAATTGTAAATTCACCCCACTTCCAAATATAGAGTTTGACGGTTCCTTAAGGGTATATTGGGTATTTTAAGTGTGTATATAAGTCATTAACACTTAGAAGATTTCATTCTTCAAAATCAAAACCCCAAAATCCCTTAGAAATTCCCCAAGACTCCATTGCAGTCCAAAGTCAAGGAAGAGCTTGGTGTGACGACTTGAGTGGAGATTCTTCATCAAAGTGAAGAATTAACTTCATTGAGGTATGATTTTTGATACTCGTTTCATCCAGGACCCTAACTTTCAAAGATGTTTTCTAAAGTTCTCTAAAGTTGAATTGACCTATTTCATGATCTACCATGGGTTCTAGCATTAATGGTTTCAAATCATTGTTCAGTGATTGAATTATTGTTTAAGGTGATTTTAACTCAGTTAACCTATGAACCCATGTAATTGGTGAACCCTAGTTTTTGACTAATTTATGGGTTACTTGATATTGGTCTAATGTTGATGGTTTCATGTGTAGTTTCTTATGAGCTTTCTAATAATTTAAGAATTTTACTCAATTGTTATATAATTGGCCTTAGATTGTTGAATCTATATTGAACTTTTTAGATTTCATTGATTATTATAGTTATATATTGAATTGATGTTCATGGCCATGGGTAAGGGCCTTATTAAATTAAATTGGATGATTTGGTATTGGCTTGAAGTGTTGATGATGAAGAGCTGGTATGCTGCCCTATTTCTTATTATTTAATGTTATTTTAGATTTCAATTATGTTGTGATTGATTTAGCCCACTTATGATGGCGGTGTTATGTGAATTGATGTGGCCTTGTCGGCGTTATTTTAAGTATATTGATGATCACGGCCTTGTCGGCAACTACTTGAAGTTATATGGCTATTTGTGTAGTTTATTAGGTGATGTATGATCATATCTACCTACATGTGAAAGTATATGTTAGTCTATTGATGCTATGTAGGAAATCATGTTATGCTATGGCCATGTGTTAAGTGTGTAGTCTTAGAGTTGATACATGGTTGTTCCTAACTTGGCTATATGAGTCTATAATGGTTATGTAGATGATGTTAAGGTAATGAATAGATTGACTAAATCATGTTAAGGGTCATTATTAAGTGTCGAAAGAATGTATGATATATGTGCTAAAGCAAAGTATGTTGTGTCTTTTTTAGGTAGACTTGTGTCCCTTACTTGATGCTTGTATGAATATGAATATGTGATGTCTTGACTTAGGAACCTAAAGAGTCTTAGTCTTGAAAGAATGAATGATAGGTGAGACCTTGAATGATGATAAGAGGGTCCTTTATGTGAAACCTTGAACCAAGTGGTAAGGTTATGAAACTTGAAGTCGAAAGCCGTAATGGTATCCTTCATGTAATGAATGATGGACTTAAGGTTGATTGGCTGGAACGACATCATATCAATCCTTAGGAAAGTCATGATGAGCTTCTTTTCGCCATAGTGAGATAGCCCTAGTGGACCTTGCTTTGGTAGGGTAAATATAATTGGGCCATGAACATGATATGGGACCCATTTGTATGAACCTTAGTGTGATTTAATCTATGAGAACGAAGGCTAGCACCGAGTGAGTATGGTAAGGGAAGTAGTTCTAGTTAAAGTATGAGACTAGATTACAAAGCATGCCCTTCATATTTCCTTAACCATGTGCCTACATGGGATGTGTCTAAGTTCTACCATTGACAAGTAGAACAACCTCATCGGAGTAGGATATAACTCCGAATTCCATGCTTCTCTATCATGGTCTATGTCGGTTATTGCCTATTCTCATCATGTGGGATATCTATTAGCATTAGAGGAGTTCTATGAGGTTTAGGTGGTGGTATGGGATGCTATCTAGACATTGCACAATAGGCTTTGAAGATGTTAGTAAGAGTCCCTAGGTCTTTTCCAAGACCATTACTTGAATGTCCTTTATGTGATGTATGTCTCTTAAATGAACTACTGAACTAATGACTTAATGATATAATGAGTGAGTGAATAAGTACCTAATCCAAAGTGACTTAAGGATTCCTTAGTTAAAGTGTGAAGAGGGCATAAATGATGATCTCTTCATGTCTTATCTATGGAAGTCTTGAGAATGACTCTAGTTAGGGAAGTTCCTTGTTATGTTTGACATGATCTAAACTTAGGAAGTCTTAAGGATTATTTAGGTAGCCTTGAAGCGGATGTATGGGCGTTCTCTTCTAGGAGTACTTAAGTAAGTCTTTTTGATAGCCTAGGTAGGGGAGATTGTCATATTATGTATGTCTTGTATGTTGATGTATTGTAGGTGTGTATGTGTCTCATAACTTCACTGTAACAGTGAAGTGGGTTCACTGGAAAGTGTCTCCTTAATTTGTGATATTTGGTTTAAATGTTTACTTATATGTTTCGAAGTTGATAAATGTTGTTCTTATGATTATAATATGATATTTAAATGAAAAGATGCATATTTTCAATAAATGTCTGTTTTCATGATTTTTGTGCATAAGTCATACTTAGTACATGTGGTTGTACTAATTCTATGCTTTTATCTATCTATCTAGTTCTTGGTAGGTGAAGAGCTTTTGGGAAGAAGACTTGGATTTACAAGATCGTTCAAGAGAAGTTGAAGTATGTCCTCACTTGACTCGAGGGCATATATGTCTTTTATGTTTCGTATTGAAGTATTGTAATAGACTATATATTAGTATGTTTTTTATTTCGTATGGGCCGTGTCCCAAGTACTCTGGTGTCTTAAGATGATGAGATTGAGACTTAGTATTTTCTATTACTTCTATATGAAAGAGTTTTAAAGACTATGATATTGTTTTATGAAAAGTTTTAATTCCGCACTACTTTTCATTATGTATATGCGATGAATGATATGAAAGACTTGTATGAGACCTCCGAGAGGTCGAGTATGCCGTGCCACAATCCGAGATTGTTCCCTAACTTCTAGGGTGTGGTATCGGGCTGTGATACAAAACTCATCACCTTGAATCCTTTTGTGCCAAAGGGATATCCCACAAATATATGAGGAGTGGGTATGGGCTCAACTTTATCTCTTAATACTTTAGGCACAGTAGGGTAACACAGGCAACCAAAAGATCTAAGTTGAGTGTAATTTGGTTTCTTGTTATATAGCATCTCATAAGTGTATTTGTTATTGAAGTGTGTTGAGGGTAATCTATTTATAATGTGAGTGTCTGTCAAGATACATACCCCCCAATATTTCAAAGGTAGTTTAGATTGGAAAAGAAGGACTCTTGCTGTTTTTAATAGGTATTTATGTTTTCTTTCTACCACACTATTTTGTTGTGGGGTGTATGGACAACTCTTTTGATGAATTATACCCTTGTTCATGAAAAATTGAGCTACTTCATTACTGGTGAACTCCAGTACACTATCAGACTTGACATTTTTAATGGTGGTTTTGAATTAGTTTTCAACCATGTTTGTGAAGGCTTTCAGCACATGCAAAGCATTACTTTTAGTACTTAAAAGATGGGTCCAAGTTGATCTACTATAATCATCCACCAGGGAAAGAAAGTATTTCTGATTTTCATATGTGGGAACATGATAAGGACCCCATAGGTCAATGAGAAGAAATTCTTATATGGACTTGGTTTGACTATTGCTTTGGCTGAAGGCAATCTTTCTTGTCTTTCCATAGGGCATATGCGGCACATGAAGGGTTATTTTTGTGAAAGAATGGTTGGTAGGGTGGAAATGTTCCTCATTTTAGCAAAAGGCATATTTCCAAGTCTGTTATGCCACAACAAATCTACACTGTTCTTTGTGATCTTACAAGAATGATTATCAAACTATACATTATCATTATTGTTGAAAGTAGAAGTACAAAAAAGAGGATTATGAACAACATCAGTAGTGAATTTCTTACATTCATCTTCATGACAGAAATCAGTAAACAAAAGGGTATTTCTACTATTGATAGAAACACCATTATTACTACTACTAGAATGACAACAACATACTCAACTTTTATTGAATCTATTGGCATTTCTCAGGAATCTTAAATACAGAAAATACAACCCCTCTTTGTTGCTACCAATTGCCTTAGGCCTCTTTACGAAAGGGTCCTGCAACACACACAAAGTGCCAGTGAACAAAACTGTGCACTTCATAGATGTAGTTAAGGAATAAAATAAACTAGATTATACTTAAAGGATGGTACATATAACACATCATGCAGAATGATATCAGGTGTGATTGATACATCACCAAAATCTGCCACTTTAACTTTGTATCCATTAGGGAGTGAAATCAGTATATGGTAAGGTAATATCTTAATGTTGGTCAAGGAGTTTTTATTGAAGGTTATGTGGTTCGATGCTCCTGAGTCTATGATCCACATATAATTGCTTGATTTAAAATATTTGATGAACTTTATCAAAATCAATAGAGGAAGAGCAAACTGCAATACCTGCAAAGTACATAGAGCCATTATTGACACCTGCAACATTTTAGTCCTCTCCCATATTCTGATTTTGGAAATTTTGTATTAGGTCCATAATCTTCCCATATTGTTCGTTTGTTATATTGGCATTCTGATGCCCATTACTCTGAGGTGGTTGTTCATCTCTATGTGTAGACATCATATCAGGAGTATCATTGTGCACATTTGCCACTACTCTTTTCCCTTTGTAATTTTGATTGTCTTGCCTGTAGTTTTGTCCATTGTTGTGTCCATTTGGATTGTAGTTTTGATTGTTGCTCTGGGGATAGCCATGCAACTTGTAACACTTTCCCTTAATGTGCCCTGTTCTCTTGCAAAAGTCATAGAACAAAACATTTTTTCCACTGCTACTGCCATTGTAAAGATTATTTCCTCCAGAATTATAATTATTTCCTGCATAGTTGATATTCTGATAGTTTGTTCTAAAAGTTTTTCCCGCTTGATTCTTATTATTGAAGGCACCTACATTCAAGGATGTTGCATCCATAGGCATTCTACCAGTTGGCTTAAACTCCCTTTGTTTCTCCTCTTGGATCAGTAGAGAAAAGGTTTGTGCCATTGAAGGGAATGGGTTCATCATGAGGATGTTACCCTTTATCACTGTGTATACCTCATTTAACCCCATGAGAAATTGTATCAAACTCCTATCTTGTTCATCTTTATGCATGCTATCTTTTGCACCACAAGTGTAGGTACAACCACATTGATTTCTCAGATTCAAAGTGCTCAGTTCCTACCAAAGTTTCTTCATCCTTGTGTAATAGACGGTGATGTCCAATATTCCTTGCATTAGCTCATTAATTTCTTTATATATTTGATACAAGTTTGATTCATTTGTTTGATTGTATCTATCCTCCAATTCCTTCCACAACTCCACAGAATCAGTCACATACTCTACACTATCTAAAATCTCCTTAGTTACTGAATTCAAAATCCATGATGTTACCATGTCATCGTACCTCTGCCATTGGCGAATCTGAGATGAGTTTGTGCTTGGTTTCACACAACTCTCATCAATAAAACCCAACTTATTCTTTACTTATAGGGCTCACATCACCCCTCTCCTCCATGATCGATATCCTGCTCCATCAAATTGAGTAGGAACAAACAGCATTCCTGGACTATGTGAGGGATGCACATACATGACACTACTTGTATCGTTTCCAACATTGCTAGTTCCCTTAGAAGTGGATGTGTTTTCGTAAGTAGCCATGAGTATATTACTCAAAACAAATGTGAATTAGGTAGAGAAAGTGAATTCCAGATCCAGAAAAACAAAAGTAGGAAAAAAAAACTCAGAGACATACAAAACTCTGAGATTCAATCTTAATTGTCGACATACAGAAAACAAAGAATCGTAAAAAATGAGAATAAAAAAGTTGAAGTAAACGGACCGAGCTCTGATACCATATAAAATATTCATATCAATGGTGTAATCTCAGTTGAACTACAGTAAGAAGCCATAATTGACTGAGAGCATTTTGTGAAGAACTGTAATTTGAGAGAAAGAGAAGTCACAGTATCATTCAGTAATGACTGAATATTTATACATGTAAACAAGTATGTAAATGACTTTCTAACTAATGGAATATCTAGATGATTAGACTATCTAGCTAACTAATTCTGACAACTAACTACCTAACTAACTTTGACCGCTAACTAATTATCATGCCTAACTGTTAACTACAATGCTAATTACATATACATTATCAGAACTTGATCTTAATCTCAATATATATCCCTTATTTTTCTCGTCTGAAAGTCGAGGATCGTTCCGACCAAGAATACTAATATAACAAACAATGAGACTGAAACAATGTATACGACAACAACGAATACTTTGACTTTATCAGAACACGCACAAAAAAACTATAGACATCCAAGAGAAAAATTCTTCGTATAACTCTCAAATCTTATGGAGCTTCTCTTTATTTTTGGCCCTCTTAACTTATTGCAATCGGTAGAACGGGATGAGTATACATATGGTCGAAGATGACTTCTTGGGATAAAATCAATGTAGAATTAGGGATGAGTTTGAAATTTTCTTTATGAAAATAAATTCGATAAAAGGGGTATGATAAATTGAACAAGTGAGGTCATGCGACTAGTCTTTAGAAATTTTGATATACTAATCTTGTACTCGCCGTGTGATTTCTATACGAACGATAAAGGTGAATTTATTAGTTTCGTTATTTATCATTTTGTGAGAGATTGAAGCATAGGTGCACTATGGGTGATTTGGGGAGTTGTTTTACTATAAGTTTCATCCATACATCACATTCGATGAAACATATTAAAGATTTACATAATTAACCAATCTTCATAATTTAAACAAAGTTAGATAATTATCCAAAATAAAAAATAATTATAAAAATAACTATAATTTAATTAATTCAAGAAAAATAAATGCGTATTAAGTCAAACACTATTTTAGATGATTTTCTAAATATTTATAAGATAATCAAAGTCGTATATAATTGTACAGAAGTATACAATTTTTTTTTCTAAAAATAACAAAACTATCGTTAAAATTACTTGATTTTTTTTTGAATTTTAAAAAATAATTATTGCAAATTATGGACGTTAAAACTTTAGTATCAACAATGAGATAGATGAAATTATGAAATATTCTAGTTAATAAGGTATTTGTAATTTTCTTTCTACAATATATTACATTGGACATTGTTATAAAAAAAATATTTATTAGTATAAAAAATTTAGTATTTCAATTCAAAGTTTTAAAATGTTTATGTTAAAGTAGATATTAGTTTTTTTCTTTCTATTTATATAAAATTTAAATCATAAAATTTACAATTAAAATTTTTTGGGCCTCAAAATTTTGAGAACTTCTCTCCCTTGTGTAACACCCCACAACTAGATTGAAGTGGAAAAAAGTTATAAACTGGAAAAAACCATTTTTGGAAAGAACATAAAATTTAGAAATGTGTTAAGAGTGTTAAAATTGAGTTTTGGTCAACTTCAAGCGATGATAACTTCTAGCTCAAGATGATTTAGGCGTATTTCTAGATATGGTCGGAAGACACTTGGAATGATTTAACGCTACCGAGTATGCGTGATTTCATGTTCGTATGAGTGAGATATGACCATTGGAAGTTGAGTTGTTCAGACAAGGAAATTAAATGTCCGGTTCGGATTTTTGAAGGGCATTATGGTTTTTTCCTTACCCAATTAGTTTATTTTGTTTCGGGGTAATTAATTAGGGTCAAATCAAATTTTAGTCAGTTTTAGAAAATTTGAAGTTCACGCTAGGGCTTGGAGAAAAGAGAATGGAAGAGAAAGGAGAATTTAAGATTCAACGTCTTCGTAAGGAAATCACTTGTGGATTTCGTCAAGGGGTGATACCTACAAGGTATGTGAGTTCACACAGCGTTGGTTTGTTCACCCACACGCCAATCATGTTTAATTCAACATGAATTCTTCCTAAAAATTAAAAGTTTGAATGTTCTTGATGTGTGTTTTGAATCTACTTTCGTTCTTCAATTTGAGATGATATTGAGGAATTCTTGAGAGTTTAAGGTCAATTTTAGATTTAATTGGAGTTAGGTTTTTTAGTTCATTTGCTAGGTATCTAAATCTAAAGAGGATTTGAGAAAAAGAATCAAATCTAAACGGATTGGAGTTAGAAAACGAAGAAGGAACAAGTCGGCAGAATATAGGTACCAGGTCTGCGCCGTGGACCTCTTCCTCAGATTTGAAAATTTTTTCTCGCATCGCGAAGCGGTCACGAACCGTTCTGCCTCAAAATTAATTTTTTCGCGACCAAAAATTTAAATACATCTCTGCGTCGCGGATCATCTTTGAGACAGTGATTTAAACATAAGAGCTATTATCATATATTGGGAGAGCACCAATATTTAGGTGAGTTCAAACAACTCAAAGCCCCCATAGACCATGTAGCCACCATGGGTAGAAAAATGTCATACGTTTTAGATAACTCCTTTAGTGCATTTAGTATAGATTAGTGGATCCACTTAGTAGTTAATGTTCTATACCCTCGGCAAGGCATCAAATGACCCTGGCAGAGCGTGAGGCAAAACGTTGTACCATCACAATAGCTCTTGAGTGATGGTTCACGGTTAGAGAAACTCTCATAGAAGTAATTGTATTCTTATATACACAGTTTGTTTGTATATTTACATACATTTCAGAGTTACATGTGTCTTTGCATACACAAAGAGTTGATATCAGGTTTTAAACAACATTTTTTATATTTCACTTGTTTTAAATTATTTTATACTGAAATAAGTTCAGTTATTATAACGACTCATTTGGTCGTTTTGAATACTAGAGATTTTTATTTCATAAAATACTTTTTGATAGATTCTAAATGGGTATTTTGACTATTCTTAACTACAATTATAGAATTATTAGGTTAGTTTTAATAATTTATTTAGTAGGTGATAAAAGAAAATAACATTAAAATTAATAGTGGGTCACTTTTACTATTTTGATAATAAGTTAGGTATACAATTAGGATAATAAAAGTTAAATTAGATTAAAGGGAGGTTATTATAATTTGTATCCCAAAACAAATTATGTGCTGAACAAACCCTTAAAGTAGAGAACAACAAGATTATCGCAGGTAAACAAATTTTTATTGAAATCTATTCCGTGCAAATGTTGATGGTTGCATGATTATAGTATTATTATTATTATTTAGATGAAAGGAGATTTGGAATTGATTTTTTTTTTCTCTGCATCATCAATTTATTGAATTGGGTGTATTAAATTGTTAAATAATGGTCTTTCGTAATGATTGTAAACTAATTAAGGTTGATATTGGCAGGATAATGTGGATGTATGGTTGTTTGGTGTTGTTTTATTCAAGTAGTAACCGTATCTAGCTTGATGATAATATTGGGGTTTCATATTTTATTTGTTATAATTGCTTTAAGAAATTAAGTGTTTGATACTACTATTTTTATATATAACTACATATATGAAGCTAAATCAGTTGATGTTTTAGTTCTAGGCTATACAATAACATATTATATACATTGAGTTGGAAATATATGGTGTGTGGATTATTATTATTATTATTATTATTATTATTATTATTATTATTATTATTATTATTATTATTGAATTATGAATTGGTTGGGTTACATTGACACATGGTAAGGAAAATGACAAATAGTACTGTGGGTGGAAGGAAAATGGTTACTTCGATTGACTTGTGAAATTTCGATAACTGAAGTACAACGTGGTCCTTTATAGACTTGAGGTATAATAGTTTGTCGGGTAGTAATGACTTAATGATAACTAAATATTTTAAGGGCTGATGATTATTGGTTGTTGGATTAACGTGAATTTGTATTTGCAAGTGTTTGTTTTGTTATCATAATATGATTAAGTTTTGATATATTGACATAGGTAATTAAATATTAAGATATTAGGTATGTAATAGGAATTGAGATTTAAACCTTGCCTTGAAATTTAGCGAATATGAGTGATCTTGACCTATTTATTGGCGTCAAGATTAGGAACTTGATTATAAAATTGAGCGTGTTTGTTTACGAACATTATATATTTGTTAAATTGAAAATGTTATAAGGCATGGAAAAGAGGAAATGCATCGGAGAAGTAGCTTGCTTGACTTCGGTTCTTCGGTGGAGGTAGGTTATGGTTTATGTTATTTGATAGTAAACTCATAATAGTGATTGATATGCATTGAATGATATTGTGAAGTTTTCTATGTACTTGATTGTGTGGTTGTGTGGCTTAGTTGTGTGGTTTGTGATTGGTCCGAAATCCTAAGACCGTGGAATTTATAATCTTGAACCCTCTTTATCGAAGTGATGCCTTGAATAAAGAAGGCTTGATGAAATATTATCAATGTATTGAAATGTGATGATAATAAATGATAACTTAATTGTATTATTGGATCGGAGTGTCACGTTCCGACACGATATTCTTGGATCGGAGTATCCCGTTCCGACATTGTATTCTTGGATCGGAGTATCACGTTCCGACATGGTATAATTGAATCGGAGTGTCACGTTCCAACACAGTAACATTAAAGGAAAAAGATATTGAATTAACTTTATATACTCAATCTCAAAGAACCCATTTCCCAAATGAGCGTGGCGTGGAGGCATGAGTCCTCATGGGTGTGCTTGACATTGTGATTGATTACGTAGTCACTTGTTCATGTTGTTTGTTGCTTGCCACCTGTTAAGTGTCATAGTTGAGTTCATACTATTTTCATTGTATATTAGTTTCTATTTTGAGTTGGCTGATGATACATACTCAATACATGTGCCTCGTACTGAGTCCTACTTATGTTTTTCTTTATTTTCGTTTTATGGAGTGCAACAAGTGTACTAGTGAATTTGACTCGCCCTCAGCTCTAGCCAGTCTCAGCATATCAGGTTCAAGGGTGAGCTATCCATTTGAGCTTGGGCTGGATTCTCTCGGTCATTACCTGATGTCCTTAGTTTTCGTACGCAAATTACAGTATTTCATTTATTTTGGTATCTTTGATACTCTTAGACTTAGTAATTGGAGATTAGATGTCCTTATTGTGATGACTTTCAGATTTTGGGAAATGATATTTAGTAAAATTTTGAGTTTTCGCATTATGCTTGTATTTTGTAAGTTGGATTAAATTTGTTGGTTCTCCAACCTAGGAGGTTAAGTGTGGGTGCCACTCACGACTCGTTTTGGGTCTTGACAGTTATGTTAAGTTTAGTTGAGCCAGGTAAGTTCTCCAGTTCATTTCAAGCTTATGTCTTGTTTTAGTATTTCCCTCTAATACTAGTACATTCAATTACTGATGCCATTAGGCCTGCATCTTATTATGATGCAAACACAGGTAACCAAGATCAGCATCCAGCGCATCGTTGATCCAGTTGAGCACTCAAAGTCTTGTGGTGAGCCTCCTTGCTTCGGAGGATCCCTTTTATTGATTTTAGTTTTATTATTAGTTTATTAGGATTTCGTGGGCCTGTCTTGACATCCATCTCAGTTGCTTAGAGACTTCATAGATAACAAATGAGTTAGTTAATTCATTTGTCACTACTATATTATTGGCTTATTTTTTTGAGACTTGAGTTGTCATCTTGGATAGTTTGAATGTTTCTTTTAAGGCCTTCTAAGTTTATTTCACAAGTTCATTTTAGACTGTTTCTTTTGTTTAAGTCTTCAGCTAAGTAAGTCAAGTCAGTCAGGTCAAGGGTTTGCTTGGGGTCAACAATGTTTCTCGAGTGCCAAATCCGCCCAGGGTGTAGGCTCGGGGCGTGTCACCTTGTCGCTCCCCCTCCCTCCCCCGGGTGTATATTTCTCGTTCTTCATCCGGAAAAACATTTCACATAAATATGACATTGTATTTTGTATTATGTATCATATGTATTTGTATTCTATATTAATTGTATACGTATTTTGTATCAATTATACTATAACAACTTGTATTTTGTCAATTGTATTTTTCGATACAAATTGTGTACCTTAAGAGTATTGATACATTTATATTCGATAATGATATAAATGTTGTATCAATTGTATTATAGACAATTATATTCCGCTTTTTATATCAACTGTATTTGTATTTTGTATCAATTGTATTCGTTATACAATGAATATAACATGTATTCATACTCTCGCTTGCCTCTCACATACCTCTCCCGATCTTGCATGCCTCTCTCATCCTCTCCCGATCTCACTCACCTCTCTCATCCCTCTCTTGATTACCTCTCTCATCCCTCTCTCGATCTAGCTTGCCTCTCTCCTTCCTCTCTTGATCTCGCTTGTCTCTCTCCTCTCTCTCTTAGTCTTACTCTCCTCTCTCCTTTCTCTCTTGATCTCGCTCGCCTCTCTCATCCTTTCTCGATCTCACTTGCCTCTCTCCTCCCTCTCTCGATCTCACTTGTCTCTCTCCTCCTAAACTAAGCAGAATCTTATTCATTTTGATACAAATCAATTGTATCAATTGTATGTGTGATACAATGAATACAACAAGCATTCAACCTCTCTTACAGATCTTGCTCGCCTCTCTCCTCCTCCTAACATGTATATTTAATTCGTTATAAGAAAAACTATAAATATAACTATAACTCTCTAATTAAGCTCAAAGTATAATCATTTTTGTAAATTTCCCTTTTAAAATACCACATCAATCTAAAGGCAGTGGAACAAATTTGATGTTTAGTGACTAATTATTTTTACCAAAATATCTTATTTCATTATTGTATATCTTTTTTGATAAAATATCTTTCGTCAATCCTTCCTAGTTATATCATGATCTGTAAAATGTAAATAAATAGTTATCAATTTTTTTCAAGTGCAATTTTTTGGCAAAAGTTTAAAACAATTAAAAAATGAAACAAATCAAAATGTAAAGAGGTGTGGGGTTGGGGTTGGGGGGCATGCCTTATTAGGTGAAGAGCATCCTACGCAATACCCCTTATCCAAAGTCTTACCCCTTACCATTAGGTCCAGAACAAAACAAAAAACAAAATAATTGAATAAAATATTCTGAAGGGCAATGAAAATTCAGGATCAAATCAAAAGGGCAACATTTGAATAGAATGATAGATGTAGTTAAATCGTTGGTTGGAATGCACACAGTGATATGTGCCTTGTAAGGCACATGGTAACATGCGCCTTGTAAGGCGTATGCTGACCTGAGCCTTACAAGACGCATGACAGCGTGCGCCTTACAACGCACATGTCAGCGTGCACCTTACAACTACAATAAAAAAACATTTTAAAAATATTAATATTTATTCTCCATTATTTATTCAATCGTTTTGTTGTTGTGTTTTCCTGTTTATTTTTTTCTATTTTCACTATTTATATATGTAAATAAAAATGTTAGTGATATGGTCAAGTTTAATAGTTTTTTAAATATGATTTTATAATATTGAGAACAAAATATAAGGGACATGAAAAAAATATAAAGGACAACTTTTAGACATTGCATATTGTTTTAGAGATTTCGGCCTCGATGCGGTTGTTGTTTATGTGTACCCGTTCCACACATGGTTGGTACCTGTGACCTTATTGTTCCTCAAGGGTTGTTAATGTCCTACAAAATTAAATTTATTATTGAAATGTTTTAATATTTTAAAAATGTGAATATTGAAATTTTTCCTGTTATGGTAACACACATATTGTTGTGGAGACTCATTAATTAATGTTGATGAAAAAAGTTAATATTCACATTCTAAAAATATTATAACAATTCAATAGTAAATTCATTTTTGCAAAATATTAACAACTCCCCAAGAACAACAAGGTCACACGTACCAACCAGTAGACATAAACAACAACAATCGCGTAAATATATTATGCAATGTCTAGAAGTGTTGTCCTTTATATATTTTTTCATATCCCTTATATTTTGTCCTCAATACTATCAAATTACACACAAAAAAACTATTAAACTTGACCACATCACTTACATTTACATATAAATAGTAAAAATAGAAAAAAACAGACATGAAAACACAATAACAAAATGATTGAATAAATAATGGAGAAGAAATATAAGTATTTTAAAACATTTTTTAATGTTGTAATTGTAAGGCGCTTGCTGAATTGTTTCTTGTAACACTCATGTTAGTATGCGCCTTACAAGGAGCATGTCATCGTGTGCATTCTAACCAGCGATTTAACGAGATTCATATTTCCATCCAAATATCACCCTTTTGGTTTGACCTTTTTTTTTTATCATAAATAATCGCTAACAAGAATTTGGTTCTTTTTACGAACTTAATTTTCTTTTCCTTTTTAAAATATTGCTCAATTTTTTTTGTCTTTTTTGCTCGGAACTCTATACCCACTTTATAAGACATGTTTTGGTTGCGGACTCTTAGCCACTTTATAAGGCATGTGGTGGCTATGTCTTCTCAGACGTTTGCCCCAACATCTTCCATATCAATTTTTGTCGGAGATGAAAGCAAAAAGTTACTTAACATTCTCTAATTTTTGGAGACCTACAGATAATATTTAATTATTATAGTATCTCTATATGTGTCAATGAAAATGATCGTTTGGAAGAGGAAGATGCTAGAGATGCTCCACCGAAACTTGAAGAAGGAGTAAAGACCACAATAGATCCTTTGAAGGAAGTTAACCTTGGCACTGATGAAGACCCAATGCCAACTTACTTGAGTGCATTTCTCGAAGTAGATGAAGAAATAGCTTATATAAATAAACTCAAAGAATACAGGAATGTCTGTGCTTGGAGTTATAAAGAAATGCCTGGATTGAATCCTAAAGTAGCGGTCCATCAGTTGGCAGTCAAAAATAGTGCTCGTCCTATTAAGCAAGCTCAAAGACGTTTTAGGCCAGACTTGGTTCCGTTGATAGAAAATGAAGTTAACAAACTCATTGAGGCGGGATTTATTCGTGAGGTCAAATATCCTACATGGATTTCAAGTATTGTTCCTGTGAGGAAGAAGAATGGTCAAATTCGAGTTTGTGTTGACTTTAGAGATCTCAATAATGCATGCCTAAAGATGAGTTTCCTCTTCCAATTCCAGAGTTGATGATTGATGCCACCACTAGTTATGAAGCGATGTCGTTCATGGATGGTTCTTCCGGCTATAATCAAATCCGCATGTCACCAAGGGATGAAAAACTCACCGCATTTCGCACACCGAAAGGTATTTATTGCTACAAAGTGATGTCATTTTGTTTAAAAAATGCTGGTGCCACATATCAAAGGGCTATGCAAAATATCTTTGATGACTTACTCCATAAAAATGTTGAATGCTATGTTGATGACTTGGTGGTAAAGTCGAGAAAGAGGGGTGATCATTTGAAAGACTAAAGAATGGTGTTTGATCTGCTTCAAAGATATCAACTAAGGATGAACCCATTGAAGTGTGCCTTCGGAGTTACTTCTGGGAAGTTCCTTGGCTTTATTGTAAGACATCGAGGAATTGAAATTGATCACGCCAAAGTTGATGTAATATCAAAGATGCCTGAGCCTCAAATTATTCATGAGTTAAAAAGTCTTCAAGGAAGCTAGCTTGAGGAGGTTCATCTCGAATCTAGCAGGACGATGCCAACCATTCGGTCATCTCATGAAGAAAGGTGCTCCTTTTCATTGGGACGAAATATGTAGTGATGCCTTTAAAAATATTAAATTGTATCTAGCAAAACCTCCAGTTTTGGCAGCCCCTATACCTGGAAAGCCATTGATACTCTACATTGCGGCACAAGAAAGGTCTGTAGGAGCCCTGTTAGCTCAAGAGAATAGTGAAGGCAAAGAAAAATCCCTTTATTACTTGAGTAGAACGATGACACAAAATGAGCTAAAATATTCGCCAATTGAAAAATTATGCTTGGCGCTGGTCTTCTCAATTCAAAAAATGAAGCATTATTTTCAAGCTCATGTTGTTCGTCTCATTTCTAGAGCAAATCCCATCAAGTTTGTTATGTCAAAACCTGTGCTTAGTGACCGACTAGCAAGAAGGTTCCTCCAATTCCAACAGTTTGAGATCGTGTACATCCCTCAAAAAGCTGTTAAAGGACAAGCATTAGCGGATTTCTTAGCAGACCATCCTATACCGGATGATTGGGAGTTAACTGATGAACTTCCTGATGAAGATGCGATGTTAATTGAAGTTGAACCTCCTCGACAAATGTACTTTGATGGGGCTGCACATCACGGCGGAGCTGGTGCTGGCGTAGTGTTCATCACTTCGCAAGAAGAGATTCTACCATTCTCTTTTACTCTAAAACAATGTTGCTCCAATAATGTCGCTGAATACCAAGCATTGATACTTGGACTTGAAATGGCCGTTGACATGAAGCAATTACATTTTCAAGTCTTTGGTGACTCTCAATTGGTGATTAATCAACTCTTGGGAAGTTATGAGGTGAAAAAGCCTGAATTGCGCCCTTATCATGATTATGCTCAAAAGTTGATAGGATGGCTTGGATATGTAACCCTTCAACATGTGCGTAGAAAAGAGAATAAGAAAGCTGATGCATTGGCTGCTCTAGCTTCAACGCTAACCCTTCCTGATCAAACGCAAGTAACTGTCTGTAAAAAATGGATGATACCACCGTCAAATGAGAAGAATATATTGAAAATGAGCTTGATCATATCGTCGCCACTGCTGAAACAGCAAAGGAAGATTGGAGACAACCCATTATTGACTATATGTGCTATGGGATACTTCCAGAAAATCCAAGAATAAGGACTGACATACGTTGTCGTACACCTCGCTTCCTTTACTACAAGGACACATTATACAGGCGATCATTTAAGGGTGTGCTATTACGATGTTTGGGAGAGGAAGAAGCAATTCAAGATCAGCAAGAAGCACACTCAGGAGTATGTGGATCACATCAATCTGGACCGAAACTTCACTTTCACATAAAGAGGATGGGGTATTACTGGACAACCATGGTGAAGGATTGCTTAGATTATGCCCAGAGGTGCGATGCTTGTCAATTTCATGCGAATTTCATTCATCAGCCACCCGAAGTATTGCACCCAACTATCGCATCGTGACCATTTGACGCTTGGGAACTGGATGTTATAGGGCCACTACCAAAATCTTCTGGTGGACACTTGTACATCTTGGCTGCAACAGATTACTTCTCAAAGTGGGCTGAAGCTGTCGCCCTTAAGGAAGTGAAGAAAGAGAATGTTGCAAATTTTATCCGAGTGTATATCATCTATCGCTTTGTTATCCCTCGCTACAAAATAACTGACAATGTCAAGCCATTTGATAACAAGTTAATGAACAAGATTCGTGATCTTTTTGACTTCAAGCAGCGTAAATCATCTATGTATCATGCTGCCGCCAATGGTCTTGCTGAAGCATTCAACAAGACTCTATGTAACATACTCAAGAAAGTTGTCTCCAAGTCCAAACGAGATTGGCATGAAAGAATGGAAGAAGCTTTGTGGGCATATAGAACGACGTACCGCACTCCAACTCAAGCAACACCATATTCACTTGCTTTTGGAGTTGAAGCAGTCTTGCCACTTGAGCGTCAAATACCTTCCTTGAGACTTGCTATCCAAGAAGGTCTCACTAAATAACACAATGTTCGACTGCGTCTTGCTGAGTTAGAAGCACTTGATTAAAAGAGGCTAGAAGCCCAACAAAACCTTGAATGTTATCAAGCTCGTTTATCTCGTGCTTTCAATAAAAAGGTTTGCTTGAGGTGTTTCCAAGTTGGAGACCAAGTTCTCGCAGTAATAAGACCCATCATTACTTCGCACAAGTCTGGGGGCAAATTTACCTCAAAGTGGGATGGACCATATGTCGTACAAGAAGCATATTCAAATGGTGCTTATAAGCTTGTTGATGTTGATGGCTTAAGGATCGGTCCTATTAACGCCAAATTCCTAAAGAGGTACTACCCTTGAAGTAAGATGATGCTCCTTAAGGTACGAGCCTAAACTACATGTCACTCCTGGCCCGCAAAAGTATAAACTGTGTATGGCACAACAAAATAATAATAATAATAACAACACTCAATCCCCCATAACTACGTTGTGACTTGATCCTCTTCACTGAGGTACGTAGGCACTTAGAACCATATTCTAAGTTCAGTTGCATGAGTGTCAAAAAAACACATGTTCCCACTTGATGTCACATGACAATTAAAGAACCATATTCTAAGTATTTTTGGTTTTAGCTTTGGTGTCATCAAATGTTAGACTTGCACGAAGTATTGATTGGTCAATAGATGGGGGCAAACCCTTATAAAGTATGAGTTTCTTTGACAACATGCTTGAAGTTTCTTTAAAATTGAAGTTTTTAAATCATCTAAGTATACAAGTTAAAGTCTTCAAATCTTCAAAGTACGCAAATTGAAGTGTTTTGATTCTTTAAGTCTGAGATTAAGGTCTTCGAATTCTTTTCTGCAAGATGAAGCCTTATAATTCTTTTCTGCAAGGTGAAGTCTTCAGATTCTTCAAGTCTACAAGTTGAAGTCTTCAAATTCTTTAAGTCTTTAAGTCTTCAAATCCTTCAAGTATTGTGAGTTAAATATGTAAGTCTACGAGTTGGAGTCCAAAAAAAAAATTCTTTAAGTCTCTAAGTTGAAGTTTTTAAACTCTTCAAGTATGCAAGTTGAAGTCTTCAAATTCTCTAAGTTGAAGTCTTCAAATTCTTCAAGTATGCAAGTCGAAGTCTTCAAATTTTTCAAAGTTTACAAGCTGAAGTCTCTAAATTCTTAAAGTCTGTAAGTTGAAGTCTTCAAGTTCTTTAAGCGTGCGATTTGAAATCTTAAACTCTGCAAGTTGAGCTCTTCAAATTTTTCGGCAAGTTTAAGTCTTTGAATCCTTTAAGTCTGCAAGTTGAAATCTTCAAATTATTCAATTCTGAAGGTTGAAGTTTTCAAGTCTTGACACCTTTAGATTAGCTTTCTTAAGGCGGGGATTTAAATCTCTCCGCTTTCGCCTTAAGAATACCATAAAGTTACCTTTCTTAAGGCGGGGATTTACATCTGTCCGCTGTCCGCTTTCGCCTTAAGAACACCATGCAGTTACCTTTCTTAAGGCGGGGATTTATATCTATCCGCTTTCGCCTTAAGAACACCATGAAGTTACCTTTCTTAAGGCGGGGATTTACATCTATCCGCTTTCGCCTTAAGAATACCATGAAGTTACATTTCTTAAGGAGGGAATGAGTACTCGTCCCTTTGAGTCATAAGACTACCTTCTCGACGGATCATCCTCTGAAGCCTACCAACAAAAATGGGGGAAGATAACACACAAAAAAAAAAGTAGAGGAGAAATTGTTACCTGTTGAGACGTTTGAGACCTGAAAGTCATGCTAAGCTAACTAGGTTAGACTTAAGACAATATTTTATCGGTGATAACTAAGCCTTTGAAGTAAAATTTCAACCCATCACAACCATTTTTGGCGACGATGTTATGAGATTGAGATATAAAATATTTTGTGAGGCAACAAAAATCTGAAATTTTCAGCATAGTAGAGTTTAAAGTTAACTTCGAAAAATCACATATAAAGTTTCTGAAGGTATTAAATCTTGAGTTTCGGACATGTTGTAGATCGTTGTGTCTAGATTCTAAATAATCAAGCGTCTTGTGATTTCGTCGTTCCTACATCAAGACACAAAAGTTTTAGTGAAGCCACACAAATCTGAAATTTTCAGCATGACAGAATTTAAAGTTAACTTCAAAAAATCATTTAGAATGATTCTTAAGGTATTAAAATTTGAATTTTGGACACTTTAAAAACCTTTGTGTATAGATTCGAAATAATCAAACGGCTCATGATTTCGTCGTTCCTACATCAAGAGACGAGAGTTTTAGTAAAGTCGCACAACTCTGGAATTTTCAGCATGACAGAATCTAGAGCTAACTTCAAAATATTATCAAAAACGATTCACAATCTATTAACTTATGAATTTTGGATATGTTAGATATAGAGAAGTCTAATCTCAGTAAAATCAAACCGTTCATGATTTCGATGTTTCTACAATGAGATGTGAATTTCTACGACAGGCGCGTCAAGCTATAGAAAAAGTGACGAAAATTAGAAAAATGGAGGAAAATTACCTTGAATTATGCCCCTTTCGTCAATGGCTTGTATCTCACAATCCGTAATTAAAACAATTGTGGATACAATCCATCTATTTATAGATGTCATGTGATGGGAATAAAATTATTTTCCTTGTCCAATAACAAATCCTTTTTGACTAGAACAATAGAAAATATATATGAATTTGAAATTGAGTAGGAATACAATTTCTAGTTCAACTACAATTTGAATTTAAATGGATTTCAACATAATTATATAAAACATTCCAAGTTCTAATTGAAGTCAAATTAGAAGTTATGTAACTAAAGGACTCCTAATAGGATTCGACGTGTATGACTACTGGAAATCGTATGTGACTAAAAAAAATTAGTGAATCATTTCATTCCTAGTTGACTTTGGTCAATAAGATCAAAAGAACAAAATTCAAATTTTGCGGAAATTGAAGCCCACTCTTAACATGTATCACGTGACAGTTAATGATGGTTTTCTCTACATGTAGAGATTATTATGATATAATAATAATAATATCATGATATTGAGTCAATAATTTCCTCATAATATCATGATAATGTTAAATCAATATTTCAAGTCTCGTCTTTAAGATGCAAATACTTTCGACATGACTTGAAGCAGGGGGCATTTGTAATCATTTAAAATTTATTTAAATATAAATTTATTAAATGATTTAAATTATATTAAATTAATAAATATATTAGTTCAAATAAATATAATGGATTAATATAATTGATTTAATTATTTAAATTCAGATAAATATGAATTTAATTAAAGCCCGCTCCAAAAAGCCCATATGATATTTCACTTAAATTTGATTGGTCGAAGGGAGTCCTATTCCAATCGCAACTCCTCTATTCTAAAACTATAAATAGGGGTCTCATAATTCAGAAAAGAAAACCAATAATTTTAACAAGAAGCTAGAGAAAGCTCGTGGATCAAAAGCCGCAGATTTCTCTACAAGTTTAAAGATTCAAGCATTCAAGTTTTAAGAACGATAAAGATCAAGAACGATCAAGATCAAGACCACCAGATTCAAGATCAAGCTCGAAGCCCTTGGATTCAATTAGAAGTCAAGATCAAGATAAAGTTCAAGTTCAAGTTCATGATCAAGATAAAGTTCAACATAAAAAGATCAAGATCAAGATAGAGATCAAGATCAAGATAAATCCCAAGTTCAAGATCAAGCTTTTAAATCCCTTTTGAATTATATTCGAAAAGACGAATTCAGAGGAATCATAGAGATTGTAACACTCGCACTTGAAATAATAAATCGATTGTTGCTATAATTTTCCGTTCTTGATTATTGTTTTCTCGACGCAAATTTTATTGTCTACAAATTCAAATTTGTTTGCAATAAATTTTAAACATATGGAAAATAAATAAACCATACAAATAAAATATGAAGAAACATGATTTTATTAATCAAGATAGATTGCGTGTACAATTCTGTTGATCCTTTGATTCTACTCTCCTAAGATTTAGAGATTTATCCATGATTTGAGGCCGTTAATGGCGTATTTGTCGAACTAGGATGATTTAGATTTGACCTCTCTATATGAATAATCCATCAATTTGCAGAGTAATCGAGATCTTGATCTCTTTATGAAATTTCCGAGATGTCTTTTAAGAGAATTTAGTACCCTTTATATAGACATAAACTAAGGTTTAGGGTTTAGTAGCCTCCAAGAATCCTAATTAGAGTTGAACACAATTTGTAGAGTCCCAACTCAAATGGAATGCATCTTGTAGAGTCCCACAAAATTTCAATATCTACAAATGCCCCCTGCTTCAAGGCTTGTCGAGTGTAGACTTGATGAAACTCAAAGACGAGGCTTGAAGTACTCATTCTTCACCTTTGCAGCTTCAGATTTTCAAATTTAATTTAAGAGAGACGAGATGAAGGGCAGATTTGGACCCACTGGGCGTGCCAATTTGTTTGCAACAAATTTTAAACATATGGAAAATAAATAAACCATACAAATAAAATATGAAGAAACATGATTTTATTAATTAAGATAGATTGCGAGTACAATTCTGTTGATCCTTTGATTCTACTCTCCTAAGATTTAGAGATTTATCCATGATTCGAGGCCGTTAATGGCGTATTTCTCGAACTAGGATGATTCAGATTTGAACTCTCTATATGAATAATTCATCAATTTACGGAGTATTCGAGATCTTGATCTCTTTATGGAATTTCTGAGATGCCTTTTAAGGAAATTTAGTACCCTTTATATAGACATAAACTAGGGTTTAGGGTTGAGTAGCCTCCAAGAATCCTAATAGAGTTGAACACAATTTGTAGAGTCCCAACTCGAATTGAATGCATCTTGTAGAGTCCCACAAAATTTTAATGTCTACAGTTAGATTAAAATTTAAGATTGAAATAAATGTTGATTAATAACACTTGTTTTTAGTGGTAGAAGTATCTAAGTGAATAAAAGGTGTAAGTTGAGATAATATTTATCATGTGATACCGCATGAACAATTAAGAATGATTCTTTGCGAGTCCTACTCTATTTGTCTTAATTTACATTTGTTGTATAATTTAAGAACGAAAGAAAAATATAAAGATGAAGACAAGAAGAATATAACATAAGAGGAATACTATGAAATAATTTTCTTTCTTTCAAGTGTTCACAAAATCTTCAAGTGTATACAATATAATCCATTATGCCTCTATTTATAGTGTAACATAGAGATATACAAAATGTTAGTCATAAATATGAAATTAACACCAATATAATGGGAGGGGTTATGGAAATGAAAGTTTACAATAATAGTGGTTATAAAGGTGGAGTTTATGGAGGTTATGATTATCTGTATAATGGAGGAAAGTAATGGAGTAACTTCTTGAAGTAGTGGACATTCACAATATATTATTTTATAACACTTCCCCTTGGATGTCCATAGATAATATGTCTTGTTAAAACCTTACTAGGAAAACCCCCGTGGGAAAAAATTCTAGTGAAGGAAAAAAAGAATACATATATCTTTTAATACGCTTTGAATGTTGTCTCATTAAAAACCTTATCAAGAAAACCCAGTTGAGATAAAATCATGGTTAAGGAAAAGAGTAGAATGCTATCTTTCTCCCCCGAATAAAAACTTTACTTGATATCTCGGAAACAATGCATTCCAATCTTGTAGCACAACTTCTCAAATATTGATGTTGTCAATCTTTAGTGATAAGTTTATAAGACTATCATTTGAATGGATCTTTGAACGTCTATCTCACCATTTTGTTGAAGATCATGTGTGAAAAAAGACTTTTTGTGAAATATACTTTATTCGATCTCCTTTGATAGTATTCTCCATTCAATTAAACTATATATTATTTTTCGTATATGGTGGATGAAATATCATTTTGGAAAGAAAATCACATATTTTATGAATATGATAGATCATGATTCCAACCAAACACACTCCCAACTTAATTCATAGATCAATATTATTTCTGCGTGACTTGAAGAAGTGGTTACTATGTGATTCTTTGAATTTCCAAAATATTGTCGTGTCTCCATATGTAAATAATAGTCCATTTGTGATCGAACTTTATGCAAATCAAATAAATAATTAAACTACTTTTGATTCGGGGATTGATCATTTCAATTTTATTGAAACTCGTCTTTTCTTCTGAAAAAACACACACATCTTCTATGTATTAAGTCAATTTTGCTTTGTTAGTTTCTTGTCATCACTTGAATGATACTATGTCAATTTTTTCAGATAACTTTCATTATGAATATCAAATAATCTTCTAGCATTTGCATAACCAACAATCTATAAGTGCACCAATTGCACTAATACATGACAATTTAAATCATTTTAATTAGATCAAAAAGATTCTCTCTGTGTTAAGCAGTCTCAAAATCATTAGGTACTTAATGGAATTGCTTTAAGACCTTTAAATTCTTCAAGGATTTTCATATAACCTTCATTATCTAGTTAGACATAATAATAATTCATCATGCATATTCAAGTATTTAATCTAGTGCAAGACTAAAACAAATCTCATTGCATCCACCACTGGAGAATATATCTCCATATTGCGAAAACCCATTATTCCCCGAAGCACAAATCACACTTTATATCTTACAATTATATTATTTCATAATGATTTATTTGTACCACACTGACATTATATTTTGATCCATGAACTATAAGATCAAAAATATCACTTTTCTATGTGAAACAAAATATACTTGAATAGTGCCAATAAGAATAGTGTCAATAATTTATCTGTCCATACTATATGACAAATTTGAATGTAAGATCATCGTAAATATTTATAGCATTCAGTTCTACTTCATATCAACGATACTATCGACGATCATTTTGATATCGATTTCAATACGACATAACTTATCGAGATCTCTTCATTTTTCATCATTTTCAGGTACCTAAACTTTTGTCAAGGTTTTATGAAGTGTTATGTCATAGTGCTCTTTCAAAGCACTTACCTCATTATCATGACCATTTTGATAATTTGCTCCTCTCCGTCCTCAAGGAGTTTTACGTTTGAAATCGATTGGTCTATCACTCTTCTGCGTACCACAAAATCTGTCTTGTAAGGATTATTTATTGGAGCATTTATAGCTTCATTAAAATATAGGGTCAGCAAATACATCAGACAATTTATTTTTACAATATTTTGTAAATGAATTGTCTATTGAACTTTAAATTCATATTTTTAATGAGAATCTAGATAATTCACCCCACACATAGTTTTCAGATGCTAAACATATCTCCCCGTAATGTTAGAAAATCTAAATTTTATCCCAACCTTATTTGGGGATCCATCTTTATGCATGGTGGAGCAATAAAATCATATGTAGACACATCAAATTTTTAGATGAGAATTATTTGGTTTTTGACTCTGTGTTATGGCCCAAAGTACCCCTTAGGCGTAGCCGGCGTCCTTGTCCTCGAAGAGGAATTAGACAAACCCTTAACATTCATCATAGCATATCACATGTAAAGAAAAATGCAGAAAATTTAAAACTTTACGTAATGAAGTGTACTTAGACTTCTCGCATATCATATATGGAGTTTAAGTAGACTACTCACATATGAAGTTTACATAGACTTATCTTTTAGCATAAGAAAATCGTATAAGAGTCTAAAGTCTCATCTCACATATAAACCATCTACAAGAGTATAAATGTTTGGACATAGCCAATACAAGAACAATACACTTTTATAGGTTTAAATCAAATGTCTCAATGATAACGGAAAGAATAAACGTCTGTAAACATAAGCGACATCATAGCTAGAGTGGAACATGGCAACATCCCGGACTTGAGGACTTACCAATGACTTGGGAAAAGATCCAAGTCTTCCATGCAAATTGGCCATGAACTCTTCAACGGCCTGAACCTAAAATGTCTGGGAAATATGGGAAGAAATATGGGTTAATACATCACACGTACTAAGTATGGCTTCGATGCACAAAAATCATAAATGCATGAGAAAAGGACATTTTAGTCAAAATCATGTTTTCTATCAATTTAACTCAACATGTACATATAGTAACCATAGTAAGTCAAATCAACATAATATCAACCCATAATGTAGACCACCTAAGCAATACTTGTGCAATGTCAATGATAGAACCCTATAACCCCATCCAAAGCTAAGTATCACATTAAGCAACCACTTCATACTTACAACTATAACGCCCCAAAATGAACAAAGGTGAACTAGAGCCTCATGATTGTTTCTTGAGTTGATTTTAAGTTAAACGGAGTTAGTTTAGTGTCCTTAGTCAGTGTGCAAAGTTTCGTGAAGTTTGGAGGTCAAACGACAAAGAATGTCCAAGGCATTCGAAAGATATGCCTTGAGTCGACCTTTTACGTCTAGACGAGTTTCGTCGAGTTTTATGTGTTCGTTTTGGATGAAATTCATGTGGGAGGTGTTAACCTTATAGATGATCATATTTGTGTTGGAAATGTCCGGGAAATTATCCCCAAGGACCATCGAAGGGTCCTTGAGGAAGGACCCAAAATCTGGTAAGCAGGCTGTCCCAGGCAGCCTTGGCGACGGAGCAGTCGACTGCCAGTCATGGTTGTGACGCCCCGTCACAAGGTTACGTCATGGGGTACTTGTTCAAGGGTGTATAAGGGACCCTTGTCAAGCCACTGAAGCTTGCAACGGATGGTCAGGACGGGCCGTTGCACCCGTGATGCCCCGTCACAAGCAGGTCGTCGCAAGCCTTATCCCTGTGCGCAGATTTTTCTGCCAAGTCAGGGGTGAACTTGTAAATTCACCCCACGTCTAAATAAGAGTTTGGACGGTTTTTTAAGGGATTTTTAGGTTATATTAAATGAGTTTTAAGCCCTAGACCTAGACAATACCCCCTTACTTCTAAATTCAACTTTCTCTCTCTAAAGAAACTCTCTCAAGACTCCATTGGAAGCTAGAAGTCAAGGAAGGAAAGGAGGGCTGCCTTGGACTTGTTTCTTCATAAAAATTAGTGGATTTCCTTCTCTTAAAGGTATTGTATCCATTCTTGAATATCTTTTCATTCAAGAAGCCAATTTCCAAAATGGTTTTCAAAAGGGTTTCTAAACTCAATCTTCTTCTAACTTTGATTTCTAGTATGGGCCTTCTTGTATTTAAGTTCTAATGGTTTAAATGTATTTGTCTTGGTTTGATTGATGATTTTGATGATAAAACTCCATAAAACTCTTGTTTATGCATACTTCAACTTTTGACTTAAAAATGGGTTATGTGAGCATGATTTGAGTAAGGTATGAACTTGGGTCTTCTTGTGTATGTCATGTTGGTGTAGCTACTGCCCTAAAGGCCTTAATACGTGAAATGTTGATAAATTTATTATGGGTGATGATGGTTTGAATTGTTGATGAGTTGTTCTCATTGTATATTTCTTATTATGAATTGCTATTTGAGTGGTATGGTCCACCTTATAGGTGGCGGTGCTAATTGATGAGCTTGATGTTGTTTAGTATGTGTTGAGTAGGTAATCTTGAAGGTCTAATATGTTAAATGAAGATATATTGTATATGGGTCTTCTATTGTGTTTGGTGTAGCTTGAATTGCATGTTTGACCTAGTTTATGTCTAAATAAAGTATATGATTATGAGAAGCATGTAGAGTGTGTAACTCGATGAATCGAGGTTAAAGTATGCGTAGAACTTGTTGATAATGAGATGATGCTTATATGTAAAGTGTACACACACACACACTTTAAAGAATGTATTATACCAAGTTGAGCAAAAAGGGGAATCTTGAGGTGGACACACTTCGTGAGTTGAGACGTAGTGTCTAGTAGCAACCTCTCCATTCCTAGTGAGATCTCTAAGATAGACTATTATATTGAGAAATCCGTGGGGAGTTATGCCTAGCACCGAGAGGATATGAAGGGGAGGGGGATTGCACTTCGTGAGTTGAGATGTTGTAATCCAAAGTACCTCTTGAGATGAGTACTCCTCGTTAGTAGAGAGTGAGTTACTTAGTAGCAATCTCTATGTGCCCACATAGGTGTAGCTATTGGAAAATCCATGTAAACGCTAAGAAGCATGACCTTACACTAGGCAAGTAAGGATCCCTCATCCGATAGGGGTTAATATCGTGATTCTATGTCTAGCTCTCGTGGTCTTTGTCGGTTAAGCTAACTCCCACAAAAGAATTGATTTGAAACTAATTATCTTGTATATTGTTGAATTTGTGTATGTATGTCGTGAAGTGCTCAATCCACATTAGTTACCGAGTAGGAGCATTGAGTGGGAGTAGTAGTATGGGATGCTATTCTCACATTGCACTTGGTGTTACCTATACCTACTATGGGAAAAGAGTACCTTCATGAAATCCGTGTGAATGAGTACTATGGTGTAGTGTTATGGAGGATTATTGTGGAGTACTTGTTTAAATGGAATCCATTAGGAGTACTAAGTGGGAGTGGTAGTATGGGATGCTACTCTAACATTGCACTTAGTATGACCTATATTTCCATGAGTGTTTTTCATATGTTAGCCAAAGGCGTGGATTTGATTTCCAACGAAGTAAGCCTAAGATTTGGTAGTTTTAAGGGTCGCTTTGGTGTGCTTTGAAGGGAGGTGTAATGAAAATCCCTTCTTAGCTCACCTTAGGGAGTCTTAGGATAACCTTGGGTTAGGGCAACTTCAAAGGAAAAGAGTTCATATGACTTGGACCGTGCCATTCACTGTAAGGTCTCCATTGTAAGAATTCAAAATGTTCACTATGATGCTTTATTCAATTTTCATTGTAAGTTTAGTAAGTTAATTGAAATGTTCCTTTTGATTACTCTAAGTTTTGGTAAAGTTGACATAAAGTGTTGATTGTCAATTCTTATGTTGGTTTGTTTCTAGATTCATGAATATTATATTTAGATTGCATTAAAAGTTATTTTTACTAAAATGTCCCTTTTCGTATGTTTTTGCATATGCCATACTTAGTACATTGTTGTACTAACCCTATACGTTTATATACCTTATGAGTATACGTTGGAAGCCTTTTGGAGGATCGGAGTTGAAGCTTGGGAATTCTATCTCTCAAGAATTGGGTATGTCCTTATATATTCGAGGACATAGTTTTGTGTTTCTTAGTTTCTTTATTAAGACTTAAAAATGTATTTACTTTTATTGTAAAGGGCCGTGTCCCTAAGATCTCAAGTTGTGTCTTTAAGTTGGCTTGTGACGATAACATTTCCTAGTATTTATGAAAAGACTTTTTTTATTATTATTATCGTGAAAAGTTTTAATTCCGCACTACTTTTCATGCTTTATGTTATGAATGCTAGTTAGAGGGCTTGTACGAGACCCCAAAGGGGTCAAGTACGCCCGGTCATGATTCGAAGGTTTCTCTAACTTTTAGGGGGTGCTTTCGGGTCGTGACAGACTTGGTATCAGAGCATAAGGTTTTGGGAAATAGTTTAAGGTATAAAAGTCTCACAAGCCACATCTAGTAGTATCTTGGTCATTGGTGTGAGTCGCGACACATCCATGGACAAGAGGCTATAGGATGCTAGAAGTTTCACTTTCTTCTCTATTCTAGTATCGTGCCTTAGAGTTGAGTATATAAGGTGTCTATTCTCAACCTCTTCTTTTTGTGTTATTAGGACATGAATACGAGGAGATCGACCGCTAGAAGGGAGGAGGGAGGTGTACCAAATGAGAGAGTCATTCCCCGTGTTGACCAAGTTCCTATTGTTGGCTTAGGGGAGGAAAATGAGAAGGTTCCTCTTCAAGAACCTCAAGTGCCTCCGGAACCTCAAGGACCTCAAGTGCCTCCTATGCCACAAGCTCCTTTTGTTCAGGGTGATATGACTAATGCGGAGTTGAGGGCTGCCCTAATGAACTTGACCCAACTCATGACGGCTCAAGCTCAAGTTGTCAACAATCACTTTGTGGGCCAAGCTAACTTAGGAGATAGGCCCCAACCAAATGCTAGTACTCCCGCTTCTAGGATTCGGGATTTCATGAGGATGAACCCTCCTACTTTTCATGGCACTAAGGTGGATGAAGATCCACAAGGCTTCATAGATGAGGTTTTCAAGGTGGTAGATGCTATGGGTGTGACCCCTAGGGAGAAAGCAGAATTGGCCGCTTACCAACTTAAGGATGTTGCTCAAGTATGGTATGAGCAATGGAGGGGTGAGAGACCCTTAGAAAGAGGACCGGTTGATTGGGAGGAATTCAAAGAGGCTTTCCTAGATAGATTATTTCCTTTAGAGTGGAGGGAGAAGAAGATGGTTGAATTCATGAACCTCCGTCAAGGGGGAATGAGTGTGCAAGAACACTCTCTCAAATTCACCCAACTCTCTAAGTATGCCCCAACCATGGTGGCCAACCCTAGGGCTAGGATGAACAAGTTTGTGATGGGCGTGTCTAGCTTGGTGGAAAAAGAGTGTCGTACGGCTATGCTTCTTAATGACATGGATATCTCTAGGCTCATGGTTTATGCACAACAAATTGAGGAGTCCAAAATTAGGGAGATAAGGCAAGAGGGCAAGAGACCTAGGTCGGATGATTCTAGTCACCAAAGGCCTAAGAAGAGGTTTTATCCCCAAGATTCTTCTATGGGAAACAAGGATAGGGCTCCAAATCAACTTTCTCAAGGTGGTGGCCATTCCTATGAAAGGGCTAGGTGCCCTACTTGTGGCAAGCAACATGGGGGTAAGTGTCTTTCCAGATCGTATGGTTGTTTTGCATGTGATAATAAAGGCCACAAGATGAGGGACTGCCCAAACCTTAAATCAAGGGGGAGAGATGTCAATCAAGCTTCCCTAGATCCTAATGCTCCCAAGAAGAACCCTTCCTATGGGATGGGGGCTAGAAAGGATAATTAATCCGGATTGATGGTTTTGGTAAGTCTCAACTCTTTGTTATTGTTGCTTTTGTGTTATGAGATGAGTTTATATGGTTTTATAGTTCATATGATCATGTAATCTTGATAAATTGCTCAAAGAGTAGAATTTTGAAAGTTTTGTATGTTTGGCAGTGTTACTGTAACACCCCGTAGCCAAAACAGACCAAAAATTAGTTTTTCAGAAAATAAAAATATTTGCAGACAGTTAAGGGGAAATTCAGTTGGGTCAACTTAAAATGATCATAAATCTTATCACTAAATGAATTAGGTCTATCATGACCTACCCACAGATATATAATTGAATTATGTTTCCATAGCCACTGACCTTGCTAACATCAGACCTCCGAGTAAAAAGTTATGCCCATTTTAGTAAAGGCCTGTCGAACAGGCCCTCACGACGGATCCAACGACGGGGTGTCGGGCACACGACGGACCGTCAGTCCTGGCCCTCGTGTGGCCCGACAGCAACCTTCCCAGGGGTCTTTTTGACCTTTCCCACTCCGTTTAAACCATAAGTTACGTCGTTTTGACCCTAAATCATCAGATTTTAGTCAGTTTAAGCCTAGAAACATAATTAAAACATATCCAAGTCAAATCATTAAATCAAAACTTAGAAAATTAAAAGCAAGAGAGGAGAAAAAAAAAGCTCAAGAACCCTAGTTCAAGAACGCCACAAGCTCCAGCAGTTCCAGCCCAGAAACTTAATTATTTTTCCATGGATTTCATCACCAGGTATGCGGGATTTCACTAGTGGGTTCTTTTCACCCATTGGGTCCCTAGTTTTCAGTCAGATTCTTGATTTTCTTATCATGATTAAACCTAGGGTTTCTAGAACTTTGATAGAACTTCATGAATTTATTAAATATATGTTCCAAATCAGATTATCATGTTATTACTCAGATTATCGCATGAATTTCAGAACCCTAGCTTTGTATTTCTTTAGTTCTTGAATTACACATGCTAGGTCATATATTTCATAAACTTCAGATATACATGCCTCAGTTATAAATGCATAATTACCAGATTAATTATTGCATTCTCAGTTTGCATGTTCAGTTCGAGCTATCCAGTATTTTTAGAAACTCAGACATAATTAGTTAATTTACAGAATTCATTGAGAGTAGCATAATACCGAGTTGGACTAGGGTTTAGCGTACCCAATAGTCCCAGAACTACTAGCCAAGTAGGTTGTAAGTCCCCTCTGTGGGCAATCAGTTTAGTGATCACGCCAGCATGCCTTTATACCTTTGGCAGGGTATATTGGGTCCTTTCGATGGGGCGTATACATCGGACTCCACGTCTAGCTCATGTGGTTTTATTATCGGTTATTAGTAGCTCCCACAGTTCAGTCAGACTCTCTGCATGACCATTTATCAGTATATTCAGTATTCAGTTTTAGCATGTTATAAATTGGTCATTGCATTCAGTTAGCTCAAAAATTCAATATATCATGTTCAGATTATTATACTTGCTTTTGTGCTTGTTCAGTTATGTTTTATTTCAGCTTTACTCTATCCTACATGCTCAGCACCTTTCAAGTACTGACGCATACGTGCGCTACATCTTCTCGTGATGTATATTGAGGTTCTCAGCATCCAGATCACGCATAGATCGATTTCTCGATCTCCAGATCAGCAGATTCAGTGGTGAGTCCTCATTCTCCGAGGACAAGACTCATGAGTTTCTCTTCAGTATTTAGTCTTTTAGTTTCAGTTTTTGCTAGATTTAACTGGGGCTTGTCCCAGTATTTCTAGTCCAGTTTAGAGGCTATTTTCAGACATAGTTAGATTTAGCTTAGTATGAGTTAATATTTCCTTTGTATTAAACTCATTGTTTTCAAATATCTCAGTTATAGAATATGGGTATTCCCCATCTTTTCAGATTTAATTACGATTTAGCTTCCGCATCAGTTTATTATTTTTAGTATGCTCATGATCATGCCAGCAGGGTTAGCTTGGGATCACTTGTGGTCCTAGGTTCCGTGTCCGCGTCTCGGGGGTAGCTCGGGGCGTGACAAAACTTGGTATCAGAGCACTAGGTTCAAGAGTCTTAGGATGTCTGAAAAGCCGCACTAAGTAGAGTCCTTTTCATGGGTGTGAAGTGCACCGCATCTAATGAGAGGGAGGCTATGAAGTGTTTTAGGAAAAACTTCACTTTCTTGATATTCTTATCGTGCGTTGGTATGATCTTCTTTCTAATCCATCATTATGCGCTTAAGATCATGCTTTCTCATAGAGCTTAGGTATGGAATGCTAATTCACGCAATGATAACAGAGTTCCTCTAGTACCATATAAGGAAGTTCAAATGCAGAGTTTTAGAATGCCAATTCAGTTTTTGGCTCAGAGAATGAACAACAAGAACAATCAGCAGGTTCGAGTTCCTACTAATAGAAATGATCGATTAGTGGCAGCCAGTGTTTGTGATTTCGTTAGGATGAATCCGTCTAAGTTTTCAGGGTTGCAAGTTGGTAAGGACCCACATAAGTTCATTGACGAGGTCAAGAAAATATTTGGTGTGATGTCAGTAACTGGTAGTGATAGGTGAGATTGTCATCCTACCAACTTAAGGATGTGACTCACATATGGTTCACTCAGGCAACGGACATGACTTTGTCTTTTGTAACTCAGTATAGCAGTCCGATTCAGTGTTAGTCTAGAAACTCTCTCAGAACCTTTCTTAGTCTCTACTCAGTTGGTGACCCAGTTATAGCTAGACGGGTATACAGAAATTGCCCTGTCACAGTCTCTCAGAAAGTCACCTCAGCAGATCTAGTAGAGTTAGAAATGGTAGACTTCGATGTTATTCTAGGCATAGATTGGTTACATTCATGTTATGCCTCAGTCGATTGCAGAACTAGGATTGTTCATTTTCAGTTT
This sequence comes from Solanum sitiens, assembly GCA_016801875.1. NCBI lineage: Eukaryota > Viridiplantae > Streptophyta > Magnoliopsida > Solanales > Solanaceae > Solanum > Solanum sitiens. The sequence continues at coordinate 111,830 of JABWTJ010000261.1, forward strand.
CCAGATGAACAAATCTTAGAATGGAAGGGTAGTAGCTTAGCGCCTATGGGTCGATTTATTTCTTACCTTAAGGCCAGAAAGATGATCTCAAAGGGTTATCTCTATCATCTAGTTCGGGTTAAGGATTCTATCCTTGAAACCCCAACTCTTGATTCAGTTCCAGTAGTTTGTGAGTTTCCAGAAGTGTTTCCAGAAAATCTTCCCAGAGTCCCTCCCGAAAGGGAAATTGACTTTGGAATTGATCTCCTTCCAAATACCCAGCCTATTTCTATTCCTCCTTACAGAATGGCTCTAGAAGAGCTTACAGAATTGAAAGAGCAGTTGAAAGACCTTCTAGATAAGGGTTTCATCAGACCTAGTATTTCACCATGGGGTACACCAGTATTGTTCGTAAAGAAGAAAGATGGTTCTCTCAGAATGTGCATTGACTATAGACAGTTGAACAAGGTCACAATCAAGAATAAGTATCCCATCCCCAGGATTGATGACATGTTTGACCAACTTCAAGGTGCAAGTCATTTATCAAAGATAGACCTCAGATCGGGTTATCATCAGCTCAGAGTCAGAGATAGTGACATTCCAAAAACAGCCTTCAGAACTCGGTATGGTCATTATGAATTTGTAGTTATGTCGTTTGGACTAACCAATGCTCCTGCAGCTTTCATGGATTTGATAAACAGAGTGTTCAAACAGTACTTGGACTTGTTCGTTATCGTCTTTATTGATGATATCCTCATTTACTCTAGGAGTGAGGAAGAGCATGCAAGTCATTTGAGAATTGTTCTACAGACTCTCAAGGACCGCCAGTTATTCGCTAAGTTTAGCAAATGTGAGTGTTTGTTGCAATTCGTTGCTTTTCTTGGTCACATTGTATCTAGAGAAGGGATCCGCGTAGATTCACAAAAGATAGAAGTAGTGAAACAATGTCCCAGACCTACCTCTGCTACAGATATCAGAAGTTTCTTAGGTCTATCGGGTTATTACAAGAGGTTCGTGGAAGGATTTTCATCCATAGCCTCACCATTGACTAGGTTGACTCAGAAGATGGTCAAGTTCCAATGGTCAGATGATTGTGAGAAAAGCTTCGCAGAATTGAAAACTAGATTGACTACAGATCCTGTCTTGACTCTACCATAGGGATCAGATGGTTATGTGATCTATTGCGATGCATCCAGAGTTGGCCTTGGTTGTGTGTTGATGCAAAGAAATAAGGTTATATCTTATGCCTCTAGACAGCTTAAGGTGCATGAGAAGAACTATCCAACTCATGACCTCGAGCTTGCAGCATTGGTGTTTGCACTCAAGATATGGAGACACTACTTGTATGGTGTTCATGTAGATGTCTTCACCGATCATAAGAGCCTTCAGTATGTGTTCACCCAGAAAGAGTTCAATCTTCGCCAGAGGACATGGCTTGAGTTCCTTAAGGATTATGATATGAGTGTGCATTATCATCCTGGAAAGGCGAATGTAGTGGCCGATGCTCTTAGTAGATTATCTATGGGTAGTGTAGCCCTTGTTGAGGAAAAAAAGAAAGGAGCTAGTGAAGGATGTTCACAGGCTTGCTCTCTTGGGAGTTCGCCTTATGAGCATATCAGATAGCTGTGTAACAGTTCAGAATGGGGCAGAATCGTCTTTGGTAGTGGAGGTTAAGGAAAAGCAAGAGAGTGATCCGATATTGCTTGAACTAAAGGGTGCAGTCAACAATCAGAGAGTGGAGGTTTTCTCCCAAGGGGGAGATGGTGTACTTCGCTACCAAGGTAGATTGTGTGTTCCTGATGTGGGAGAGTTGAGGAAGCATATTCTTGAAGAAGCTCATAACTCCAGGTATTCTATTCATCCAGGTGCCACTAAGATGTACCGCGATCTGCGGGAAGTCTATTGGTGGAATGGCATGAAGAGGGATATAGCAGACTATGTGAGTAAGTGCCCCAATTGCCAGCAAGTCAAGGTAGAACATCAGAAACCAGGTGGTATGACTCAAGAGATCGATATTCCTACTTGGAAGTGGGATGTGATCAATATGGATTTCATCACAGGGTTACCTCGTACTCGCAGACAGCATGACTCAATTTGGGTGATAGTCGATAGGATGACTAAGTCTTCTCGATTTTTGGCTGTCAAGACTACATATTCGGCAGAGGACTATGCTAAGCTTTACCTTAATAAAATTGTGAGGTTGCATGGGGTTCCTTTGTCTATCATCTCAGATAGAGGTCCTCAGTTTACCTCTCATTTCTGGAAGTCATTTCAAAAAGGTCTTGGTACTCAAGTTAACCTTAGTACAGCATTTCATCCACAGACGGATGGGCAGGCAGAGCGTACCATTCAGACCTTAGAGGATATGTTGAGAGCTTGTGTGATCGATTTCAAAGGTAGTTGGGATGATCACCTTCCTCTTATTGAGTTTGCCTACAATAATAGCTACCATTCCAGCATTCAGATGGCCCCTTATGAGGCTTTATATGGGCGTAGATGTAGATCTCCTGTTGGTTGGTTTAAAGTAGGTAAAGCAGCTTTGATAGGGCCAGATTCAGTCCTTTATGCTATGGAGAAAGTTCAACTCATTAGAGATGGACTTAAGACAGCCCAAAGTCGTCACAAATCTTATGCAGATGTAAGGAGAAGGGAACTAGAGTTCCAAGTTGATGATTGGGTTTTTCTGAAAGTCTCACCTATGAAAGGGGTGATGAGATTTGGAAAGAAAGGGAAGCTCAGTCCTAGATATGTAGGCCCTTACAAGATATTGAAAAGGGTTGGAAAGGTGGCATATGAGTTAGAGTTGCCAGCAGAATTAGTAGCAGTGCATCCGGTCTTCCACATCTCACTCTTGAAGAAATGTGTGGGTGATCCAGCCTCTATAGTGCCATTAGAGAGTGTGGCAGTGAAAGATAGTCTTTCTTATGAGGATGTACCAGTTGAGATTCTTGACCGTCAGGTTAAAAGGTTGAGAAACAAAGAATTCGCTTTAGTCAAGGTTTTGTGAAGGAGTCAGTCCGTAGAGGGAGCTACTTGGGAAGCAGAAGCAGCCATGAAAGCCAAGTATCCTTACCTTTTTCCTTCCGATTCCACTACAGCTTGAGGTAATAGTTCCTCTTCAGTTTTACAGTCATTCATGTGTAAATTCAGTTTTAGAATCATTTTCCCTCAGTTTGTACTTGCATTTTCAGCGTAATTGCATGTACTCATAACTCAATTCAGTCAGAAACTCAGTTCTCAGTGTTTAGTAGTGGGGTTTGCAGCTCTCTCCCTCCATTTCAGATAGTTTAGTCTTCATTCGAGGACGAATGTTCCCAAGGGGGAGATAATGTAACACCCCGTAGCCCAAACAGACCAAAAATTAGTTTTTTCAGAAAAAAAAAATTTGGAGACAGTTAAGGGGAAATGCAGTTGGGTCAACTTAAAATGATCATAACTCTTATCAAAAAATGAATTAGGTTTATCATCACCTACCCACAGATAGATAATTTAATTATCTTTCCATAGCCACCAACCTTGCTAAAATTAGACCTCCGAGTAAAACGTTATACCCATTTTAGTAAAGGCATGTCGAACAGGCCCTCACGACGGATCCAACGACGGGGCGTCGGGCACACGACGGACCGTCAGTCCTGGCCGTCGTGTGGCCCGACAGCAACCTTCCCAGGGGTCTTTTTGACCTTTCCCACTCCGTTTAAACCATAAGTTACGTCGTTTTGACCCTAAATCATCAGATTTTAGTCAGTTTAAGCCTAGAAACATAATTAAAACATATCCAAGTCAAATCATTAAATCAAAACTTAGAAAATTAGAAGCAAGAGAGGAGAAAAAAAAAAGCTCAAGAACCCTAGTTCAAGAACGCCACAAGCTCCAGCAGTTCCAGCCCAGAAACTTAATTATTTTTCCATGGATTTCATCACCAGGTATGCGGGACTTCACTAGTGAGTTCTTTTCACCCATTGGGTCCCTAGTTTTCAGTCAGATTCTTGATTTTCTTATCATGATTAAACCTAGGGTTTCTAGAACTTTGATAGAACTTCATGAATTTATTAAATATATGTTCCAAATCAGATTATCATGTTATTACTCAGATTATCGCATGAATTTCAGAACCCTAGCTTTGTATTTCTTTAGTTCTTGAATTACACATGCTAGGTCATATATTTCATAAACTTCAGATATACATGCCTCAGTTATAAATGCATAATTACTAGATTAATTATTGCATTCTCAGTTTGCATGTTCAGTTCGAGCTATCCAGTATTTTCAGAAACTCAGACATAATCAGTTAATTTACAGAATTCATTGGGAGTAGCATAATACCGAGTTGGACTAGAGTTTAGCGTACCCAATAGTCCCAGAACTACTAGCCAAGTAGGTTGTAAGTCCCATCTGTGGGCAATCAGTTTAGTGATCATGCCAGCATGCCTTTATACCTTTGGCAGGGTATATTGGGTCCTCTCGATGGGGCGTATACATCGGACTCCACGTTTAGCTCATGTGGTTTTATTATCGGTTATTAGTAGCTCCCACAGTTCAGTCAGACTCTCTGCATGACCATTTATCAGTATATTCAGTATTCAGTTTTACATGTTATAAATTGGTCATTGCATTCAGTTAGCTCAGAAATTCAATATATCATGTTCAGATTATTATACTTGCTTTTGTGCTTGTTTAGTTATGTTTTATTTCAGCTTTACTCTATCCTACATGCTCAGTACCTTTCAAGTACTGACGCATACGTGCGCTACATCTTCTCGTGATGTAGGTTCAGGTTCTCAGCATCCAGATCACGCATAGATCGATTTCTCGATCTCCAGATCAGCAGATTCAGTGGTGAGTCCTCATTCTCCGAGGACAAGACTCATGAGTTTCTCTTCAGTATTTAGTCTTTTAGTTTCAGTTTTTGCTAGATTTAACTGGGGCTTGTCCCAGTATTTCTAGTCCAATTTAGAGGCTATTTTCAGACATAGTTAGATTTAGCTTAGTATGAGTTAATATTTCCTTTGTATTAAACTCATTGTTTTCAAATATCTCAGTTATAGAATATGGGTATTCCCCATCTTTTCAGATTTAATTATGATTTAGCTTCTGCATCAGTTTATTATTTTTAGTATGCTCATGATCATGCCAGCAGGGTTAGCTTGGGATCACTTGTGGTCCTAGGTTCCGTGTTCGCGTCTCGAGGGTAGCTCGGGGCGTGACAGTTACAGTGGATGTTCACTGTGAAAAATTTGCAATTTGAGAAAAATTTTGCCTTGCCTTAATTGAAGTTTAAATATTTGCAAAATTGTTGTATATGAGCATGTTTAATGTTGGAGAAGGTAGTTCCTCCATAAAAGAAGTTTAAGGTTGAGTTTTGACTTTGTGAGTTTGGCAAAAGTTGTCTATGTTGATAAGTGTTGAAAGTGTGAAATGATATTCCTTGCTAATTGATGCTTTGATTGTTGATGTTTTTATCATGATCTAATTGAATTATATGATGCCAAGAGCGTCCTTGTTGTTCTTAAATATTAAAGTGTCATTCGAGGACGAATGTTATTCCAAGTGGGGGAGAATATAATGCCCCAAAATGAACTAACGTGAACTAGAGCCTCATGATTGTTTCTTGAGTTGATTTTAAGTTAAACGGATTTAGTTTAGTGTCCTTAGGCAGTGTGCAAAGTTTTGTGAAGTTTGGAGGTCAAACGACCAAGAACGTCCAAGGCATTCGAAAGATATGCCTTGAGTCGACCTTGTATGTCTAGACGAGTTTCGTCGAGTTTTATGTGTTCGTTTTGGATGAAATTCATGTGGGAGGTGTTAAACTTATAGATGATCATATTTGTGTTGGAAACGTCCGGGAAATTATCCCCAAGGACCATCGAAGGGTCCTTGAGGAAGGACCAAAACCTGGTAAGCAGGCTGTCCCAGGCAGCCTTGGCGACGGAGCAGTCGACTGCCAGTCCTGGCTGTGACGCCCCATCACAAGGTTACGTCGTGGGGGACTTGTTCAAGGGTGTAAAGGGGACCCTTGTCAAGCCACTGAAGCTTGCAACAGATGGTCAGGACGGGCCGTTGCACCCGTGATGCCCCGTCACAAGCAGGTCGTCGCAAGCCTTGTCCCTGTGCGCAGATTTTTCTGCCAAGTCAGGGGTGAACTTGTAAATTCACCCCACGTCTAAATAAGAGTTTGGACGGTTTGTTAAGGGATTTTTAGGTTATATTAAATGAGTTTTAAACCCTAGACCTAGACAAGACCCCCTCACTTCTAAATTCAACTCTCTCTCTCTCTAAAGAAACTCTCTCAAGACTCCATTGGAAGCTAGAAGTCAAGGAAGGAAAGGAGGGCTGCCTTTGTTTCTTCATCAAAATTAGTGGATTTCCTTCTCTTAAAGGTATGGTATCCATTCTTCAATATCTTTTCATTCAAGAAGCCAATTTCCAAAATGGTTTTCAAAAGGGTTTCTAAACTCAATCTTCTTCTAACTTTTATTTCTAGTATGGGTCTTCTTGTATTTAAGTTCTAATGGTTTAAATGTATTTATCTTGGTTTGAATTGATGATTTTGATGATAAAACTCCATAAAACTCTTGTTTATGCATACTTCAACTTTTGACTTAAAAATGGGTTATGTGAGCATGATTTGAGTAAGGTATGAACTTGGGTCTTCTTGTGTATGTCATGTTGGTGTAGCTACTGCCCTAAGGGCCTTAATATGGTGAAATGTTGATAAATTTATTATGGGTGATGATGGTTTGAATTGTTGATGAGTTGTTCTCAATGTATATTTCTTATTATGAATTACTATTTGAGTGGTATGGTCCACCTTATGGGTGGCGGTGCTAATTGATGAGCTTGATGTTGTTTAGTATGTGTTGAGTAGGTAATATTGAAGTTCTAATATGTTAAATGAAGATATATTGTATATGGGTCTTCTATTGTGTTTGGTGTAGCTTGAATTGCATGCTTGACCTAGTTTATGTCTAAATAAAGTATATGATTATGAGAAGCATGTAGAGTATGTAACTCGATGAATCGAGGTTAAAGTATGCGTAGAACTTGTTGATAATGAGATGATGCTTATATGTAAAGTGTACACACACACACTTTAAAGAATGTATTATACCAAGTTGAGCAAAAAGGGGAATCTTGAGGTGGACACACTTCGTGAGTTGAGACGTAGTGTCTAGTAGCAACCTCTCCATTCCTAGTGAGATCTCTAAGATAGACTATTATATTGAGAAATCCGTGGGGAGTTATGCCTAGCACCGAGAGGATATGAGGGGGAGGTGCATTGCACTTCGTGAGTTGAGATGTTGTAATCCAAAGTACCTCTTGAGATGAGTACTCCTCGTTAGTAGAGAGTGAGTTACTTAGTAGCAATCATATCTATGTGCCTGCATAGGTGTAGCTATTGGAAAAGCCATGTAAACGCTAAGAAGCATGAGTTTACACTAAGCAAGTAAGGATCCCTCATCCGATAGGGGTTAAAAATCGGGATTCCATGTCTAGCTCTCATGGTCTTTGTCGGTTAAGCTAACTCCCACAAAAGAATTGATTTGAAACTAATTATCTTGTATATTATTGAATTTGTGTATGTATGTCGTGAAGTGCTCAATCCACATTAGTTATCGAGTAGGAGCATTGAGTGGGAGTAGTAGTATGGGATGCTATTCTCACATTGCACTTGGTGTGACCTATACCTACTATGGGAGAAGAGTACCTTCATGAAATTCGTGTGAATGAGTACTATGGTGTAGTGTTATGGAGGATTATGGTGGAGTACTTGAGTAAATGGAATCCATTAGGAGTACTAAGTGGGATTGGTAGTATGGGATGCTACTCTCACATTGCACTTGGTATGACCTATATTTCCATGAGTGTTTTGCATGTGTTAGCCAAGGGCGTGGATTTGATTTCCAACGAAGTAAGCCTAAGATTTGGTAGTTTTAAGGGTCGCTTTGGTGTGCTTTGAAGGGAGGTGTAATGAAAATCCCTTCTTAGCTCACCTTAGGGAGTCTTAGGATAACCTTGGGTTAGGGCAACTTCAAAGGAAAAGAGTTCATATGACTTGGACCGTGCCATTCACTGTAAGGTCTCCATTGTAAGAATTCAAAATGTTCACTATGATGCTTTATTCAATTTTCATTGTAAGTTTAGTGAACGAAATGTTCCTTTTGATTACTCTAAGTTTTGGTAAAGTTGACATAAAGTGTTGATTGTCAATTCTTATGTTGGTTTGTTTCTAGATTCATGAATATTATATTTAGATTGCATTAAAAGTTATTTTTACTAAAATGTTCCTTTTCGTATGTTTTTACATATGCCATACTTAGTACATTGTTGTACTAACCCCATACTTTTATATACCTTATGAGTATAGGTTGGAAGCCTTTTGGAGGATCGGAGTTGAAGCTTGGGAATTCTATCTCTCAAGAATTGGGTATGTCCTGATATATTCGAGGACATAGTTTTATGTTTCTTAGTTTCTTTATTAAGACTTAAAAATGTATTTACTTTTATTGTAAAGGGCCGTGTCCCTAAGATTTCAAGTTGTGTCTTTAAGTTGGCTTGTGACGATAAGATTTCCTAGTATTTATGAAAAGACTTCTTTTATTATTATTATCGTGAAAAGTTTTAATTTCGCACTACTTTTCATGCTTTATGTTATGAATGCTAGTTAGAGGACTTGTACGAGACCCCAAAGGGGTCAAGTACGCTCGGTCATGATTCGAAGGTTTCCCTAACTTTTAGGGGGTGCTTTCAGGTCGTGACAACAACATATGCTCATAATTCATGATAACATGCTTAATACGTCAATACTACTCATAGTTTATCAACATAATCATAATCATAAAAGAACACTACTAGAACCATCCCTTAGGATCCCACAAGTGCAATGTATAAGATAAGTCCCATACCCTCCCTTATACCATGTAGAAACCTTCAAGACAAGCCCTAATATGAGTTCATGTGCTTAACTTGTTCATTTACTTTTACATTAGGGAAAGAAGTGCAATAACCGACATGAGACCATGTGAGCTACATGGAATCCGGTGTTCTACTCTCACACAGAAAAGAGAGGGTTACACTTGCCGAAGGTATAACCTTTCGTAAATAGCTATCTAGATGGATCCACTAAGCTATAGTCCTATGTGGGCACATAGTTAAGGGTCAAGGAGATTGTTACCAGGAACCCTAACTTACTAACGTGGGATTTACCATCACTTGAGACAAAACCTAACTTGGGAATCCGGACTTATTAACGTGAGGAAGCCCATGTGGGAGGCCGGACTTACTAAACGTGAGACTTCCATCTTATTTTCATGCCCTTTTGGTGCTAAGCATATATTCCCTTTAGTAATCATCATATTTCATCATACAAGTTCACATTGGTCCCTTCTAGACCCCTATGTAAACATCTTATCACATTAGCTCATAGGTCATCACAAGTGAGAACAATCCTTTCACTTTAGACAATACTTCACAAGTGAGTAAACCTTTCACTTAACACTTTATTATAATCATGAGAAACTACTTTCAATCATATAATAATCGTATCATAACATGCATACATAATTCATGTATAATTCAATGTCTTAGGGTTAAGGATGAGGAATACTTAGCATCAATATCATCCACACATCAGACATAAAAGCATTGCTATCTAAGTAACTCATAATTCTCAATTGAATCCAAGAAGAACCAATCAACGTACTTGTCCCTTTCAAGAACCTTCATACTTCCATTACCAAGAATACATAACCAATTACATAAAAAAGGTAAATTCAAGGAGCAATTACATAATTAATAACAATGTAGTCAATCTACATGTTCATAATCTTCACAATTCACTGTATCAATTCAAGGTTTTCATGAAATTGGGAAAAAGACACGGTTCTAGGGAAAAAATCACATGAAATCATCAATTAACCATCACTATATACTTGAAAATATTAATTCATTATAATTCATCACAATTGATTCATAATTTCATTTTTCAAAGAAGACCCATGTAAGAAGAAAAATCCTAGTTTTGGGAGATTTAGGAATTATCTTTGTAGGGACATCTTGGGGAAAAGAATCCCAAGAGTGAAAGAAAACATACCATAGAGATGATTAGCCACGAAATTTGAGTAGAATCTTTGAGGTTTTGGGGATTTGTCTTTTTTTTTTTGTGTGGGAAATTGTGGTGAAAATTTGATTTAAAATCAATATATAACCCTACCCTACAATACCCCAAAGACCCCTAACTTAAATTGACTTTTAATGAAGTCAAACTTGAATTCTAAATTTCAGATTTTCGTCGGGAAACAAGTCTGCGTTCCGGAACTTTCTCGCATAATTTCCAAAACTAATTTTTGAACCAGAGGAGTCCCCGACGTGTCCACGTCGCAGACCAAAGTTTTTGCCTTGGGTGTGCCAAGTCCGCGATGCGGACTGGCTCCCTCTATGAGCAATTGCTTGCTGCCTTTTGGCAACTTTCTTGGCAAAAGGTGGGTTCCTTTCGTGGACCCCTAGAGCGATCCTTGGGGGGTCGTACCTGGACGTTTCAACCCTATATACATAAATTTACCTAGTTAAAGTCTTTTTACATGTTTTAAACTTCATATGACCCTCCTAAACCTTCACATGACCTATGGACGTTTACTAGTTCATCTTGCACTAGTTCCCGGACGTCATGATCGTTTCTTAGCGTTTTGGTTCTAATACTTCTCAAACAAGTTATTTACACTTATTTAGGTCTAGAATCATCATTATTCAATTTGTGAGGCTCTAGTCTAGGTCATAGAATTTCCCAGATTTGTCAATACTGCCCCCCTTAGAAACTTTCGTCCTCAAATGACACCTTAGACCTTTATAGGAAGAAGAGACTCAAGAATAGCAGCCCAACCAACAAATAATATATAAAATGAGTCACAACTCATTGGAGGAATTCTCCACTCCATTCAGCATATAATCATAGAAATAACACATAGGAACTTAATCCACATCATACCATATACACAAGCTCAACTTTTCATATCATATAAGGAAGAACTACCTTGTCCATTTCAATATGAGCTCAATATGAACATCAAGAGTTGTCATGCTGATTTCTTATCAAAACAATGTCAATCATGCTCAATACAATTTCAATGAATACTTATAGCACACCACATACTTAAGTGAAAGGTAAACATAAGAAACATATATACTTCATGGAAAAGAAAACTCAACCTAAGTTAAATACAACCTAATGCTTTAAAGTATGGGTAGATATGCCCTCTATGTGTTCTGTAATGCTTATGCAACGGGTGTGCGCCAGTAGGGAAGACATGCATCACGATATTGACTTACCACATTTGCATTAAGTTAGCATTCATGGCATTTATGAGTGGACTGTGATGTTCGTGAGTATTTGCATATAATGTGTGGTATGGATGCCATGGATATTCTAATATGTGAATTACGTTTGATATATGTAGTGTACTGTTCTTTTATTTGTGAAACTGTTAGGATAGGTTGGTTTGATTTCTATGCAGGTTGTAGTATGTGGAGGTTCGGATGGTGTAATGGAGCATTTATGTTCAGTATTGCTTTACTTATGGTTAGTTAGGGATGCTTTGTTAGTACCGTTGTTGTTGGTACTCACTCCTTTTCTTTCTACACTTATGTTGGTACGAGTCGTGATCGTTTTGACCATCTTCTTTTTATCTTCGTCTAAGGCTTGATATGGGAGTTCGTGAGGTAGTTTTTTTTCATCTCAGAAGACATCACTTACTCTTCCATTATGTTTTGTCTGTTCTAGATACAAAGACATTCAAATTTGTATTTCCTTTGAATCTATTGTAATACTTAGAGGCTTGAATATGTGACACCAATTTGGGGGCATTTTAGTTCTATTATGCTTTCCGCTGATTTATGTTATGATTATATCCTTATTCTATTTTACTTTTGCATGTATATTGTCATTTTTGGGTTTAGGCTGACTTGTCTTAGTAGGATAAGACAGGAATCATCACGCCAGATTTTTGGGTCGTGACAGAATCACCTGAACTTTGTAATGAAAAGCTACAACTTTACTATTGCCTCTAAAGGGAAAGGTACAAAAAAATTTTACATGACATACCTTCGTAAAATGATAGACTCAATTACAAATAATCATTAAGGCGATTCCAATCTCTTTGTATATGATGAGATTGATCGATCTATATCTATAAGCATAATACCTTACTACTCTCCACAATGATCTTTCATGTGGCATGTCAATCAAGGCTCTTAGCCCAAGCATCTTGAGCCTTGCTCAAAGGATGTTTAGAGTCAAATAGTCTTCAACTTCCCTTCCTTCACCAAATTAACAAGCAATTTCAATTCTTATCTTCTTTAGGAATCAAAATCAACGACAACAACTGTTTTTTTGGAGAATGTCAGTTTCTTCCATACATAGGTGCACTTTGAACTAGTCCCAGGAGTAAGATCAATGACCTTACCTGTGTCACTCAAAGTAGACTCAAATGTTGACCAGGGAATGTTTCTAGCACAGTGAACCACTACATCATACTTTTTTCGTGATGGACTCTTAAGTGTTGCTCCCTCTGATGTTTTATAGTCAAGAACCTCATCTGCTCCTAAGCTCTTTACGAATTCAATGTTACGAGCTCCACTTGTCCCAGTAACATGAGTATTACCCAACTTTGCCAATTGAACAGCATAATGTCCAACACCACCTGAGGCAGCAGTGACAAGAATGTTCATACGCGGTTCACTTTCGTCTAGCTTGATTCCAGAAATTTCAACAAGGACTTTGTGTGCTGTAATAGCAGCAACTGGAAGGCCTGCACCTTCAGCAGCTGATACTTCCTCTGGCCTTTGAGCAGTCAAGCTCTCCTTTGCAACTGCATATTATATTCTGAGCATCGACAATGCAATGAATTTTAACCTTATCAAATTAATTAGTTGAGCTACAATAACAGGTAACTAACAAATCAAAACGAATGAAAAGTTAGACTCATAAATGGATTAAGAAGAGCCACAACTTTGCGTTTTAAAGGACTCTTCTGGGACTCGCCTCCAGGCTCTCCCTGAGGCGGGACTCTAGCAAAACACCTCGAGACTCAAGTGTGGGATTTCGTGCAACAAGACTTACACCCTAAGCGTCCAATTGTATGCCCTAAGAACGCCCAACACCCAACGCTCGAGACTCGCCTAACAGAATTTACACAAATTATGTGTTAAAATCTTTAATTAAGATTGTTGAGCCTCGCAATTCTTGAATAAATGAATGATACATAACTTTTTAATATATAATGATAACAAGATTGAGAGTAACTCAAACAACAAATGTAGTATTACATATTTACTATTTAGTAACACTATGAAGGTAATTCTTCTAAGTTTATTGATTATTTTCTTTTAGGGTTGGGATGGGGGGGGGTTAAATTTTATAGTATGATATATATATATATTAGAAATAATGTTACTTTTATTATTAGAAATTTAAGATATTAGATTATTTATACTTATATAGTAATGTTTTATTATTATTAGTGTAATGATATTTCTCAAATAGTAATTATAATACTTTTTCTTTATTATAAATTATCAATTCTTATCTAAAATAAAAATCATAATATAATTTCTATATATTATAGTTTTTTCATAAAAAATTATTTGTAAAATCGTTGAAAGGAATTTAATTAGTAATAAAACTATAAAATTGAATATACATGAGACTACGCCTCGTAGATCCATGCGACTTACGCCCCGTGTCTCGGGGCTTACGCCTCGCCCCGTACTGTATAAAACGTCTCGCCTCACGCCCTCACCTTTTAAAACATTGGACTCACCAGCCTTAAATTTCACAACACTTGATCCAACCTCTACACTTCTCCAGCTACATCAGTACCTACTCTTCACAAAGATACATATAAAAAATATATAGATTTTAATAAGAAGACGGTAAATAAACTATGAGCAAGAAATTAATGTGATAGATCATCTTACTTACAAGTTATAACAGGAAATTTACGAGGAACAAAAGGACGAGCCACACCTTTTTGAAATTTTAAGTCTAATGGATTTAAACTTGTCGCCTCCAATTTTATCAAGAGCTCATCCTTTTCCGAAGTAGGCACTAGAACTTCAACATGCTGCAACAAGCAATGATAAATATATGTTACTTTAAGATAAAATTTCATCCAAAAATGAATGGATAGGGGAGTAAGTACCTTCAATCCATCAGCTCCTCTTCCATAAGAGTTGTACTGCACGGCGCGCATAATTAGCTTCCCTTCCATACCTTCAACTGTTGTTTTGATTAATTTGGTTTCATCCACCTATCTAGCTGTATTTAAACTTAGATTGGGGAGGAATTTTCATTGCTAAAATAGTTGAAAAGTGGTGCTAAGTCAATGTTGAAAATCAAAATATTCAATTGTTTTCTTGTTTGAATTGTGTGCCATGATTGTTGAGGATTGAAATCATTTTCATGACTATTGATCCAAATAAAGAGCCACGCAATTGAAAACAAAAGAAACATATTAAATTGAAGAAAACATTTAAGTATTATTTCATAGGCATATGGTTTGAAACTTTCTAAATTATATTTTCATCATCTCTTAACTTAAACTAATGATATGTAAATAAATAAATAAATTAATTCACACAATTCATTCAAGTTTAGTGGTGGTCGACTTCACAAAGTCACTCATTCTGCTCAATGCCTTGATATAAATCCACCAAAAATATGACATTTCTTCTCCTTATATAATAAGAGAGAGTTGAAACTACTTGGGAGACTGAGGAGGATATGAAGAAGAGATATCCACATTTCTTTGCTTTCGGAGAAATTCCAAATTAAGGTACTCACTCTTTTCTTAGTACTCTTTAAGTTGATATGCTAAGTTAGGTGATTTGCATGTTGGATGTTTGAGTTCAACTTACAGTGATCTCATTCGAGGACGAATGTTCTCAAAGGGGAGATATTGTAACACTTCAGACTTTGAAAGAGCTAAATTGAGTTTCGTACAAGTTAATCTTCAATTATGAGTTTAAGGTCAACTTCAAACGACCATAACTTTCATCACACGATGAGTTAGGTGGCCCATGAGATATCAAATTCAAGGTCGTTAAGTCGTCTCGCCACGGAGTTTGCTAACTTTTTAATTCAGCTAAAGGAGATATGTATGTTTGAGTGTAGCCTATTTAGTTAAGGAAATTCCATTTTAAGGAGGGGTACTTTACTGTTTGTTGAGTTTTAAAAGTGTGAACAGGAAATGAAGGGTTGTGACTCTCATAAAGGCTTGTCACTTTGACGGAGGGTTGTGACCTTTCTGAAAGGTTGTGTCATTTCTAAAGGGTTGTGAAATTTTGAAAGGTTGTGCCTTTTCCAAAGTGTTGTGACCTTTCCGGAAGGTTGTTTTCTTTCATAAGAGTTGATACATTTACCCTTTGTTGGCTATAAATAGAGAGGTTGTCTCTCATTTTTCAGCATTGAATTCTTCCCTTCTTGACACACATTTCTTACAAAACAAAATTGATCGATCGTGTCTGTATGCATGATTCGTTGTTGTCATTTTGAGTTCGTTGAAATTATTGAAGTTTGAGGTACCACTACTTCTTTAATGATTAATTTTTTTTTATCTTGGGAGGAATTAATCTGCAACCTCGGGTACTTGAGGGGATTAAATTTCTTAAGGACACACAGTGGATTCTGTGGACATGGATAATTCTTGGTGTTTTTTCTTTCATCTTCTATTCTTTTTTTGGTTTGCTAATCTGAATACAGGAGATATTAAACTTAAGAAATTTATATTGATGGTATTTCTCGTGGTAAGGAAATTACTTCTATTTTTTGTGCTCTTTTTGTTTGAAAAAAGAAGAAGAAAAAGAAATTATTTTTATCATATGATAAAAGAGATTTGAGATGAATTAGTACTACTTTAATTTGTTCGAGTATATAATCTATAGTAAGTTTTTCTTGGATGGGTAAGATTAATCTTATTTTCTACCAAGTGCATTCAAGCATTGCGCCCCTTCAGTTTTCTTTTCAATGAGAAAGTTATTTTGTGCATAAAAGTTAAGATGATGAGCACTTTAATGAACATTTGTTGTCTCCTAACAATATTTGAACATGAGTTTTTTTCTTGTTGAAATACAATTTCTTCCAAAGAAAATTGTAATATGATAAAAACTGGGAAAGAAAGAAATAATTTGCAAGAAAAGTGACTTGCATGGAATCATTGTTGACAAATAGAATATGATTTAATAAGAGGAAAAATCAGGTTCTATTTTTGTTTCTCTTGATTTTATTTTTTCTATCCTTTATAAGTTATGAGTTTATTTCATAAATGTTAATATATGTATTATTATTAATATGTATTCTGTTTAGAGGAGAGAAAAAAAACTTTTGTAGCTTTCTACTCCATGTGAAATTTGATTGTTTTGGAGACTAAAATATTTTGTTTCTTGTTTTACTCCGTCGGTATGAAGAATATAAGAACTTCATGAACAAATCAAATTGTGCATTGGTTCGAAGAATCTAGAAACCTTATCAATTTGTTAAATACTCTGTTTGAATGAATATTCTGACTTGAAGAGTACAAAATCTTCATTAGGAATATTAAGGCTAAAGGATTCTAAAAAGATAATATCTTCTTCACTAGCTAGTAGGAGTGTTGTATTTGTGGTTTCTGGAGATTAAAACCTTTTTGGTTTACTACTCTGTCTGAATGTGAAATTGATTAGAAGAATATAAAAACTTAATCAGAATTCGAGGTTCATTTGGTTAACGATTAAAAGAATATAAAAACTTCACCGTTAAACTAGAAACAAGTTGTATAAAGATTGAATCTCTATTGTTAGTATTCTAAATACAAAGTGGAAAATGAAAAAAAAAAACTCCAGTGACATACAATTAGTGATTTTGTGTCTATAATGAGTGTTTCTATGGATTAAATCTCCAAAAAAGGTTTCGTGTTGCCAATGTGTATTTTATGGTATACAATTTGAAAGCATGAAAAACAGTATGTGAAAAATAATTTCAAATACTTGAAAAATATTTTTGAGAACATATTTTAATTTGAAAGTTCTTTACTTGTGATAAAGACAAAATTAGACTTACTATCTAATTTAAATTGGAAAGTACAAGATATAAAATTTGATTACATTCTTGCATTATGTTAGACTCACAAAATTCTTGGAGTATATTTGATATTGTGGACGTTGACTAGTATATGATATGACTAGTATAAAACCACAAATTTATATTACTCGTTCAAAAGAATTGTATTCTTTGAAGAAAAAGTTTCGCTTAAAATATTGTGATTTTTCATGAAAAGATGTCTATTAAAATAAATTTTTTTGTATAGATATAAACATTGGTGAAAAATGACATGTTATGTTTGTGTTGTAAAACAAACATTTGGGTCATATTGCCCTTATTGGACCAATGAGACTATGGTTATGGGTAATTTTATAACAAATTGAATGTTATGGAAAGGTCCTTCTGAAAAGGACATATGGCAAGGTGTTGACTGTAAAACGATATCTGTATTTGAGAAAATTATAAAATAAAAAAAAGTAAGGAACAAAATATTTGTGGGAAAAGGTTACCTCACAGAAGGTCTTTTCAAACTTAGTTTTTTTGTGTTCTTACTTGCTTGACTCAAATTGTTTGTGACATAAATGATTGAGACATGTCAATTACAAAACCTTGCAAAAACTGATCAATTAGAAGTTTTGCATAACTTCTAGTGCAATAAATTAATGTCAAGTATGTGTTGTTGAAATAATTAGAATACCTTTAAATTGATTTACACTAACATTTATGATATAAAGTCAATACCATCTCGTGGTGGAAAAAAGTATTTCATAAACTTTATTGACAATTGCACTAGATATTGTTATGTTTATTTGCTGAATGGTAAGGATGAAGCAATAGAAACATAGGCAATATAAAAATGAAGTTGAAAGTCAGTTGAATATTTTCATGATTAGAAGTGGTAGATGTGAAGAATATGAATCTTCTTTTGCAGAAATATATTTGGAAATTGAGTCATCCATCAAATTACTGCATATTCCCACCTAGAGCTAATGATATTGTTGACAGGAAAAATTGAACTTTGAAGAAAATGTTGAATGTCCTATAAGTTCAGATTTACCACAAAATTTGTGGGGGGTGCTATCATTATGGCAAAAGAAAACAAAAAAAATATGTTCAGAAAGGGAGCAACAAAAAGTTTTGTTTGTTCAGGCTTTGTTGTATCCTGATAGAGAATGTTTGTCGCCCCTTAAAGTACATACAATCAATAACTCTTGAAAGATAATGATCTAACAATTTTTAATATAGTCTATTCCATATAAGAAATAAAAATTAGGTAACTATTCCCAAACTGATAATAATAAGACCTAAGACTGTGGATTGTATGTTCAGTGGATATACTACAAATAACAAAGCATGTTAATTTATGACTCATATGTTCGAACTTAAGTGAAGGGTCTAAACGACCTTGGAATGAACCAAAGGAGAATATACTTAATAAAGAGATTCATAGGGGTAGTAAATGTAAATGGACAAATTACTTCTTTCAAATTAATTTTGTAATATTTCTTCTTGAAAATGAGTATCATAAATTCGAAGAAATTATGCCCTCTGTGGACTTATTTTGGAAAGAGAATGTCAATAGTAAGATTGATTCAATTTTGAGCAACCGTACTTTAGAGTTGGTTGATCTTCCTGTGGAAAATAAAATTTTGGGTTCAAAGTGGATCTACAAAAGGAAAAGAAAGTTGATGGAACTATTGACAAATACAAAGTAAGAATTGTTGTCATTAGATTTAGACAATAAGAAAGCCTTGATTATTTTGACACATAATAGACACTAACTATGATACATCAAGTCAGATGTTGATTGCGGTAGTTGCAGTATATGGCCTTCAAATTCGTGGATGTGAA
Source organism: Solanum sitiens (assembly GCA_016801875.1). Lineage (NCBI taxonomy): Eukaryota > Viridiplantae > Streptophyta > Magnoliopsida > Solanales > Solanaceae > Solanum > Solanum sitiens. The sequence goes on from JABWTJ010000261.1 coordinate 130,728, forward strand.
AATATTTTTCTTAAACAAATGAAAAATTGGAGGAAGAAATTTACATGAAATAATCCGAGGTCTTTGTGGTTCCTGGTAAAGAAAAGAAAGTCTGTAAACTTGATAAGTCACTTTGTTGACTAAAAACAAGTGTACAAATAATGACATGCGATGTTTGACCAAAATATGTTGACAAATGAATTCAAGAACGTGATAAATATTTTTACATTAAAGACATCCAAATCACAAGGTCATTGTTTGTTTTTTATGTTGATGACATGTTGATCATCAAAAGAGACATTTCTGGCATAAATGACACTAAGCATATGCTAGAAAGTAACTTCGATATAGAAGACATTGAAGTTACTGATATGATTGAAAAGGTACTTGACAATTTCAAGTATTTGAATTCAATACTGTCAAGACTCCAATAAATGTGAGTTTTGTACTTCAAAATATTAAAGGCTAAAGTGACCTGCAATTGAATTATGCTGGAGTATTGAGAAGTATGATATATATCATGGAGTGTACACGATCATATATAGCATGTGTTATAGTAAACTCAGTCGGTTCACACGTAATATCAATCAAACTCATTGGATGACAATGAAAATAGTTTTGAGTATTTAAAAACATACTTAACAATTTATTGTTTAGCATTATAACTAGAATTCAACAGTATTGGAAGAATATAGTGATGCAAATTCAATCACCTAGTCAAATGAAATAAACTCCACGAGTGAAAATGTGGTTATTCTTGGTGGAGGAGCAGTCTCTTGGAAATCTTCCAAATAGAAATGTATCGCTCACTCTCCTATAAAATATGAGTTTATCACACTAGATAAGACCAGTGAAAAAGTTGATGACTTTGAAATTTCTTGAAAGATTTTTTGCCCAAACCTTTAGCTCCAGTATGCATACTATGAGAGTTAATTTGCAATGGGTTGGACATGGAGAATGATGTATAACGGAAGGTCTCGTTATATATGACGTAGACATAATATCGTTAGAGAGCTACTCTCTAGTGGAATATCATAATTGACTATGTAAAGTCAAAGGATAATGTCTCAGATCCACTTATAAAAGGTCCAACTAGAGAGGGAGTTGATAGATTATCAAAGGGAATGAGACTATGGCCGAGGACAAGTCATTGTGGCGGTAACTCTACCTAGAAGACTGGAGATCCCAAGATCTAGGTTCAAGGAGATCAAACAAACCATTAATGACGGTTCAACATTGTCACAAAAAATTTATGATCCATTCTCGTGATAAGACAATGTTCAGTAACAAGGATAAAGACATTATGACTTTTTAATGGTTTCTAAGTTTGATACGGGGTATATCAAATGGTGTATATGTGTCACGATCCAAAAATGGACGTGATGACACTTGTCTTATCCCATAAAGACAAGTTAGCCTTAAACTCATCTATTACAATAAAATGCGGAAAATTTACTATCAACTAAAATTATACCCCCAGAACCTGGTTTCACGTGTACAAGCCTCTAAAGTATTACAATTGAATTAGAAGAAAATATAAGTCTCATATGACATTGTTTCCAGAGTAGAACAAAATCATAAACAAGAGTAAGAATGTCTGCTAAGATGACAAACAACTACCTCACAAATCTATATGAAGCCTCGGAAGATAATATATCACAAAGGTCCGGCTAGTAACCTACAAAAATTGTAGAAGCAATTGGTGAGTATCAAATCACACGGTACTCAGCAAGTAAACCTCTAAATACAAGATAAGGGGATGAAATACGGGTACTCCTATCACCCAACCGAACCTCCACAACTACAACCTGCATAAAAATCAGCCCAACCTAACAACTCACAGTTTACATAGCCACATAGTTTAACGACAACGCATAGACAAATTCCTTATCCTCAACAACAACACTTTGACAAATTACATGTCCTCAACAACAACACTTTAACAAGTTACATATCCTCAACAACAATACTTTAACAAATTACATATACTCAACAACAAGCTCAGTATTCATCAATCACCAATTCCACAGAAAGGCATTCTTAAGATCAGCAAAACACAGTATCAATTTTACTAATGATAAGTATGTGCAATGCAATGGAATGCAATATCAAGTATAATGATGCATGTCTGACCTAGTGATATACACCCATTGTCTCTCAGTCCGGGACCCATGAGGGACATATCTGTCCATGAATCTATCGTGGCACATGACACGACCCTCAATAATAGTAACCATCGCGGCGGGCGATACGTCTCTCAAAATATAGTATCCATCGCGGCGTGCGATACGACCCTCGAAATGGTACATCCTCTTTAATTTCTCATTCTTTCTTAATGCACATAACACTTGTCACAACAATGTCTCAGAACAATGCAAATGACATGTTCAAAAAAATAACGAGGAGATGACCATTTTCATAACATTACACAATTCACAACAACATCAACAATGATTCAACAAGCCTTTCAAACCATTCTCCATTATCAACACATCACACACAAGAAATTATTCACATTGCCTTCTATTACCCTTTGTTTTTATCATTAAAATAATCAATGTCGACAAGTCAATCCATCACCAGGTCTCATTACTCCCAAACATATACCACAAGGAAATACACGCATTCCATACACTTTGCAAGGGTTTAGAAATCCACTAGTCTCAAATAGTCGAACAATTACTCTAGAACTTGATTCTTCCTCTTTCGGTTGACTTCCAAATCAATAAAATCTATTCAAATAAATAATCACAATAAGATTTCAAAAATATAAACACCCATATCACTACAGGTCTTTATATACTAGACCTAAAACCTCACCCCAAATCTATAATCAAGTTTCTAAATATTGTTCCAACCAATAGGTCAAATCTCATATTTCATGAATTTCAAGTCTAGGGTTAAGTCATAATTTCTCTAAATACTATAACCCTAATAGTTTTCATTTAATATAATATACTCAACATTTAATTAGTCATCTTAATATTCCAAAGCTTGAGTCATAATATGATAATTATAGAAAAATGCCTAAATTTTATGCTAACTGCTAAGTCATGCCACATGTAACATACGCCATGAAACAGTATCCAAATTCCAACAATTTACAGCCATTGATTAATCCATTATTATTATTATATTATTATTATTATTGTAATCCTCAATAATTGACCTTAAATTCCAATTCAAGTTTTAGCTGGCAGCCCTTAATACATGTATAAAAAGAAAACTAAAGTGTCCACCAAATACAATAATGGTTGAACATATATATAATTACAGACTAACACTTAGCATAACTAAGTTAAGATTTGGATATATATATTTTTTTCCTTTTTACCTGAAGCAATTACGAAGAAGTTATGTTGTCTTCTCTTCTGGTGGTGGCCGCACGGCGGTGTTAATTTTTCCGTTGCGAAATTTATGATTTATAATTATTAAACCCTACTAACTTATTTCAATATATGAATCAAGTAATATATGGTATATATAAATTAATAATGGATTTGGTCAATTAACCACCAATTAAATTTGTTTATTTAATAAATATTGAATATCCATCAACTAAATAATCGTAGTTATCGAATAGTTCAAAATTTTTAAAATTGATTGATAAAATAAATGATCAGGGAGAAACTTTCGAGAAGAATAAACGATAATTTTATGAAAATTTCAAAAAATGACTTTTCGAATCATTACAATATGTGGGAGAACACATTTAGAGATCACCTATGTAAGTGTGAAGTATAAGTCATTTCAAGGAGAATCTGATAAGACCAGTTCTCTAAGCACTTACTAATCGAAATTGTTCATGACTGAAACGAACAAAATAATGAGAACCAAAAAAGTTTCAAGGTTTGATTGTGTGACTTATGTTGTCGAGGTATACACCAAAGCTCGATAGTTCAAAGATATCAAATCTACCGATTGACTGAGTATATCCGATATATGTTCACTATGTAAAGTTTAAAGGGAAACATACTTATCCGGATGCGATTAACTCTTACTTAAGAATCACACAATTTTTTCATGCATATGTTTTTTAAAAATAGTCATTCCCTATTCATGTGGGGGATTGTTGGGTTTTAAAGGTGTGAACAGAAAATGAAGGGTTGTGACTCTCGTGAAGGGTTGTCACTTTGACGGAGGGTTGTGGCCTTTATCGAAGGTTGTGTCCTTTCTAAAGGGTTGTGACCTTTTGAGGAGGTTGTACCTTTTTCAAAGTGTTGTGACATTTCCGGAAGGTTGTTTTCTTTCATAAGAGTTGTGACATTCACCCTTTTTTCGGCTATAAATAGAGAGGTTGTCTCTCATTTTTCAACATTGAATTCTTCCCTTCTTTTGCATATATTTCTTATAAAACAAAATCGATCGATGTGATTCGTTGCTGTCATTTTGAGTTTGTTGAAATTATTGAAGTTCGAGGTACCTCTACTTCTTTAATGGCTAATCCACTTTATCTTGCGAGGAATTAATCTGCAATCTCGGGTACTTGAGGGGATTAAATTTCTTAAGGACACATAGTAGATTCTGTGGACTCGGATAGTTCTTAATGTTTTTCTTTTATCTTCTATTATTTTTTCTTATCTGAATACAGGAGATAACAATGTTTTCCTTACCCCCCACTAGGCCTACACATTTTTTTAGCTTTTTTAGGGTCTAAACTGGTTGGAATAAGTTTTAGTCATTCCAAAAGAGCTTGGGGTTTTTTTAGAGAGAAGTTCAGGAGGAGAAAAAGAAGAAAATTCAAGATTCTTGCACGCTTTGAGGATTTTCGCCAAGAACTTAATTTTTTGAGATATGTTAAATCTCACCCACACGCCAATCATGAGTTTCCAATTATGAATTTGTCCATAAGATTGTGTATAGTGAGATTCTTGTTGAGTTCTTGAGGTTTTGTGCTTTATTCTTTAACAATGGAGTGTTGTTGAGTTCTTAATGTGAGGGTTTTGCAAATGAGTGATATTCATGATGTAATTTGAGTGTGTTTTCGATGAATTTTGTTGGTTTTGTGAATATAAAAGAGTTTGAGGGTAAACCATTCAATTCTAGATGAGTCAGTCCTAGATTTGAGCAAAAAAAAAATTCATCGAACTTTTGGGTTTAAGGTGGGACATCTCACCCAAGGAGCCAGGAGGGCCGACTCCCTACGCGTCTAGTACGCCCCAACGGAGCCCCAATAATTAGAGGCCTGGCACGGCGCGCCACCAAGGCTCTAGGAGCGTCTGACCATTTTGCTTCTCCATTCTTGCTCCGAACTTGTTCTTTGGAGCCGATTTTTCATTCTCTTCCTCATACCAACTATCTAAGACTTCATCAATCACAGAGAGATCCTATATATCTTAATCATGACTCTTAAATCTTAATTTCAAATTAAAGTAAAGATTAAGAGCAAAGTTCGAGAAATATTTTGAGTCATTTTGAGAAGTCTTTTACAATCTTCTAAAATTTGTTTTAAGCTTGAGTAAAATGAGTATGAGGATGAAGAGAGTTTCATTTAATTTCAAAATAAGTATAAGGGAACTAAGTATTCCAAGTGTAAATACTTTTACATTTAAAACGAGAGTAAACTTTAATTTCTAAACGAGTTCATGGGGAGTTTTTGAGCAATACTTCTTTTAAGAGATTCTTTTGAGTAATTATCTCAAATTGAGGAAGAGTTATGTTTTTAAACATATGAGCATGAGTTATATATTATTGGGAGTAGTATTGAGCATCGATATAGGGATGAGTTCAGACAACTCAAAATCCTCATATACCACGTATGTCATCATAGGTAAAGGGACATAATTTAGCTTATTCCTTATTACTTTTAAGCATATCTTAGTGGATACACTTAGTTTATGATGTTCCATACCCTGACAGTGTATATGACAGTTCTGGCAGCATGGACGAGACGCCGTATTGTCACGTAGCTCACTAGTGATGGTTGTCGGTTAGAGGATATCCTAATAGAGTAAAGAGTTATTATTGTATTTTTTCATACGTTTTGAGTTCTTGTCTATTGTTTACAAAGCTTTATATATTTCATCTTACTGTCATTGCTTTCATATTGGGTTGAGTTGAGTATTCTTGAGTTGAGTTGAGTATTCTTGTGTAAATTTGAGTTGAGTTGAAACGAGGCGAGTATGTATTCCTTTCTATCAGTTCAAGCTATATGTTATGTTTCAGTGTTCCCATTACATGCTCATACATTTAATGTACTGATGTCATTCGGCGGGTATATTTTCATGATGCAAATACGGCTGTTCATGGTCATCAGTAGACATTTTGTTGATACCACTTGCATTTCCAGTTAGCTTTGGTGAGCCTCTTTGCTTCCGGAGGATTTCACATCTATCTTCTAGTTTGTTAGGATGTCATGGGTTTTCCCGACTTCCATCATTGTATTAGAGGTGTCATGCACGATAGTAGTTGAGAAGTCTTTTTTCCATTTACCTGGTGATGTTTTAAAGACTTTGAGTTGAATACTTATGTTTATTTGAGTATTTCAGATTAGCTTTAAGTTAAACTATTTTCATTAATGGTATCTCTATGAGTTGAGTTTGCATTTTAGGTTCCCACTTCACTTGAGTAAGTCTTACACTGAGTAATGAGCCAGGCTAAGGATTCTCTTGGGGACCAGAAATGGTTCTCGAGTACTAGCTACGTCTAGGGTGTAGACTCGGGGCGTGACAGAAAGTTCTACAAATCCTTTTCTTGCAGCAAGACTATATGATTTAACTTGATTTTGATTGGGTTAAACTTAACTTTGATGGTTTTTGCTATGGAAATCCGGAAAGTTATGATGGTGGTGGTATTATCAGAAGGAAAAATTACATGAAGTGGTACATTTTGATAAATAATTACTGATTTTAGCATATTTATTACCATTCATAACAATACTATGTTAAATATGCAATATGTATTAAAAGTGAATTATGTATGCAATGTATATGAATTATAATTATTTTTTGAAATATATTATGTTTGTTTGGTAAAAAATTGACAATTATATTACAAGTGTATTAAAATGTGTGATAAATGTATTATCCATCATTAAAATTTGTATTATATGTGAATAATAATTTGTTCTTTGTCATATGTATTAAACTTGTATTATAAATTAATTAAAAGTGATAAAGTAAAAAAAAATATGTTATTGCTATAAATGGTAAAATATTTTTTTATTATAATATATTTATATATGTTTCCCTCATCAGAAGCCACAATGGATATTTCTCATTACATATGCTGATTTCTATGGCAATGGTAGTAATAATATGGCTGAATCTAACAAAGACTGAAAATATGTGTTGATGAAGGTTATAATTATGTGGTTGTTGAATCTGTCCCAAGTTAACATGATTAACAATAAAATGAAGACTCTTGGCGGACGCAACAAATTATTACTAATATCGAAAACTTTTCTAAGAATCTCAATTACTCTTTTGTCCACATTTATAGAGAAGGTAACAAGGTTGCAAAATTATATTGCCAACATTGGGAAAAGAAACAAAATGTTCAAGAAGTTCAATAATATCGATTCTCTATCTAGTATGGTTAAGAATCTTATCACAATGGATAAATAAGGTGTTAGAAGTTTAAATGAAAAAAATTGGATTTTCAAAAAACAACTTTAAGAGAAAAAACAATTTTAAAAAGGAGTCGCCACTTAATTTTTTAAAAAGAATTTTAAAAAACAACTTTAATTTTAAAGACTATAACATAATTAAGCCTCAAAGATTAGAGAAAAAGGTTCGAGATTATTTATTACACTTCAAGAAAAATTAAAGCATTTGAAGTGTCCGCTAACATGCGGTTATCCTACGGCTTGAAACCCCATTATTTCATTTACTATTTAAAAAAGATACCTATAGTAAATAAAGAGACTTGAAATTATTTGAAAAGAAATTAACGTAAAATACTTGAAGTGATTTTAGAAGGAAGACAAACTTTGTCAAAAATTACTAACTAACACAAATTCGGTAAAATTACTAAAACGATTCAATTAACACAAAAGGCTCCTCGTTAAGAAATTTAATAGAATTTAGTGTAAATTACATAAATTTCATAGTTTTAATATGAAATTACAATCTATCTCTAATAAGTTTCTAATTACATTAATCCCTTAAAAATTAAAAAAAAATGGATATAATAATATATAGCTCGGATACATTAAATACTAGCTCGAAAACATTAATATATAGTTCAGATACATTAAAAACTAGCTCGGATACATAATATGTAGCTCAGATACATTAAATACCGGGTCAGATACATTCATATGTAGCTCAGATACATTAAAGAAATAAGGAATTTTGGAGATTTTTAAATGTAATAGAAGATAATTGAAATAAGTGAAACAAAAGGCGTGTATTTTTGTAATTTGTCCTAAATATAAACCAAACAAGTAAGATTAAAGTTAATACAAAATAAAATTAGATGACTAAATGAGCAAAGAGAAGAAGGAGATTGGGTCCAAGCCTGGTTACTGTCCGCCTAGGCCAGTGCTAGGGCCTTTCAACTGCTGAATTTTGGGGCTTTTGGCCCATTTGCAATGCATATTCACTGTGTATACAGTATCACATATCATGCATGTTTTTTCTATGTATACGACTTATTTTTTTCAACTTTTGAGACCTTTAATTCTGATTCCCTTTCACTCAAACATCGATCGGGTTGACTCGAAGTAATTCAACTTGAAGAAATGCAAGAATAGAGTCTAAAATGGACTCGAATTGACATCACATGTATCACAAGAAAATTAAATCAGCGAGTGAATCAAGGAAAGACTGATTTAAGATAATAATCAATTAACTTTAGTAAAGGTAGAAACTTGAACATTTATTATGAATTAAAATGTTGCCAACGTCAAGAACTTAAAGAAAAGATATACTTTCTCAAAATAATGTATATAAAGATAAACAAATGCACTATTCCTACATGAATTGAAATTAATAACGCCATATGCAGCACTCGAGGCATCATTTTCACCTAAGAGAAATCCATGAAGATAATTAGATAACTACTGCCTTGATATGAAAAAAAAAAAAGACATGTTACCTAAGACTTGGCATGAGAGATTCAAAATACATCATATAATAAGTCAATGCAATGATCAAAAAGCCATATAAAGGTGAAATAAATGTCATTTTAAGAGTTCTTACCAACATATTCAAGCAACTATAAAGAAGGCCAACTCCAATGCTATACTAAGAGTAGATAGAGCATGTCAATAGAACACATACATTTCCACATATACTCTGCAAAACATAGATAGAAACAAGACGACATGATCGCGAATTCTAACGAGGAAAAAGGCTCAAATATGCCATTGAACTTTCAGAAAAGGCTCATTTATGCCATCAGTTAAAAGTTTGGTTCATTTATGTCATTATCGTTCAAGAAAAGACTCATTCATGCCATTTGTTTTTAACAGTGGTTTTGCAAAACCATTTGTAACACGTGACCAATTATAATTTGGCCACGTCATTAAATTTTTTAATTAAAAAAATAATATAAAATAAATTCAATTTTTGTTCAAAATTTGATTTTTATATTTTAAAAAATGATGACGTGGCCAATTATAATTCGACCACGTCATCAATATTTTTAATAAAAAAATTAAAATAATTTTTTAATCAATTTTTTTTGTTCAGAATTATGATTTTTTTTATTTAAAAATTTGATGACGTAGCCGAATTATAATTGGCCACGTGTCAAAAATAGTTTTGCAAAACCACTGTTAAAAAATAATGGCATGAATGAGCCTTTTCTTAAACGGTAATGGCATAGATGAGCCAAACTTTTAATGAATGACATAAATGAGCCTGTTTCATATAATTTAATGATGAGATTATCTATTAGTAGTTGATTCTTTTTAGTTAATATGTATTAAAAATATCTTTACAAAATGTTTAAAATGATATATACATATAAGAATGATTTCAATAAGTCTTTCTCTCTCTCTCTCTCTCTCTCTCTCTCTCTCTCTCTATATATATATATATATATATATATATATATATATATATATATATATATATATATATATATATATATATATATATATATATATATAAACTAGTTTCTGGACATGTGTTTTGCACTTATATGTTTTATAGATTCGTTAAATCACAAATAGCTAATTTGAGCCCAAATAAAAAAAGCTTACGACTATTACATAATTATAAAAAATCAAATTCAAGAAGTCTATGGTTGTTTGTCATTTGCTTTATTTTTTGCTTAAGACTTAAAAGTGAAAGCTTTTATTTTGATTTTTGTTTTGAGTTTCAGCTCTATTTAATAGTGTATGTAATAGAATTTTGTTTACTCGTCAACAACTTATTAATTTTATGTTTGACGTAATCTAATCATGAGATTGTCTAGGTAGTTGATTGTTTTTAGTAATTTCTCATTGAAATTATCTTTACAAAACATTTATAACTATATAGAGATAAAAATGATCTCTGTCTCTCTCTCTCTCTCTCTCTATATATATATATATATACATATATATATATATATATATATATATATATATATCTTAATAAGCGTTTTGTAAATATATTTTTAATGTAGAATAACTAAAAAGAATCAATTACAGATAAAAATGATTTAAATAAGTCTCTCTTTATACAAGGATAAAAATCAAATTTCATACTTAAACTATTGAGAGTGTGAGTTTCATATCTAAATTATCACTTATTAATTTGAGAGACACATCTTTCTCTTTATAAGAGTCTCATCATGGTGTGTGTGATACACTCTCTCTCTGACTTGAAAAATTGTCACATCCACTCAACAAGGACAAAACTTTCTATCTTGGCAACAATTAAATAAATTAAGTATAAGTTAATATTAAAGATTAAAAAAATATTATCAACTTTTTTAAATATAAAATATTTTTCTTGCCCTAGTTCATCACTTTTTCTCACCGTACCGCCCCCCCCTTTCATTTTTTTTTTAAATTTATTTTATAAAAGTATATAATTTTTCTTACACTCCACCCCCCCCCCCCGGTATCCCTTCAACTACTATGTTAGATAGTTTATTTTTTTAAAAAAAAAAACAAATCTACCCACTCTACCTAACCATCGAAAATATTTTTTGTTTGCCGCCGCAAGACTTTTTTAAAAAATTAAATATTAAATTGTAACATCTCGTAAATCGAAATAGCCAGGATTAATCAAAGAAACTAAGAATAGTTATATTTGGAAAGAATAGGAGAAATCTGGAAAATTTCCTAAGTGTAAAAGTAGGTTTTGGTCATTTTCAAACAGTCATAACTTCTAGCTCAGGATGAGTTAGAGCCAATTTTTTATATGGTTGGAAATCCCTTGAAGATATCTTTTAAACAGCGCCAAACTTTTGAAATTTCAATATCGTATGAGGGAGATATGCCGATCGGAAATTGGGTTATTGGAGTGAGGAAAATCCAATTCGGATTTTAGTAGGGGTAAAGTAGTCTTTTCACCCTATTATTTCCTAATTTCTTTGAAGGGTTTATTGGGGGAAAAGTTAAGCCTTAAGTCAGTTTTTAGAATATTGATTATGCTTAGGGCTTGAGAGAAAAGAGAAGAGAAGAAGGAGAAAGGAGAAAAGACCAAGATTTCGCCAAGATCGTTGAGATAATTTTGTCGGGGGTGATCCCTTTCCGGTATGTGAGATCTTTTTGTGTTGGGTTCGATCACCCACACACCAAAATGTTTAATTCATCGAGTTTTGATTTGATTGAATGAAGAATATTGATGTTCTTGATGAACAATTGTTGAATTCTTGTTGGTTGAGTTGTAGCATAGATTTAGTTGTTTTGATTTCTGTTTCCAGGATTTTTCCGAGTCTAAACTATAGGGTATTGAAGTATTCAGTGATCCTAAGTGTTTGGGAAAGATCCATGGGAGTTTAGAAGGTTTAGAGTTGAAATCGAAGAAGAAAAGTCAGAAATCCCGTCGGACAACCCCTGGGGCGCCGCGCCTGCCAGAGCGCCTCAGACCAGAGTCTGTCCATCAGGCTGTGGAGCTCCGCGCCTCTCAGAGCGCCCAGGCCACCTAGAGACTCCGTTCTTTTCCTATCTTTCAGTAATAGTTCCTAAGTGATGTACCTATCATTCCTAGTTGATTTCAACACTCTAAAGTACATCTAAACATCATGAAATCATCTATAAACATGAGATCATGATCCTTGAATCTATAATCCAATTCAAGGAAAGTTAAGATCAAAGTCAAGAAGTTAAGAGTTAAGTCTATAAGTTAGGAAGCAAGTCGAAGTAACTTCTTAAAGATTCTAGAGTCCTGAACAAACATTCTAAACTTTGTTTTAAGGCTCAAGCTATAAGACGAATAAAGAGTAAAGAGTGAAGTTTGAAGTTCCTCTCTTTAAAAGTATATGGGGACTAAGTATTCCCAAAGAGAAGTAAACTATTTTTCACATTTGAACAAGCAGGGAAACTATGATTTCCCAGAGAGCTTTTTAAAAGCTAAGTGAGTACTAATCTCAAAATCACAAAATCAGTATGTTTTAAAAACATAAGAGCCAGTATATACATTTTAGGAAGTAGTATTGAGCACCGAAGTGTGGATGCGAGTTCATATTAACTCAAGTCTCCATGTAAACCATGTAGCCATCATGGGTAGATGAGGGTCATACTTTTTAGATAAACCCTTTACATAGTTTACTAGTGGATACATTAGGCAGTTTAGGTCCTATACTCTGGCAAGGTTATGATGGCCGGGCAGCGTGGGTCAAGTAACGTTGTATCATCACTATAGCTTTTAAGTGATGATTTTTTGTTAGAGAAGCTCCCATAGAAGTATTGTATTTTCATATAATGTTTTGGAATTTGTCCCAACAATCATCTCATTCAGTTTGGAGGCTTCATAGACAGTTAGTAGTTTAGTAGTCTTACATTTTCATTCTCTATGTTAAAGACTTGGGTTGCCATTTTGGCCAGTTTGAATGTTTGAACTTTTAAAACATTCTAGATAGTATTACTATTTACTTTAGTTAAGTTCTTTTATCCTTATAGTGTGATTGTTGTCTTCTGCTGAGTTAAGTAAGTCAGGTCAAGGGTTCGCTCGACGCTAGCAATGGTCACCGAGTGTCGACCACGTCCAGGGTGTAGGCTTGGGGCGTGACATATATGTTATATTTGATACACGAATTTATTTTTCTAAATATATATATACATATCTAACACAAAATGAGAAAATGTAAAAATAAATAAATAAATTAGGAGCAGAGGGTGAAATATGATGGAATAAAAAAAATGGTGAATGAGTGGGTGGTTTGTGAAATGCTATGTGTCGAGATTTTTACAAATAAAAGAGAAAGAATATTACACATATCACTGAGGTGGTTTCTCAAACTAATAAGTGCTAGTTTATGTATGAAACCCACACTCTTAATAATTTAGTTATGAAACTAAAAAAAAGAGAGGATAGTTTAGATGTATTTTCAATACTTCTCTCTTTAAAAAATGAGTCAATTGTTAGGATCCTTTACTTAATATTCACTTAATTAGATATTTTATATTATTGTTGATTTGTTATAAAGGTAAGATCATAATCTAACTTTTGTCTAACATTTTTACTACTTTTGATTATATATGATATGATATGATAGTATGATGATTAGATGAGAAAATATTCATGGGTGATGGTATGTCATGCATCTATTAGTCCGATGTAAAGATTTAGCTAGTACGGGCAAACTTTAACACTTAAAAGATTTAATCCCAGATTTCTACTCATATATTTTAAGATTGAATTGAAAAATTAGAGGTGAAACTATATTTCTCATACAATTCTCTTATTCTAAGCTTGTATTTGGACATGTGATATAATGTCTTGATTTCAAATTAATATTTGGACATGCGATTTAAGATCAAATTCTACAAAAAAAAAGTTTGATTTGAAATTTCAAATCGTAATTTTTATTTTTTATAAAATGCAACGGTACTTGACGTATAAGCTTATATTTTACAAATCATCATTTTAAATTTCTCAAGAAAAGACTCATGCTCAATGTTAAGAGATTATCCATACCATGCGAAAGTATGATAATACAAAATAACTAATTACTATTATTGTTGACTAGTTAATATTTATAAAATTATGTATATTTGAAATTAGTTTGTAATCACAAAACATTTATTTATAAAAAAGACATGAGATATGTGATTTATCAATGTGGCACCTTAGAATATTCTGATATCAAATCATGATTTTATATCGTATGCTCAAATCGGTCCTAAAATATTTACTTTGATATATTATGCATGTTAATTTAATAGTTAATTTAAAAGTAACAAATTAGAAGTTGAGTCCACAATGATTGATCATGATTATTAAATTTATCGATTTGATGTAAATATATAAATATTGGCAATACATTTTTACTTTAGACATTATTTCTTAATTTTTTTATGAATGACATTTTACGTGCTCTGATACCATACGAAGTGAGTGAATATCTCATCAAAAATTTTAATTAGTTAAAGAAAGCTTACTTCTAATGTATTAATCGTACTCTCACGCAGTGCTACCAGTAAGTCTAATTTTTTTTACCAAACTAAACTTTAAAATAAAACGACTGAGGATACATTTGACTACATTTTTATCGTTATTTATGATAGTAATAGCAAGAAAAACGTTCACCTATAAGGATATATGACAAATAAACTCAAATATAATAGGTTATCATACATCTTTTCAAAGTATAGAGGAAAATGGAAATCTACTTACATTTTAAAAGTTGATTTCTGGAAAAAACTTTATGATTTAGCAATTCAATTTATGGATTTTGGTATATACAATTACTTTAACAAAATATATGTATAGTTAGTGGCAATAAAATTTTATTTTTAGCGGCAAGATATATTGCCACAAAAATATATAGTGATAATTGAGTTAATATTATTGCATTCAAACTAGCGAAAGTCTTTAACAATATTTACACAGAGTATTCGCTATAAATGTTCATATTTATTATTGTTGCTAAAATATAATATAACGATAATTATATTATTATCAATAAATAATTTTCTTGAAGTCATTTATTTATAGTTAACTAAAGTCTTTTGAAACCTAACAATAGTTTTTATTTTTTCTATATCTATCAAAGGGACTCTATAAAAACCTAGCAAGTAAGATAAAAAAATAAATTAAGAAAAACACGATAAATAAAATAACAACAATTAAGTGTGCAACATGAATTGCTGATATTCTTTTCTTTATTTTTTCTTGATTTGATTTTCAATAGCTATGATTTAATTTCTTTATTCTCTTTTACATAATATATTTTTGCCTCATTAATATTATTGTTTGTATTCAATATTCAATGATTTACCTTGAAATTTTGAGGAAGATCAATCTTTGTTTTCAGTGAAAGAATCACTTTATTTTCAAGTATGGTAATGGTAGCAACATTTCAATCTTGATTCAACACAGTGGAGGATGTGAGGTATCAATCCAAATCAAATACTCATTTTTTTAATAAAATGAAGTGAATATTTAAACTCTTGTGTTCTACAAATTTAAAATGTGTTTTGTCAATAAACAAATTGTATAGTAATGTATTGTAATTTAAGTTCTTAAATACATTATGCGTGCATTTTTTTAAATAAACCAAGAAAGGTCGTAAAAATTTTGAAAAATCTCACCTATTAAGTTTTTTAGTGTATTTAATTTACTTGGCATAATTTTTTTTGATATTGTTTTTTTTAAAAAAAAAAAAACTAATTAAGTTGACAAAGATGAGCATGCTATTTTTTAATTATTTTTTTCTGTGGAAGAAACAAAAGCATGGCTTTAATGTGAAATAAATACATTTTTTACAAAATAAAAATATTTAAATATTAAACAACCAATTCATAAGATTAGAATATAAATTTATACTTTGTTACGTACTTGAATTATAATAATGTAATTTTTGCAATAAATAAAAATTTAAGAAAATTAAAGACAAAGTTAATAAACGATATAATATAAGCGTTTCACAGTCAAATGTACACATTTACTCTCTTTTCCTTACTGTAATATTTCAAGAAACAATTAATCAAACAAATCACAATTCTATTTCATCAAGCATCTAGATAACCATATGAAAATAAGAACCTACACAATTCATTAAAATGAATTTAACTTACAATCTTCCTTCTCTTTTCTAATGTAAAAAAATATAGAGGAAATTTATTACCATAAATTTATGCTAATAAAATAAAGATTGACATCTTAGTTCATATTCATTCTTAGTTATGACACTAACAAGGATCACAAAGAACATTCTCATGTACTGAAGATTTATCAGATCACATATTATAGTAGAAAACAGGCCTCCTGAAGTATTGAATTGGCATAACTCGAGTCGTGCTAGGATGAAAAATAATCGGTGCGTTTCCACCACCATGTGAAATAACACGTGGGTGAAGAAGCGATATCGAAGTACTGGAGGACGAAACAATGACTGACTATTCACTCGATGAAAACTCCTAAAACATCCACAATTAACACAAATAAATTCTTCTTTAGTTCCATCATCACCCTTCTTCACAAATTCACGACATCCATCAACCGAATGATCACCAAACTTAGTAGCATGATTTTTTAGGCATATACCATATTTTATCGTCATATCACCATTTGGATTTGAGCTTGAGTTGCTTGCCATTTGCTTTTCTTTTTTGCTAAAGACTTAAGGGTGAAGTTTTAGTTTTTGCCTTTTGGTTTGAGTTTAAATGGTCTTTAATAGTGTGAATAATTGTATAATTATCAACACTTAATTAACTTTTTATTGACGTAATTTATGATGAGGTTATCTATAGTAAAGTAAATTTACTTAAGTGGTTGCATTAAAAATACTTTTTACATAACGTTTGAATATATATAGTTATAATAATGATTTAAATAAGTGTGTGTGTATATATATATATATATATATATATATATATATATATATATATATATATATATATATATATATATATATATATATATATATATATATATATATATATATTTAGTCATATGATGATTGGATGAGAAAACATTTATGTGTAATGACATGTTATGCATTTATTAATTTAATATAAATATTTAGATACAATTTGATCATGTGACATAAAATAATGACTCACAATCATGATATGAAATTATGAGATGAAATTGAAGATTTGTTTGTACATTTTATGTTGCATGTTTTCTCAATCATAAAATCCATAACTTATAAAACTATCAAAATTGTCTCAATTTTTTTAAACAATCTTAACAATTAAGCAAAATTTAATAAAATCACATGATATACTATCACAAAGCTATTCTAAAATATTAAAATATTTATTAATCAAACTTTAATTCTATATAAAAACTAAACGTAAGTGGTAGTGTCTAGTATTTAATATAATTCTCCCACATACTATGAACATTTTTCTCACGTTGAACTTGCATTTCTCGATTATATGACCGAGAAGTCAAACGATCATTGTTACGTTGAGCTATTTGTTTGTCAATTTGATTGGCATATGAATATGATAAAAGATAACGAATTTGGTTAATGTAAATTGTAGAGTATGAATTGATTTAAAGTAATAATAAATTTTATGTCGATAAAAATAATCGTTATATAAGATATAAATAATTTTAAAAGTAATTATATGAATCATATATTTTAGTTACATATGAAATAATTGGTTAGTAGATAAAAACGAGTATTAAAATTAGAAGTGAAATTATATTTCTCCTTTTGTCCCTTTATTCTAAGCTTGTATTTGGATATACGATATGATGTCTTGAATTTCAAATCATGATTTCATTTTTTTTTTAAAATGGTAAAACTTGACATATAAGTTTATATTTTGTAAGCCATCATTTTGAATTTTGCAAAAACGACTCATGCTTTGCGTGAATAGATTATTCTACCAGGTGATAGAATTATATTAAAGAATAACTAACTACTACTACTATACTATTGACCATTAAATATTCACTACTAAAAAAACTAATAAAAGAGACCTAAAAAAAGAGACCTCAAAAATAGGTCGCTAAAAAGAGACCTCATGACGTCACTATTTTTATCTTATTTTATTTTATTTTATTTTTTAAATAAGATCTCATGAGGTTGATTATATATACAAATAATTTAATATAGATCACTTATTTTAAAAGTTATTTTTGCTGCTACTTTGCCTAAAATATGCCATCTCACGAGGTCTCTATTTGGGAAAATAAAAAATAAAAAATAAATTTTAGAGACTTCCCAATGTCTCCTTTTTTTAAATTTGGTCAATAGTATTTTGAAACAAGAGACTTCATGAGGTCTCTTATTTTAAAATATTATTGACCAAATTTGACTAAAAAAAAAGGAAATAATTAAAATAAAAAACAATTAAAATAAGGAAAACAAATTAGACTTATAGCGCGTCTTTCGCAATTTTTATATCTCATAAAAAGCCCTATATCCCGCGATTCTATCTCCCACGATTCATTCTCCCACGGTTAAGCCTGCTGCCAGCCACGGTCATAGAAGACACTGCAGCGCCGTTCATCCTGCCGCCAGCCACGCTCAATCACTCAGTTGAAGCATTAGTTTCTGTCGATTCATGAGAAATCCATCAGTCGATTTTCAACAGGTAATTTTGGAGCTTTTCAGTTTTTAATTTTAACAGTTTGTGAGCATGTGTAGTTAGTTAAGATGTAATGCTTTGTTATGTTTAATCAAACATTTGGAATTAGTATTAATAGTTGAATGTGAGATAAGAAATATGTCAATAAGAGATTCTTGATTTTGAAAAAGATGCAGTAGAGATTCTCATCAATGATTTAATATAGGTGTTGAAGCTATGAAATTACATTAGAAGTTTCAGAATATTCATTATCCACATTGAGATGTAATGCAGTAGAATGGCATTCAGTAATAGTACTAGACGACGGTTGCCAATATTTCTAATTGTACTGCTTAAGTGTGTACTCGAGGCTATATACAGATCTACATATATTTATAGAAGCTGAATTTCTTATTACGGCAAAATAGATAGTGGCAGGGACAATTTTTTTGTCATGATCCTATAGCCCACAAGATACATGTATTTGAGAGAGTGTTTTAAGTTACAGATGTATAGTGTAGTAAAAGTAGAGCATGGTTAATTGCTGCAAGCCTTGTTAAAGCGTCATGCATAATCTTGTTGAACATCATTCTAGCTTTTCACAAAAAATAGTTCATAGGCAAAATGAATATGGTTGAGACTGAGGCTGCTGCAAAAACTTCCTGTGAGATCATATGGTCTCATAAGCTTAAAAGTTCTAATATCATACATATATATGGAGCGAAAATTTACTGCAAAAACACTAGTGATTTGTTGTTCTTGTTTTCAAGTATTAGTTCGGATAATTTAATTTTAGGATCCTAAAAGAATGTGCAGTAAAAGTACTGATGATAAGGGGACATCGTAACTCCCCGGCTTTGTCTATCCATATTAGCTTGCCACCCTACAACACAATTTCCATAAATCTTAGTGATCTGATTATGTAAATACTTTTCTCGGTGTATAAACTTATAAAAATTACCTATTCTCATATCAAAGTCACGGTTCTTAAGCTCTCTGTATTCTTGGCAAAGAGCACAAGGTTCACAGAATACATGTACAAGACAATCAACACAAGGTGCCTCTTCCAGATCATATTGCCCCCTCATTTTGGACCTATAGAAGCAGGAATATAGGCTAGGTAATCCTGTCAGTCCCAGCAAACCATATAATGCACCTCTACTAGCACATGCTAACATAAAAATAAAAATAAAAACATCATATTCTTGGTAACCAAAAATCAAAAAATGAATTTTTCAAAAAACAAATGTGTATATACTTACAAGTTGTTCCTTTGTTTAGTATTTCAGAAATATGTCCAAAGATGATACAAGGACAAACACTAGTAACTACACAGTTAGTAGAATCATCAGTACTTTGCTAGTTACCACAAGCTTTGTTATTGGGATCTGCTTTACTCTGATAGGTCTCTTTAGTATGAGAAGGCTCTGGCTGTGTACCTTATCGATAACAACAATCAAATTTTACTTCCTTGAAAGTTATGAACACAACTTGCTTGCACCTTAACTAATTCCACGTGTATATGCTATCTCTGAACTCTATCCACCTTCCACCAAGGCTTAGACAAATAAGAAGAAATCACCTATCGTTTAAGATTTCATGGTTCTCAAACCACTAGGGGAACCGTCGAGTGCAACAAATGTATTCACCTGGATGAGTATTGCTGGTCATAGTGTAGGTCGGTCTAATATTCGAGTTGGTTGAAATTTCAATACTAGGTAATTCTAGTCTGTCAAAAACATACAGTGAACATTATTTTTTTGCAAAGATTTTTAAGGTCACATAATTAGAAACCCAAGTAAAATTATTTGATTACATTGGAGAGCGTCTCATCATAAGGTATGATAATTAGAAACCCAAGTACAGGTAGAATTCCATTCCTGGGGCTACATTTGCCTTCTGGCCTATTATCAAATGTTTCTTCTAACAATCAACTAGTGAAAGCAACACTGAGAAAATTTAAGTGATGCCACTTTTTGTGACCACAAGTCGGTATTGGACTTACCGAAGTGCTTGAAAGAGATGAGCCAATCAGCCAACCACCATATTCTTTAAGTTCCTGCTAAGTTGGTCCTGCAAAATAAACAACATGCTGTTATTTGGATCATACTCATACAACAAACTAATTGGACTGAATAATCATGATTATATATATATCAAGTTAGACTATAACTGGGGATCAGCATATGAATCTTATCACATCGTTACTATATACAAGAGATTTATATGAAACCTATAAAGAAAAGACACATCAATACATAGAATAAAATCGAGATGTCGGATTTGAAACCTCTTTTTCTGTAGTCAAGAAGTTGAAAACGACAACAAATCTAGGTAATGAGATGATAATTCCAGATTGATTAAACCTTCTGAAAATTACCTCTGATCATGAGATAAACTTGCTTGGTTGAGAATTGTCTTAAGTTGTAAAATCATTCATATTATGTCCTGTGTTCACCAGATACTTTGAAGCTTTTAACTTAGCATAATTAGGTAACATGAGTGATAATGGCGTTGCAGAAATATTTAGATGAGGGGAAAATGCAAGTAATTAATTAGATACTTTTTTCTGATTCTTTCACAATGTTCTTAAATTAAATTCTTGTTTTGTAAGTGCATAATGGTGAATCTAGTAATAATGAATGAATAAAAAGACATGCACATGAAAGAAGATACACTAAGATAATCATACTTACCAAAGTTAAGGAACTTGAATGCACACATAAATAGTAAATACAACAATAACATAGGTGAAAACTAAGACGAGAAAAATCAAAATTAGCAGTTAGAATAACACCAATCTTTGGTTGGCAACAATTTTCAAGAATAGTTAATAGCAAAAGGTTGGAATAACATATATCGTGAAAGCAATTTACAGAATAATGCTAAATGCATGAAGATTTGGTTAAAGTTGTTGTATAGCTAATGAACTTAAGATAAAAGACATAGAATGATATAATTGGATTTCTAGGATTGTAATTTACTACTTTATTTAATGTTTAACAAAGTCAAATTTTGTGATATTTGTGTAGATGGATCGCAGTTGGATGTATAATATGACTAATTTTGGTCGAATGGGCCTAAGACCTGAATTTGTAGAAGGTGTCACTGGTTTTGTGGAGTATGCAAAGACGGTAAAACCTTTTCAACGTAATGGTGTGATCAAGTGTCCTTGTAATAAATGTCAATGTTTGAATTATGAAAAACCATATATGTTGAGCTTCATCTATATCAAAATGGGTTTAAAAAATATTACACAGTGTGGACTAGTCATGGAGAAATTGATAATTGTTTTGATGTATTTCAACATTATGTTCCTGGTGAAAGTGGTAGTGCAGTGAATTCTAATGCAGAAAATTAAGAATGCATGACATGGTTCAAGATGCGTTTGGTGTGCACTCTGATTTTGAATGTGGTAATCAAGATGAAGAAGCTCCTAATGCCGAATGTAAAATTTTCTTTGAACAATTGGAAGTTGCTAGTCGGCCTTTATATGAGGGGTGTTCACACTCGCAACTATCTATCGCTGTTAGATTATTAAGTATCAAATCAGATTGGATTGTTCCTGAAGGGGCAATGGACTCTATGATTGACCTTATGCATGATTTAGTTGACCTAAATCTGGAGATACCTGATAATTTCTATAAGGCAAAAAGGTTTGTAGCAAAGTTAGGATTGCCATCGATGAAAATTCGTTGTTGTGAAAATGGTTGCATGTTATACTATAAGGATGATACTGATCTAGAATCGTGTAAGTTTTGGGGAAAATCTCGTTATAAGAGAACTCCTAGCGCGAAGAAAGTTCCTATTAAGGCGATGCATTACTTACCTCTTACACCAAGGTTAAAGAGGTTGTATGCATCTAATAGATCTGCTCCTCATAAGAGATGACACCATGAAAATAAACGATCAGCTAGTGTTATGTGCCATCCTTCTGATGGAGAGGCCTGGAAGCATTTTGATAGAACATACCCACAGTTTGCGGCCAAACCACGAAACATTAGATTGGGTTTATGTTCAGATGGATTCATGCCACATTCTGTTTCTGCTGCACCGTATTCTTGTTGGCTTGTATTTGTAACACCATATAATCTTCCACCTGAGATGTGTATGACCATTCCATATATATTTCTCAATTGTGTCATTCCTGGCCCACAAAATCCAAAAGTCTTGATTGATGTATACTTGCAACATTTGATTGATGAGTTGAAACAGTTGCGGGGTCAAGGGGTTGAAACATTTGATGTGTCTCTTAAGCAAAATCTTAACTTGTGGGCTTCCTTAATGTGGACTTTTAATGATTTTCTTGCGTATGGAATGTTATCAGGGTGGATGACACCAGGAAAGTTAGTTTGTCCTTACTGTATGGAAAATGCTAAATCATTTACTTTGAAACATGATCGTAAAAATTGTTGGTTTGATTGTCATCGACAGTTCTTGCCAATGGATCATGAGTTTAGGAGTATGAATAATGCATTCAGAAAGAATACTGTTAAAGAAAGTTGTCCACCTCCAATCTTAACTGGAGAACAAGTTTGGGAGAGGGTTCAACACTTTCCAAAGGTCATAGAAGAACAATCGAACAAATTTGATGGGTATGATATTGCACATAACTGGACAAAAAAGAGCATATTCTGGGAGTTACCATATTGGAAGGATAATCTTCTTCGACATAATCTTAATGTCATGCATATCGAAAAAAAATTACTTTGATAATTTATTCAACACAGTAATGGATGTCAATGGCAAGACAAAAGATAATGTTAAAGCTAGAATGGACTTACCAAAATACTATAGGCAAAAAGAGTTATGGTTGCAAGAGAAACCGAACAACAAGTTATTCTATCCTAATTCTAGTTATTCATTTACATTGGATCAAAAGCGTAAAATATGTGAATGGGTTGAACATATTATGATGCCTGAATGACATGCTTCATGTCTTCATGGAAACATTACTCCCCATTGCATTTAGTGGTTGCCCGATAGAATTTGGAAACCTATGGCTGAAATTAGTTTTTTCTTCAAGGACTTGTGTTATAATACGTTAAGGGAACACAACCTAGTTCAGATGGATCAAAATATTCCTATAATTATAAAGAAGTTGGGGAATATTCTTCCACCTGAATTTTTTGATGTGATGAAACATCTTCCTGTACATCTGGTGCATGAAGCACGCCTCGGAGGTCCGGTTCAATATAGATGGATGTATCCATTTGAGAGGTAAGTGTTTTAACTCTTAATACTTTTATATCAATATTTTGTTAAAATTAATGATAATATAATATAATGTAGGACTATTGGCAAGTATAAACGGGGCATGAAGCAAGAACATAGACTTGAAGGCTCAATGGTTGAATTCCATCTTGCTAGGGAGATAACTAATTTAGGTTCTTATTACTTCAAAAGTAGTGTGCCATGCTTGCAAAATAGACTCAACCGCCATGACGAAGGTGGTGAGACTATGAAGCCACTATAAATCTTCAATCAACCAGGCAAAGGTTAAATAAAACGTACTAGGAGGAATCTTAATGCCATGGAGTTTAAATCTACATCGACACATGTCTTGTTGAATTGCCACAAGTTAAACCATTTCTTGAGTAAGTTGTTATATTTTTACTAAAATATGTAATTACAAGGCAAAACAACTAACTCAATATCCATCTTCTTTGACAGCTACTTTGTGCATTTATATGGAAATGGAAAAATGTTTGAGCATTTTTCAAAGTGGTTTCAAGATTACATAAGCCTTATAATATTTTCATTGTACTATCATTATTAAATAAATCTATATTTATTGATGCTAATTTCCTACTTTTCAACTATTGATAGATTTATGACACAAAAAATAGTCAATTTGATCAATTTTTGAAGGACCTTTCTTGGGGACCCATCAAGGTTTATTCAATTGAAAAATATCTTGTAAATGGTTTTAAATTCAATACCAAAGAATGCTCCAAATATAAAAAAAACTAATAATAGTGGAGTTTGGGTGAAAGGTGGTGATGAAAATCAAGATGGAGTTGATTATTATGGGGTGCTCAAGGAGGTTTTGGAAATGGAATATTTTGGGTGGCCTATAAAAAAGATTGTATTGTTTAGATGCAAGTGGTTTGATCCAAACCCCCAAAAAGGTACAAGACAAATCAAACAATATAATATCATTGAAGTCAAGCATACAAAGGAGTATGGAGCATATGATCCTTTTATTATTGCACAAAATGTTAAGCAAGTGTATTATGCTCCTTATCCTTTGCGACCGGATAAAGCTGATTGGTGGGTGGTGATTAAAATCAAACCCATTGGTTGTGTGGAAGTTGAAAATGTATATGATGTTGCATACCAGGACGATGATTTATCAAGTGTTCACCACACAGTGGATGTTGAATAAGAAAAAGATTTAGAGCATCCTGAACACATATTAGAAGGGTTGATATAGAAGAAATAACAGATGAAGGGGCAAATGCATCAATTAATGAGGAAGAGTGGATAGATGAAGAAGAATGGTCGGAAGAAGATGATGAGGATGAGGATGAGGATGAGGATGAGGATGAGGACGAGGACAAGGACGAGGACGAGGACGAGGACGAAGACGAGGATGAGGAGGAACAATAATTAGTATGTTGAGTTTATACAATGTTTCTTAATTTTTAAATTGTTTCTCGATTATCTGTTAATGTGACCACCTATATTATGTATTAAAATGTTTCAGAGGATACACTTTAAGGTCCTTAAATCATATCTTCAACATTTGCTTCTCTTCATGTTGTTAATAGTTCTTGTTGGCTTGGAAGGTGCTTCTATAGTTTTAGTACTCAGCTATTTCTTGTATAATTATTTGCAAATTGAATAATGAGTATAGTACATATTATGAACTAATGTTCTCCTTTTCTTTGAGTACACTTTAAAAAATACACATTGTTGAACTTTGCATGTGGAATATATTAGAAAAAAGCCACTTAAATGTTGGACAAGAATTTGATGAACTAAAATTTGTATGCTTTCTCTGTAAGATGAAAACTATCCCAAAAAATAATATCAGAATAACTGGAACATGTATATGTGCATAACTCTGCTATCCCAATCTTGAATTAGGTAACTTGTTTTCCTGAGAACTTGAAATTTACTTATTTTTTCTTTAAATTTGTTATTATTTGATAGATGAAATGATATAAAAAACATCATGAACATACCCAAAAACACCCGTATTTAACTCAGTTTCAACTTTAGTTGATTTTAATTTATAATTTTCTTGTTACGTAAATATCTAACCTTATTTGACTTAAATGTTTTTGTTACTAATTAGATGGCAGGTGGAAATAATAATAAAGATATTGATAATGTCCCCAAAAAGAAAAAAAAGAAAGATGGTATGGTTAGTAGACGACCGACAGGGATACATATAAGATCAGACACCACAACTTCTCTCCCACCAAGAGACACTCCGACACATTGCTATTCTAGGCAGACCGAGCCATAAAATCACGTGCCTCCACATATTAATCCTCATTCGACCTATATGCATTCACCATTAGAATATACTCAGCCACCCCGTCAGGTACCTGTGATGATACCCACGTCAGGGTATGCTACCCCACATGGATACAGTGTGTTACCTCCAGAGGCTAATCGGTCAACGTCTAGTGTCTCTCGTACTGTTATTCACAACCCTGCAGAGTCACAACCTTCATCATCATCTACTTCACAACTTGGAATGTCAAGTCTTCGCATTCAAGGTAATAGTTCTGAGCCTAACACTCCTACCAGAAATCAGTCAGCTACACCTGGTCAGGTCCCAACACAAGTTGGCGTGAGGGATATGCATAATAGACTTGTCATCGAGCCTGACGGCTATACGTAAGATTTTATTTTTTTACAAAATATCTTATGTTTATGATTATCTCATTTAATTGTCTTTGTTTTAACCTGTAACTGTTAAAACTTTGTATTACAGTTTCAATCTAGATGATGTTGTGGGGTCATTTATGAGGCAATCAAAGATCTCTATAGAGATGCTTTTCCTACTTGGGGCAAGATGCCAAGCAATCTCAAGAGACAAATATTTTTGGAGTTCAGGGTATATTCAAATTTATTTGTGTAACACTATTAAAATATTTGTCTACAATAATACTTATTAATTAAAAAAATTATGCTTTTATTGTAGAAAAAATATGCTTGGCGTCCGGAACATGAGGCCAAAATTTGTGCAAACTTTCACAAGAAAGTTGCGCGTGTTCTTGCTAGTTTGTTGAATAAAGCTCGTAAAAATAATCAGAAACCTAAGTGGATGCTATCGGATGATTGGGAAAAATTACTTGTGCATTGGCCAAATGATTCAAGATTTAAGCAGATGAGTGAGATCGGTAATAAGTCTAGATCATCTACTAAGGGTGGTTCTCTACACATAAGTGGAGCTCAAAGTCAAGAAAGTGTGAGGAGAAAATTGGTATGTATCATTTATCTTTAAAATTTTATATATTTTAGGTATTAATATTTATATACTCTTGATTATAACTTAATTAGTTTTATATGTCGGAAAAAGAACTAGGAAGACCGGTAACTCAGGCGGAGGCATTCAAGGCAACACACATAAGAAAGAAGAAAAATCCCGAAGATCCAGATGTGTGGGTTGAGCCGCGAGCTGAAGTAACCTATGTAAGGCTCTAATTTAAAATAATAGTTACTTATTTTCCAAATTTATATTCTAATGTTAATATCATTCAATTTAGAATCGATATCTTTAAGCTTTGGAGGATTTACGACAAACTCAGCCAGAAGAAAATCGAGGTATGCCACTTACTCAAGAACACTGAGAGACTGTGGTTAGACTTGATTGGTGGGCCGAGTAGATATGGGTATGCCTATGGAATGCCGCAACAAACATTTCGTGAATTTTCTTCTGAGTTTGAAGGCCTAAATAGTTTCTATGATGATGAATCGATGAAGAAAAATTTGGCTATGGAGCAAAAGATTGTTGAGCTATCTATCCAAGTCTAAGACTCGCGGGCTAGGGAAAGGCGAAGGAACTTAGAGTTTGCATGTCTTAAGGCTCAATTCGATGTATTACTTGCTTCAGGAGGAATTCCCCCTTTTTCCAGTGATGTCACTTTCCCTCCTCGACCTCCTCAATATCAACCTACCCGATATGGAGTGTATGGTCAACAAAGAAATATGACAGATGAGTCTAGTAGTGATGAAGAAAATGATGATCATGTGGCAGACACACTATCACATTAGTGAAGTTTAGAGTTGTGATTGATAATCTAAGTTCTTTACTTTATAATTTTGTTATGGGAGTTATTTGTTTTGTGAATGCATGATAACATTGAAATCTATTATATAACTTATGGATATTTTGTTTTTTTGTTTAATTTCGAATTACGTTGAAGGTGAGTTGAATTAAGTTGATAAGAGAATATTTAGTTAATGTATTGCATCAGTTGATTGTTGGAAGCTCTTTGAGAGTGATTAAGCTAATTAGAGAGATACTAAAATAATATGACAGGTGATGAGAAGCTGCAGAAATAATATTAGCTGCCAGTTTTTTTCCAGTAAAAGAGACCTCATGGTATCTTTTCTGCATTTTATTTTCCAGTTTTTTCACAAAAGAGACCTCATGAGGTCTCTATTCAGCATTTATTTTTTACAGATGCAAAAAAGAGCATTTTACTTTCCTGAAATTTCACAAAAGAGACCTCATGAGATCTCTATTCAGCATTTTATTTTTGAAAGAGACCTCATGAGGTCTCTATTCAACATTTTATTTTTTACAAATGCAGTAAAGTAACCTCATGATGTCTCTTTTTGCATCATAAAAGAGACCTCATGAGGTCTCTATTTTTTTATGAAATTGCAACCTCATGAGGTCTCTTTTTAAAAAAATTCGGACAATTTATTGGTGACCTCGTGAGGTCTCTGTTCGGCGACCTCATGAGGTCTTTACTAAAAAGTCACCTACATTATAGTGACCTACAGTTGAGGTCTCTTTTTCGGTCTCTTTTGTAAGCCTCTTTTTACTGTTTTATTTAGTAGTGATTTATAAAATTATGTAGATTTGAAAGTTTGTAATCACAAAAACTTTTATTTATAAAAAAAATGATATGTGATTTATCGACGAGGCACCTTAGAATATTTCAATATCAAATCATCATTTAACATTGAATGACCGAATATTCCATAAGAAAATATTCAATTCAATGTGGTATTTATATTGATTTATTAACTTATTTTTAAAATAAGGTCAAATCCATACTAATTGATCATATATTACATTTACTTATATGATTTAAATATATATTATGAAAAAAATTTATTTTTTTATTTATTCATTTTTATGGATAACTTACTTCTACTGAACTTAGTGAATATCTCATTTAAAAGTTCAAATTGTGAAAGAAAACTTATCTTTTATTTATTTAATGTCTAATTCTTTACTAAGCTATACTTGAATATAAAAAACTCAAAAATACATTTGACTACTCCTTTGTCTTTATTTGTGAAAGTAATAGCAAGAAAAATGTTCATCTATTAGGACATAGGACAAACAAACTAAAATATAATTCATCATCGTACATTTTTAAAAATATAGAGAAAAATTTAGAATTTACTTTTATTTTCAAAAATGATTCTTGGAAAAAAATATTTTTGACTAAGCAATTCAATTTGTGGGCTTCAGTATAAATAACCACTTTATAGAAATAGATATTTAGTGGCAACAAAATTTTCATTTTAGCAATAAGATTTATAGCCACAAAAAGATATAGTGATAATTGAGTCAATGTTATTGCATCCAGGATAGCGAAAACCTTTAACAATTTTTACATAGAGTATTGAATATAAATACTCATATTTATTATTGTGGCTAAAATATAATATAACGATAGTTATACTATCACCGTTAAATAATTGTGTCACAATCATTTATTTATCATAGCTAACTAAGGTTTGAAAGTAACAAATTGAAATAAAGTTAGGATATATTCATTTTAGCAATAAGATTTTCCTTCTTTGTTATCCACCATCAAATCATATCATCACTATTATCAATATTCATGTTTCCTTCTTTATCATATTTGATTTTTTTAATTTAATTTTTGCCACCTATCACCATGCACAACCAAATCCATATAATTGTCATCACCACCAAAAAATAAAATACTGTAAAATTCCTTTAACAAAATCAAAAAAAAGAGATTGAACTCCTTTAACAAAAGTCAAAACAATTTTTTCCAAATCATTAAAAACTATACTATATTGAATTGGTTATTGTGTTCAAAGATAAACAAACATTACAATTGAGAATAAGAAAAAGTTACTAAGAACCCAAATAGAGAGCACCCAATATTTTTTTTATATAAAAGAATCTTGATTTTCTCATCAACTTCATCGAAATAAAATTCAATTTGTTATGAATTTCAGCTAGCTAGACTTCTTCTTCTTTCAAGAGTATCAAGATTCAAAATGGAGGAAAGCAAAGCTTGCACTGAATTAAATGTGTCTTTATTTTGTAAAAACACTTGAAGATTCATCGAAAATAGTGATGGCAGCCAGATGAAGGTCTTTCGAAGGTGATTTATTGATAATCCCAATTAAAAATTCCGACATGACGTTATTAGGCCCACCCCCTCTCCATCATCGTCTAGGTTTTGTATATCTAAACATCATAGCTTCAAAATTTTCAAGCTTAATAAGTAAATTTAATTATTATTATTTTTTCATTTATTTAGATTAATCTTATAGAAAATTAACCTAATTTCGAATAAAAAAGTTGTATTTTGAAGTTGTGATGAAAAATAAAGAATTGTGACGAAAATGAAAGAATAAAGAAGAAGAGGATAATGAGTGCGGTGTGAAGAAGAGGAGGAGGGTAGAGTGTGAGAAGAAGAAATAAAGAGGGTGGGGCCATAAGGAAATTTTTTGATTATTTTGATGTTTTTTGACACGTATGTTTGTATTTTTTTGTCATGTTAGCTTTAATAAATAAATAAATAAATTTACCTTAAATAGTTAAAATGTGTGATATATAAACACTCACCATGCTAATTTAAACGTTTAATTGACTTGTCCGGACAAGTTAAGAAGGAAATCTATGTCTTTTCCTACTATCTGAAACATGTGACGTCATGTAGAAATTAAGACCTAAAATATTGTAAAATAAAAAATAAAAAATAAAAGTTAAAAATAAATTAAAATAGAAACTTAATACTTTATATTATTAAATTCTATGGATCAAAGACATGAGAAAAAAGAAACTAAAATATTAAACAAGTACAGAACACATAAAGACCTATTTTAAGCAACTAATCCTTATTCCTTAGATACATATTTTTTCTAAGGGCCTAATTCTGTGTCTGGTGTTGTTAATCCAATTCTTCAAGAATTTGAGAGTGATGTCAATTTCATCACAAAAGGGGATAATTTGTTCATGGCTCTTTTTCCATTTCTATCCCATGATCTCGTTTGAAAAAATCTGAATCCTCTCTCTTTGGTAGGGATCATGTAACACTCCAGAAAATTTTTTCGAACTAAGAGTCGAACCGTTCTTCGTAGTGAGTGAGATTTTACCAAGGAATTAAAAATTTCTTAAGTATTAAGGTCAGTTCACTAGATTTAGCACCAACAGTTCCAAAAATAATTAAATTGGAAATAGCAAAAATCTAAAATTTTGCAAGTTAAGCTAGGTATGAGTTTTGGGTCAACTTCAAATGTTTAACTCCTAGCACAAGATGCTTTAGGTGTGCTACAAGATACTATAGGAAATCTCTTTGAATTTTCTTTCCAAAGCCGCCAAGTTTGCTAAGTTTCGAGTTCGGATGAGTGAGATATGACATTTTGAAGTTAGGTTGTCCAGTTAAGGAAAGTTAGCTGAAAATAGTGAGGGGTATTTTTGTCCTTTACTTATCCAATCAAATTTAATTCGATTTTAATAATATTTTAGGCGTCTAATCCTTTTAGGTTCAGTTTTATAATACTAATATACACTTAGGGTTTAGTTGAGAGTTCAAGAAGAGGCAAGAAAAGAATAGAGGAGAAAAGAGGCAAGGATGAAGGTGTTCGTCGACGTTCTTGAATTTAGTCGAAGATTTTTTCCATGGGCTTAATCCCTAAGAGGTATGCAAGATTTAATAGTGTTGAGTTTGTTTACCCACACACCAATCATGTTAATTTTAGCGCAATTTCATTCTTAAAGTTGAAAGATTAGAGTTCTTGATGAGTTCTTGATAAGTGTTCTTGAAGTTTCATTAAGTTCTGATGAAAGATTATACTTATGTAAACTCTAAATGACCATATATCTTAGAATATTAAGATTTACATGATCCATAACCTATACAATTAAAGGTAATTGAATCTATTTTCCAAAGCCACCAATATCACGTCAACCCAATTTCTGGGTAAAAAGTTATCACGATTTTAGTAACCTATACAGTGCTGTTACGAATTAGCCAAAGGGAAAATTACCCTAAACAAATTTCTTGACTAATAAAAGGTTCAAAACAATCATATTTTCATCTTTACTAATGAAATTCATAATTTTTGGCCATAGAGATTTCAAGAAACTAATTCAAGAATCGCAAGAAAGGTTTTCTTGATCATTTATCTTCAAGCTAGGGTTTCAAGGTTTTTATTCAAGTCCTTATCCAAGATTCTTCAAGAAAATTTTTCTTCCTAACTTAAATCAATCCTAACATGATCATAACCTTGAATTCATAATTCAAATTCAAGGTAGAGTTGAGAGTTATGTTTTGAAAATTCTTTCGAACGTTCTAAGAAAGTCCTTTTGAGTCTTGTTGATGAGTCTTCTAAAACTTCTAGTAATTTGTTCCAAGGCTCGAGTAAGTAAGTAAGAGGATGAGGAAAAAGTCTTCATGAGTCTGCTTTTTCATCATGAGATCCTTCATATCATGAACCATAACTCTTGAATTCATAATTTACATTGAATAGAGAGTTAAGTAGAGTTCAAGAAAGTTTTTGAGTTCAATTATGAATCTTTTGAGCTCAACTATTGACTTGAGCTAAGATTGGAGGAATTAAGGAAGAGAATTAGAAGAGTTGTACTTATTAGTTCCATGTAGTTATGTAGCCCTTCGAGTCGATTCGTTCATGTCCATAACTTCCGCATGAACTTCATCTTGAGTACCTTTGAGAGGAGTTCTATCTTCATGTTCTAAGTCTTGAGTATTGAGTTATATCTATGGTTATTGAAAACCTTGCATTGAGTCGTTCACGTCCATAATTTGACATGAACCATACTTAAGAAGTCTTTTACAAATATTTTAACTTTGTTTTAAGACTTAAGTATTGAAGTTGAGTAAAGACTAAAAGTAAAGTTCATTTTTAAAAAAATGATATATGGGAACTAAGTATTCCCAAGAGTAAATGTTTTACATTTAAGATGAGACAAAACTGAGATTTTCAAAAGAGTTTTGAGCAATTTCAGTACTATCTCTTTTAAGAAAAAAAGATGAGTTTGAGAAAGAGTTCTAAAACATGATTAGTATGACAATCGAGCATGTCATCAATGTTTAAGCAGTATGATATCTAGATTCATCAATGTTTATGAATTATGAATTCCCAAGTCATCAATAATCATACTAAAATATGATTTTGATATGTTTTATGAAAGTGTTTTGAAGAGCAGTTACCTCTTTAAGAGGGTAGTTTTGAGTAATTATCTAAAATCAGAGAAGAAGTATGTTTTTAAAACATAAGAGCTAGTATATTTTTGGGAGTAGTATAGAGCACCGAATTGGGGGCGAACATGAGTTCAGATAACTCACATCTCCATAAAACCATGTAGCCACCATGGGTAGAAAATGGTCATATTTTTTGGATGAATCCTTTTCACAATAGACTACTGGATCCACTAAGTTAAGTTAGGTCCTATACTGATGGCAAAGTATATGATGGTCCTTGGCAGCGTGAGGTAAAGTGTTGTATCATCACTATAACTCTTAAGTGATGGTTGTCGGTTAGAGAGAGTCCCACAGAAGTTGTAGTATTTTTATATACATCAGTTAATTGTATTTTCATATGCATGTCAGAGTTATTTTGTATCCTTATTATACACAAAGAGTTGACATCATGTTTTTAAATAACTTTTCTTTATATTGCACTTGTTTTAAACTGCTTTATTGTAACAGCCCGTCTTACGCATATGCTTGTTCTATTCTTGATATACTGCTGGCCTTATAAGTATATGTGAGGGACCATTTTCCTTATATGGTTAGTGTTGGTTTAAACTAGCCGAAAAGTGATGTATCATGCCATGTACGTTTCAGCATGTTTACTGTAAGGTTACTCCATAAGATGTATTTAAACTAGAGATAGTAAGGTGGTAATTGAGCTTAAATTTGAAATTTAAGTTCTAAGTTGAAGCAAAAGGATGTAATATTCTTAAAATGAAATAAAATAATTGAGCTGCTTGCTTGGCTTTATTATGCTAGCAGCTGCATCACCTACTTGAGCTATATGGATATTGTTAAAAGGCCCAAGCTTGATGGACCAGATTTAGAATTATAGTAATGGGATCACTTGAAGCCCAAACCTATTAAAAGAAAATAAAAATGAAAGAAAGCCCAGCAGCCAAATCTGGCAAGGCCCAATATAAATAAAGCCGAAGTGAAAGCAACTAGGTGCATTACCTAGTTTGACCTTTTGAGCTGCTTGATGTGCATAAGCAGGTGAATCACCTACTTGACCAATTAGTGGCTGAAAATGGACCCCCAAAAAAGGAGGTTCTAGAGGATATTTTTTGTGGTCAATAAAGCTTCATATATATATATATATATATATATATATATATATATCCAATATGAGCATATATTCTTCACCCATTTCAACACATATTATTGAGAATTATCTCCAACTCTCTCTCTCTCTCTCTTTTCTCTTCAAAATTAAAACAACAGTTTTTAGTTGTTCAAGGGTTCTTCAAGAAACCCTCATATCTTCAAACCAAGGTAAGTGAAAACACTTGGATTTTGATTAATTCTCCAATGGATAATTAGAAAAACATGTTATTCATGCTCAAGTATAAATACAAAAGCAGAAAATATCAAGAAGATAATGCTCACTTCCTTAGTTATTAAGAGACCTTTTTCTTCTTCTCTGCTTTAAGTGTGAAGGGAAGCTAAAGTTCTAGAAGAAAAGAATATATAAGGAGAAGTTGCTGAAATTGAGGTAAGGTGACTTCCCCATTTTTTTATCTTCCTTGTGTATGAGTTCGAGAGGAATTAGGGGTGTGCTGTAATGAAGAACTCAAAGGGGGTGGTGAATTCAATAATTGGTTGTATGATAACGAGTATTTGGGGTTGTTCTATGTGTATTATTGTTGGTGCGGCTTGGTTGATCTTGGGGAAAGGATATATAATGTACGTGTTGGACATAAAATGAGGGTGTGGTGATACACATTATGTTAAGGGCTGGATGTGTTCATTATTTGTCAAAGCTAGCTACTCTTTTACGAGGCTCACAGTGTGATAGCTGCTAATTTTAGTTTACCATGACTTAAATTGTAGATTAAAACCAAAAAGGGGAGGCTGAATCGTGATAGTTATATCGGTCAGAGGATAAGGTATGTAAGGCTATTCGATTCTATATCTTTTGGAATGAAATCCGACACTTGCGATTAATACCAATGAAGTGAATCTCATAAGTTCTATTCCTACAAAAGGAAATATAGTGGCAGCGTACTATCTCCAAATAGCTAACAATATTTCCCCCTCTCCGTAATGCATAGAACTACTTAATTATATGTTCACTATTTTATACTTGTGTAATTATCCCCCCATGTGCTGGTATAGAAATGGTATTTGCAAAAGCAAGTCTGGTGAATCCTCCTCTTTGTTGTTTAAAGTAAATTGTGTCATTAAGCTCTTAAAGTAAATTAATGTTACATAGCTTCTTATGTCATTTTTATTTCCTTGAAGTATTTTTTTCATGTCTTTTGTTACTGGTCCGTACTTCCATATCTCCAAAATTATTATGACCACCAAAATAACATCTCAAAAGAGTTATGATTATCCAAAGAACAATCCCAAAAGAGTTATGAACTGATAAACAACAATCTCAAAGATTAAAGAATCTAAGTGAAGAAATCTATATAATTACGAGTGGCAGCCCAGGGGCGAAAGCCTAGCATAGGTCGATCCCAACTGGTACATAAGGGTGGCAGCTCAGGGGCGAAAGCCTAGCATGGGCTGATCCCTATTATTATAGAAGGGTGGCAGCTTAGGGGCGAAAGCCTAGCATGGGCCGATCCTAAAATTGTGTAATTATGAGGACCGCATCCCAGGGGTTAATATGCCTAGCATGAGTCATTCTCTTCTACCACTAATCAGCTGGTCACTTGTATCACATGCCCTACAATGATTATAACGTACAGAAAAATAAAGAAAACAATGTAACTTACATGATCTCACAAGAGTAAGCAAAGGTGGTATTCTCTCCTAATCTATGCACTTATATGTTGATACTTGATTTCATTTGAGACTTCGTGTTACATATGCTATAGTGTCTTACATATTCAGTACATTTTTTGTACTGACGTCCCTCGCTGGGGATGCTGCATTTCATGCTGCAGGCATAGGTACTCCAGCAAGTAGACCTCCTCAGTAGGAGCATACGATACTTAGATACTTTTGGTGAGTTCCATGTTGATTCGGAGCTTTACTGAGTCCTTGGTAAATTAATTTTGGTATTGTATCATAGATAAGGGTAAGGCGGGGTCTATCCCGACCTACTCTAGGCCTTTTATCTTTTTAGAGGCTTTGTAGACGTATGTACATGGTTCAGTTGTGTCTTAAGGAGTTGTGGCCTCAACGGCCAAGTCTTGTAAATAACTTTTTGGGTCTGCTTATCTTGGTTTTATCGCTGCTTCATTTGTGAACTTGTCACGATTGTTATAGTTATATGCATAGTAAGAACATATTTCAGGTTGGTTCTCTCGGGCCCTTAGGGCATCGGATGCCTGTCCGTCTTAATGGGATTTGAGGTGTGACAAAAGTGGTAGCAGAGCAGGTCATCCTAGGGAGTCTACAAAGCCGTGTCTATGTAGAGTCTTTGCTTATGGATTTGTCGTGCATCACATCTATAAACAGGAGGCTACGGGACATGTTGGAGTTGTCTCATTTCTTTTATTTCTTAGATCATGCGATAGAACCAATGTTGTAGGTGAATCATATCTAATTTTTAAATTATTTTATTATAGCAAAGATGCCGGTTACGAGAAGGAGTAAAAGTACAGGTAAGCAAGCGAGTAGATGTGGCTGCCAAAGAAGGGACCAGCCAACCACCACCAAGTCAAGCTATTCAAAGTGGGGCTCAAGATGCAGTCCAATTATTGACTCGTATAGTTGCTGGTCATGGCCAAAGGCAAGAAGGTCCAGTTGCAGGTACTAGTGGTGTAGATAGAGCAGCTGGAAGACGGATACATGATTTTCTTAACTTGGACCCTCCATCATTCACCGGGTCAAATCCTAATGAAGATCCGCAAGACTTTATAGATCATATCAAACGCACTTTGGATATTATGCTTGTAAGTGGTAAAGAAACACTTGAGCTAGCAGCATATAGATTAAAGGGTGTGGCTATATTGTGGTATAAAGCTTAGAAGCAATCTAAGGGAACGGATGCACCTTCAGCTACGTTGAAAGATTTCAAAAAGGCATTCCTTGACTTTTATCTTCCATTGCAGATCAAAGAGGCCCGTGCGGATCAGTTCTTAAATCTTCACCAAGGAGGTATGACCGTGTGAGAGTACAATCTCAAATTCAATTCCTTGGCCAGATATGCTCCTAATGTAGTAGCTACCATGGAGGATAGAGTTTATCGATATGTTGATAGATTAGACCCATATTTACTTAGAGAATGGACCATTGCTTCATTGAATAAAGCTATGGATATAGCAAGGATGCAGGCCTTTGCACAAAAGTTGGAGGATCAAAGGCAAAGAAAAAGGACACAAGAGTCGGAAACAGGGCATTCTAAGAGGGCCAGATCCATGGGCAGTTTACACTATTCCAAGGCGAGTTTAGGTCTCGGTTCTCTAATAGTCCACATAGGTCATCATCTTTCTACTCTACAGCTAGTGCTCCACCACAGTTTCAAGGGTTTAGGGGCAATCAGTTTGGGCAAAGAAGTGAAAGACAAGGATCACAAATAGTGGGTCATCAAGAGCAGGGAAGTACGAGCCAATCAAGGCCTCCTCGACAGCTTTGTAAACAATGTCGGAGGAATCATCTAGGTGCATGTAGGTTTGGGACAGATGTTTGTTTTTGGTGTGGCAAACCAGGGCATATGATGAGAAACTTCCCTCATAGGGGCGTGGGTGGCGTTGCACAACCAACTAGATCAGTTTTTGCATCAAACTCATCAACACCTTCTTTGGGTAGGGGGCTACAGATGCCTATAAGTTGTGGTAGAGGAACTAGGGGAGCATCTAGTTCTAGTGGAGGTCAGAATCACACATATGCACTAGGGGATCGACATAATTCAGAATCCTCACCGAACGTGGTTACAGATACATTGTCCATCTTTTCACATATTTTATATGCATTAATTGATCCGGGGTCTACACTATCATATGTTACACCATTGATTGCTAAAAAGTTCAAAAGAACACCAGAATTATTAGTGAAGCTATTTGAAGTGTCTATATTGATTGGTGAGTCTATTATATCTAGAAGAGTTTATCGTAATTGCATTGTAATTGTTTGTGATCGTGATACATTGCCTGACCTTGTTCAGCTAGACATGGTAGATTTTGATGTTATAATGGGTATGGATTCGTTGTTATGCCACGGTAGATTGACGATCTAAGATAGTACATTTCCAGTTTCCAAAAGAGGCAGTCCTTGAATGGAAAGGTAATATTGGGGCGCCAATCGGTAAATTTATTTCTTATCTTAAGGCAGAGAAGATGATTTCCAAACGATACATATGTCACCTGATCAGAGTGAAAAATGTAGATGCAAATCCACCAACCCTTCAATCTGTTCCAGTGGTAAATGAATTTCCCGATGTGTTTCCGGAGGATCTTCCAGGTTTGCCTCCTGAACGAGAATTAGAGTTTGGTATTGATGTGCTTCCAAATACTCAACTATCTCAATTTCTCCGTATAGAATGGCTCCGGCAGAACTACGGGAGTTGAAAGAGTAACTAAAAGACTTATTAGAAAAAGGATTCATAAGGCCTAGTATGTCCCTATGGGGAGCACCAATTTTATTTGTATGCAAGAAAGATGGATCATTAAGAATGTATATCGACTACCGGTAGTTGAATAAGGTAACAATTAAGAACAAATATCCCCTCCCTAGAATTGATGATTTGTTTGATCAGTTACAAGGTGCTAGGTGTTTTTAAAATATTGACCTGAGGTCGAGTTATCACCAAATGAGGGTCAAGGACAAAGATATACCCAAGACAACTTTCCGAACACGGTATGGTCATTTTGAGTTCCTAGTCATGTCATTCGGGCTAACAAATGCACCGATAACTTTTATGGATTTGCTAAATAGGGTGTTCAAGTCATTTTTAGATGTGTTCGTGGTAGTGTTCATAG
This sequence comes from Solanum sitiens, assembly GCA_016801875.1. Lineage (NCBI taxonomy): Eukaryota > Viridiplantae > Streptophyta > Magnoliopsida > Solanales > Solanaceae > Solanum > Solanum sitiens. The sequence goes on from JABWTJ010000261.1 coordinate 169,838, forward strand.
ATGACATTTTGGTGTATTCAAGATCGAAAAAGGATCATGCTAATCACTTGCGGCAGATTTTACAAATTCTTCATGATCGTAAATTGTATGCAAAGTTCTCTAAGTGTGAGTTCTGGTTCAAATCTGTGGCATTCTTAGGTCATATTGTATCTGATGAAGGAATAAGGGTTGATAACCAGAAGATAAAAGCCGTGAAAAATTGGCCAAGACCTACAACGCCTACGGAGATCCGTAGTTTTCTTGGATTGGCAGATTATTACAGAAGGTTCGTTGAAGGATTATCTCCCATTGCTGCACCCTTAACAAAGCTAACACACAAAGAAACCAAGTTTCAATAGAGTGATGAATGTGAAAGAAGCTTCCAAGAGCTAAATAGTAAAATAACTTCTACACCTGTATTGGTACTTCTAGAAGGCACGTAAGGCTATGCAGTGTATTGTGATGCTTCTGGAGTGGGCTTAGGTTGTGTATTGATGCAGCGTGGTAAATTTATAGCTTATGGATCAAGGCAGCTGCGGCCACATGAGAAAAATTCCAACCCATGATCTAGAGCTAGCAGCAGTTGTGTTTGCTTTGAAGATATGGCGCCACTACTTGTATGGAGTTCATGTTGACATATACACTGATTACAAGAGTTTGCAATATATCGTTAAGCAATAGGACTTAAATCTGAGGCAGCGAAGGTGGCTGGAGCTATTGAAAGATTATGACATTGATATGTTGTATCATCCCGGTAAAGAAAATGTAGTAGCTGATGCTTTAATCCGTAAAATACTAGCAAGTACTTATGGACAGTCTGTGGAACGACAAGGAATAACTAAGGATCTATTCCAACTAGCTAGCTTGGGGGTTCGCCTTCTTGAATCTCAAGACGAAGGGGTTATTGTGCAAAATGCGGCAGATTCCTCATTAGTAGTGAAAGTGAAAGAGAAGCAGTACATTGATCCTATTCTTTTACAGCTTATGGAGAATGTACAAAATTGTATGACAAAGTCATTTGACCTTTCGCAAGAGGGAGTACTTCGATGTCAAAATAGATTGTGTGTACCTAATGTAGATGAACTAAGAAAGAGGATCATAATGGAAGCACATCATTCGAGATACTCTGTTCATCCGTGGTCAACTAAAATTTATCATGACTTGAAAGAAATGTATTAGTGGGGGGACATGAAGAAGAGCATTGCAAAATTCATGCTTCAATGTCCAAATTGTTAACAGGTAAAAGTAGAACACCAGAGGCCTGGAGGTTATATGCAGCATATAGAACTTATGATTTGGAAATGGGACATGATCAACATGGATTTTGTCACTGGTTTGCCTCGCTCATTCCGGAAGTTTGACTCTATATGGATAATAGTCGATAGACTCACCAATGCAGTGCACTTCTTGCCAGTGAAGACTACTTATACAGCTGAAGAGTATGCGAGGTTGTACATTAAAGAGATAGTTCGACTACATGGAGTGCCAGTATATATAATATCTTATAGATGAGCTTAGTTCACTGTAAATTTTTGGAAATTGTTTTAGAAGAGTTTGGGAACACAAGTGAATTTAAGTACAACCTTTCACCCTCAAACGGATAGAAATGCAGAACGTACAGTTCCGACACTTGAGGATATTCTGCGAGCTTGTATATTAGATTTCAAGGGTAGCTGGGATGATCACCTACAACTTATTGAATTTGATTATAACAATAGCTACCATTCGATCATTAAATGGTACCTTATGAAGCCTTATATGGTCGAAAGTGTAGATCACCAATTGGCTGGTTCGAAACAGGTGAAACTGCCTTATTTGGGCAAGATCTTGTTCATCAAGCTATAGAAAAAGTCCAAGTGATACAGCAGCGGCTAGAAACAGATCAAAGTCGACATAAATCATATGTGGATATTAGAAGGAGAGGACTAGAATTTTCTATAGGGGAATGGGTGTTCTTGAAGGTGTCTCCAATTAAAGGGGTAATGAGGTTTGGTCAAAAAGAGAAAGTTGAGTCCACGCTATATATGGCCATATAAGATTATTCAAAAAATTGGCCAAGTAGCCTATGAGTTAGAGCTACCACGAGAGCTTTCATCAGTTCATCCGGTATTTCATGTCTCAATGCTACGAAAATGCGTAGGTAACCCATCTCGTGTTACTCCTACTGAAGATGTACAGGTTACGGGAGATCTCACTTATGAAGAAGTACCCATTTCTATTCTGCATCACCTACTTGAGCTATATGGATATTGTTAAAAGGCCCAAGTTTGATGGACCAGATTTAGAATTATAGTAATGGGATCACTTGAAGCCCAAACCTATTAAAAGAAAATAAAAATGAAAGAAAGCCCAGCAGCCAAATCTGGCAAGGCCCAATATAAATAAAGCCGAAGTGAAAGCAACTAGGTGCATTACCTAGTTTGACCTTTTGAGCTGCTTGATGTGCATAAGCAGGTGAATCACCTACTTGACCAATTAGTGGCTGAAAATGGACCCCCAAAAAAGGAGGTTCTAGAGGATATTTTTTGTGGTCAATAAAGCTCCATATATATATATATATATATATCCAATATGAGCATATATTCTTCACCCATTTCAACACATATTATTGAGAATTATCTCCAACTCTCTCTCTCTCTCTCTTTTCTCTTCAAAATTAAAACAACAGTTTTTAGTTGTTCAAGGGTTCTTCAAGAAACCCTCATATCTTCAAACCAAGGTAAGTGAAAACACTTGGATTTTGATTAATTCTCCAATGGATAATTAGAAAAACATGTTATTCATGCTCAAGTATAAATACAAAAGCAGAAAATATCAAGAAGATAATGCTCACTTCCTTAGTTATTAAGAGACCTTTTTCTTCTTCTCTGCTTTAAGTGTGAAGGGAAGCTAAAGTTCTAGAAGAAAAGAATATATAAGGAGAAGTTGCTGAAATTGAGGTAAGGTGATTTCCCCATTTTTTTATCTTCCTTGTGTATGAGTTCGAGAGGAATTAGGGGTGTGCTGTAATGAAGAACTCAAAGGGGGTGGTGAATTCAATAATTGGTTGTATGATAACGAGTATTTGGGGTTGTTCTATGTGTATTATTGTTGGTGCGGCTTGGTTGATCTTGGGGAAAGGATATATAATGTACGTGTTGGACATAAAATGAGGGTGTGGTGATACACATTATGTTAAGGGCTGGATGTGTTCATTATTTGTCAAAGCTAGCTACTCTTTTACGAGGCTCACAGTGTGATAGCTGCTAATTTTAGTTTACCATGACTTAAATTGTAGATTAAAACCAAAAAGGGGAGGCTGAATCGTGATAGTTATATCGGTCAGAGGATAAGGTATGTAAGGCTATTCGATTCTATATCTTTTGGAATGAAATCCGACACTTGCGATTAATACCAATGAAGTGAATCTCATAAGTTCTATTCCTACAAAAGGAAATATAGTGGCAGCGTACTATCTCCAAATAGCTAACAATATTTCCCCCTCTCCGTAATGCATAGAACTACTTAATTATATGTTCACTATTTTATACTTGTGTAATTATCCCCCCATGTGCTGGTATAGAAATGGTATTTGCAAAAGCAAGTCTGGTGAATCCTCCTCTTTGTTGTTTAAAGTAAATTGTGTCATTAAGCTCTTAAAGTAAATTAATGTTACATAGCTTCTTATGTCATTTTTATTTCCTTGAAGTATTTTTTTCATGTCTTTTGTTACTGGTCCGTACTTCCATATCTCCAAAATTATTATGACCACCAAAATAACATCTCAAAAGAGTTATGATTATCCAAAGAACAATCCCAAAAGAGTTATGAACTGATAAACAACAATCTCAAAGATTAAAGAATCTAAGTGAAGAAATCTATATAATTACGAGTGGCAGCCCAGGGGCGAAAGCCTAGCATAGGTCGATCCCAACTGGTACATAAGGGTGGCAGCTCAGGGGCGAAAGCCTAGCATGGGCTGATCCCTATTATTATAGAAGGGTGGCAGCTTAGGGGCGAAAGCCTAGCATGGGCCGATCCTAAAATTGTGTAATTATGAGGACCGCATCCCAGGGGTTAATATGCCTAGCATGAGTCATTCTCTTCTACCACTAATCAGCTGGTCACTTGTATCACATGCCCTACAATGATTATAACGTACAGAAAAATAAAGAAAACAATGTAACTTACATGATCTCACAAGAGTAAGCAAAGGTGGTATTCTCTCCTAATCTATGCACTTATATGTTGATACTTGATTTCATTTGAGACTTCGTGTTACATATGCTATAGTGTCTTACATATTCAGTACATTTTTTGTACTGACGTCCCTCGCTGGGGATGCTGCATTTCATGCTGCAGGCATAGGTACTCCAGCAAGTAGACCTCCTCAGTAGGAGCATACGATACTTAGATACTTTTGGTGAGTTCCATGTTGATTCGGAGCTTTACTGAGTCCTTGGTAAATTAATTTTGGTATTGTATCATAGATAAGGGTAAGGCGGGGTCTATCCCGACCTACTCTAGGCCTTTTATCTTTTTAGAGGCTTTGTAGACGTATGTACATGGTTCAGTTGTGTCTTAAGGAGTTGTGGCCTCAACGGCCAAGTCTTGTAAATAACTTTTTGGGTCTGCTTATCTTGGTTTTATCGCTGCTTCATTTGTGAACTTGTCACGATTGTTATAGTTATATGCATAGTAAGAACATATTTCAGGTTGGTTCTCTCGGGCCCTTAGGGCATCGGATGCCTGTCCGTCTTAATGGGATTTGAGGTGTGACAAAAGTGGTAGCAGAGCAGGTCATCCTAGGGAGTCTACAAAGCCGTGTCTATGTAGAGTCTTTGCTTATAGATTTGTCGTGCATCACATCTATAAACAGGAGGCTACGGGACATGTTGGAGTTGTCTCATTTCTTTTATTTCTTAGATCATGCGATAGAACCAATGTTGTAGGTGAATCATATCTAATTTTTAAATTATTTTATTATAGCAAAGATGCCGGTTACGAGAAGGAGTAAAAGTACAGGTAAGCAAGCGAGTAGATGTGGCTGCCAAAGAAGGGACCAGCCAACCACCACCAAGTCAAGCTATTCAAAGTGGGGCTCAAGATGCAGTCCAATTATTGACTCGTATAGTTGCTGGTCATGGCCAAAGGCAAGAAGGTCCAGTTGCAGGTACTAGTGGTGTAGATAGAGCAGCTGGAAGACGGATACATGATTTTCTTAACTTGGACCCTCCATCATTCACCGGGTCAAATCCTAATGAAGATCCGCAAGACTTTATAGATCATATCAAACGCACTTTGGATATTATGCTTGTAAGTGGTAAAGAAACACTTGAGCTAGCAGCATATAGATTAAAGGGTGTGGCTATATTGTGGTATAAAGCTTAGAAGCAATCTAAGGGAACGGATGCACCTTCAGCTACGTTGAAAGATTTCAAAAAGGCATTCCTTGACTTTTATCTTCCATTGCAGATCAAAGAGGCCCGTGCGGATCAGTTCTTAAATCTTCACCAAGGAGGTATGACCGTGTGAGAGTACAATCTCAAATTCAATTCCTTGGCCAGATATGCTCCTAATGTAGTAGCTACCATGGAGGATAGAGTTTATCGATATGTTGATAGATTAGACCCATATTTAGTTAGAGAATGGACCATTGCTTCATTGAATAAAGCTATGGATATAGCAAGGATGCAGGCCTTTGCACAAAAGTTGGAGGATCAAAGGCAAAGAAAAAGGACACAAGAGTCGGAAACAGGGCATTCTAAGAGGGCCAGATCCATGGGCAGTTTACACTATTCCAAGGCGAGTTTAGGTCTCGGTTCTCTAATAGTCCACATAGGTCATCATCTTTCTACTCTACAGCTAGTGCTCCACCACAGTTTCAAGGGTTTAGGGGCAATCAGTTTGGGCAAAGAAGTGAAAGACAAGGATCACAAATAGTGGGTCATCAAGAGCAGGGAAGTACGAGCCAATCAAGGCCTCCTCGACAGCTTTGTAAACAATGTCGGAGGAATCATCTAGGTGCATGTAGGTTTGGGACAGATGTTTGTTTTTGGTGTGGCAAACCAGGGCATATGATGAGAAACTTCCCTCATAGGGGCGTGGGTGGCGTTGCACAACCAACTAGATCAGTTTTTGCATCAAACTCATCAACACCTTCTTTGGGTAGGGGGCTACAGATGCCTATAAGTTGTGGTAGAGGAACTAGGGAAGCATCTAGTTCTAGTGGAGGTCAGAATCACACATATGCACTAGGGGATCGACATAATTCAGAATCCTCACCGAACGTGGTTACAGATACATTGTCCATCTTTTCACATATTTTATATGCATTAATTGATCCGGGGTCTACACTATCATATGTTACACCATTGATTGCTAAAAAGTTCAAAAGAACACCAGAATTATTAGTGAAGCTATTTGAAGTGTCTATATTGATTGGTGAGTCTATTATATCTAGAAGAGTTTATCGTAATTGCATTGTAATTGTTTGTGATCGTGATACATTGCCTGACCTTGTTCAGCTAGACATGGTAGATTTTGATGTTATAATGGGTATGGATTCATTGTTATGCCACGGTAGATTGACGATCTAAGATAGTACATTTCCAGTTTCCAAAAGAGGCAGTCCTTGAATGGAAAGGTAATATTGGGGCGCCAATCGGTAAATTTATTTCTTATCTTAAGGCAGAGAAGATGATTTCCAAACGATACATATGTCACCTGATCAGAGTGAAAAATGTAGATGCAAATCCACCAACCCTTCAATCTGTTCCAGTGGTAAATGAATTTCCCGATGTGTTTCCGGAGGATCTTCCAGGTTTGCCTCCTGAACGAGAATTAGAGTTTGGTATTGATGTGCTTCCAAATACTCAACTATCTCAATTTCTCCGTATAGAATGGCTCCGGCAGAACTACGGGAGTTGAAAGAGTAACTAAAAGACTTATTAGAAAAAGGATTCATAAGGCCTAGTATGTCCCTATGGGGAGCACCAATTTTATTTGTATGCAAGAAAGATGGATCATTAAGAATGTATATCGACTACCGGTAGTTGAATAAGGTAACAATTAAGAACAAATATCCCCTCCCTAGAATTGATGATTTGTTTGATCAGTTACAAGGTGCTAGGTGTTTTTAAAATATTGACCTGAGGTCGAGTTATCACCAAGTGAGGGTCAAGGACAAAGATATACCCAAGACAACTTTCCGAACACGGTATGGTCATTTTGAGTTCCTAGTCATGTCATTCGGGCTAACAAATGCACCGATAACTTTTATGGATTTGCTAAATAGGGTGTTCAAGTCATTTTTAGATGTGTTTGTGGTAGTGTTCATAGATGACATTTTGGTGTATTCAAGATCGAAAAAGGATCATGCTAATCACTTGCGGCAGATTTTACAAATTCTTCATGATCGTAAATTGTATGCAAAGTTCTCTAAGTGTGAGTTCTGGTTCAAATCTGTGGCATTCTTAGGTCATATTGTATCTGATGAAGGAATAAGGGTTGATAACCAGAAGATAAAAGCCGTGAAAAATTGGCCAAGACCTACAACGCCTACGGAGATCCGTAGTTTTCTTGGATTGGCAGATTATTACAGAAGGTTCGTTGAAGGATTATCTCCCATTGCTGCACCCTTAACAAAGCTAACACACAAAGAAACCAAGTTTCAATAGAGTGATGAATGTGAAAGAAGCTTCCAAGAGCTAAATAGTAAAATAACTTCTACACCTGTATTGGTACTTCTAGAAGGCACGTAAGGCTATGCAGTGTATTGTGATGCTTCTGGAGTGGGCTTAGGTTGTGTATTGATGCAGCGTGGTAAATTTATAGCTTATGGATCAAGGCAGCTGCGGCCACATGAGAAAAATTCCAACCCATGATCTAGAGCTAGCAGCAGTTGTGTTTGCTTTGAAGATATGGCGCCACTACTTGTATGGAGTTCATGTTGACATATACACTGATCACAAGAGTTTGCAATATATCGTTAAGCAATAGGACTTAAATCTGAGGCAGCGAAGGTGGCTGGAGCTATTGAAAGATTATGACATTGATATGTTGTATCATCCCGGTAAAGAAAATGTAGTAGCTGATGCTTTAATCCGTAAAATACTAGCAAGTACTTATGGACAGTCTGTGGAACGACAAGGAATAACTAAGGATCTATTCCAACTAGCTAGCTTGGGGGTTCGCCTTCTTGAATCTCAAGACGAAGGGGTTATTGTGCAAAATGCGGCAGATTCCTCATTAGTAGTGAAAGTGAAAGAGAAGCAGTACATTGATCCTATTCTTTTACAGCTTATGGAGAATGTACAAAATTGTATGACAAAGTCATTTGACCTTTCGCAAGAGGGAGTACTTCGATGTCAAAATAGATTGTGTGTACCTAATGTAGATGAACTAAGAAAGAGGATCATAATGGAAGCACATCATTCGAGATACTCTGTTCATCCGTGGTCAACTAAAATTTATCATGACTTGAAAGAAATGTATTAGTGGGGGGACATGAAGAAGAGCATTGCAAAATTCATGCTTCAATGTCCAAATTGTTAACAGGTAAAAGTAGAACACCAGAGGCCTGGAGGTTATATGCAGCATATAGAACTTATGATTTGGAAATGGGACATGATCAACATGGATTTTGTCACTGGTTTGCCTCGCTCATTCCGGAAGTTTGACTCTATATGGATAATAATCGATAGACTCACCAATGCAGTGCACTTCTTGCCAGTGAAGACTACTTATACAGCTGAAGAGTATGCGAGGTTGTACATTAAAGAGATAGTTCGACTACATGGAGTGCCAGTATATATAATATCTTATAGATGAGCTTAGTTCACTGCAAATTTTTGGAAATTGTTTTAGAAGAGTTTGGGAACACAAGTGAATTTAAGTACAACCTTTCACCCTCAAACGGATAGAAATGCAGAACGTACAGTTCCGACACTTGAGGATATTCTGCGAGCTTGTATATTAGATTTCAAGGGTAGCTGGGATGATCACCTACAACTTATTGAATTTGATTATAACAATAGCTACCATTCGATCATTAAATGGTACCTTATGAAGCCTTATATGGTCGAAAGTGTAGATCACCAATTGGCTGGTTCGAAACAGGTGAAACTGCCTTATTTGGGCAAGATCTTGTTCATCAAGCTATAGAAAAAGTCCAAGTGATACAGCAGCGGCTAGAAACAGATCAAAGTCGACATAAATCATATGTGGATATTAGAAGGAGAGGACTAGAATTTTCTATAGGGGAATGGGTGTTCTTGAAGGTGTCTCCAATTAAAGGGGTAATGAGGTTTGGTCAAAAAGAGAAAGTTGAGTCCACGCTATATATGGCCATATAAGATTATTCAAAAAATTGGCCAAGTAGCCTATGAGTTAGAGCTACCACGAGAGCTTTCATCAGTTCATCCGGTGTTTCATGTCTCAATGCTACGAAAATGCGTAGGTAACCCATCTCGTGTTACTCCTACTGAAGATGTAAAGGTTACGGGAGATCTCACTTATGAAGAAGTACCCATTTCTATTCTGGATCGACAAGTTAGGAAGTTAAGAAATAAAGAGGTAGCTTCTGTAAAAGTGTTATGGAGGAACCAACAAGTAGAAAAAGTTACATGGGAAGCGGAAGAAGCAATGAAATTGAAGTATCCTCATCTCTTTCAGATCCAAGACAAAGATGAAAATGCTTAGTTTATATGCCGACAAGTAAGTATACGTCTATATGTATTATGTGATTAATAGTAGTAATAACTTAGGCTTGAATTTGTTTGGGCTGGATAATTATGGTAACATTCGAGGACAAATGTTTTAAGGGGGGAGGATGTAACAGCCCGTCTTACGCATATGCTTGTTCTATTCTTGTGATCTTGTTGGCCTTATAAGTATAGGTGAGGGACCATGTTCCTTATATAATTAGTGTTGGTTTAAGCTAGCCGAAAAGTGATATATCATGCCATGCACGTTTCAGCGTGTTTACTGTAAGTTGACTCCGCCGGATGTATTTAAACTAGAGATAGTAAGGTGGTTATTGAGCTTCAATTTGAAATTTAAGTTCTAAGTTGAAGCAAAAGGATGTAATATTCATAAAATGAAATAAAATAATTGAGTTGCTTTCTTGGCTTTATTAAGCTAGCAGCTGCATCACCTACTTGAGCTATATGAATATTGTTAAAGGGCTCAAGCTTGATGGACCAGATTTAGAATTATAGTAATGGGATCACTTGAAGCCAAAACCTATTAAAAGAAAATAAAAATGAAAGAAAGCCCAGCAGCCAAATCTGTCAAGGCCCAATATAGATAAAGCCGAAGTGAAAGCAACTAGGTGCATCAACTAGTTTGACCTTTTAAGCTGCTTGATGAGCATAAGCAGATGTATCACCTACTTGATCAATTAGTGGCTGAAAATGGACCCCAAAAAAAGGAGGTTCTAGAAGACATTTTTTGTGGTCAATAAAGCTCCATATATATCCAATATGAGCAAATATTCTTCACCCATTTTAACACATAATATTGCGAATTATCTCCAACTCTCTCTCTCTTTTCTCTTCAAGATTAAAACAACAGTTTTTAGTTGTTCTAGGGTTCTTCAAGAAACCCTCATATCTGCAAACCAAGGTAAGTGAAAACACTTGGATTTTGCTTAATTCTCCCATGGATGATTAGAAAAACATGTTATTCATGCTCAAGTATAAATACAAAAGCAGAAAAATTTCAAGAAGCTAATGCTCACTTCCTTAGTTATTAAGAGACCTTTTTCTTCTTCTTTGGTTTAAGTGTGAAGGGAAGCTGAAGTTCTAGAAGAATTGAAGTTATAAGGAGAAGTTGCAAAAATTGAGGTAAGGTGACTGCCTCATTTTTTTTTTGTCTTCCTTGTGTATGAGTTTGAGTGAGGAATTAGGGGTGTGCTGTAATGAAGAACTCAAGGGGGTGGTGAATTCAATAATTGGTTGTATGATAAAGAATATTTGGGCTGTTCTATGTGTATTATTGTTGGTGCAGCTTGGTTGATCTTGGGGAAAGGATATATAATGTATGTGTTGGACATAGAATGAGAGTTTGGTGATACACATTATGTTAAGGGCTGGATGAGTTCATTATCTGTCAAAGTTAGCTACTGTTTTACGAGGCTCACGGTGTGATAGCTGCTAATTTTGGTTTATCCTGACTTAAATTGTAGATTAAAACCGAAAAGGGGAGGCTGAATGGTGATAGTTATATCGGTCAGATAATAAGGTATGTAAGGCTATTCAATTTTATATCCCTTTGGCATGAAATCTGATACTTGCAATTAATACCAATGAAGTGAATCTCATAAGTTCTATTCCTAGAAAAGGAAACATAGTGGCAGCGTACTATCTCCAAATAGCTAAAAATATTTCCCCTCTCCGTAGTGCATAGAACTACTTCATTATATGTTAACTATTTTATACTTGTGTAATTATGTGCTGATATAGAAATGGTACTTGCAAAAGCAAATCTGGTGAATCCTCCTCTTTGTTGTTTGAAGTCAATTGTGTCATTAAGCTCTTAAAGTAATATGTTGATGTTACATAGCTCCTTATGTCATTGTTATTGCCTTGAAGTATTTTTTCATGTCTTTTGTTACTGGTCCGTACTTTTATATTTCCAAAATGATTATGACCACCAAAATAACATCTCAAAAGAGTTATGATTATCCAAAGAACAATCCCAAAAGAGTTATGAACTGATAAACAACAATCTCAAAGATTAAAGAATCTAAGTGAAGAAATCTATATAATTATGGGTGGCAGTCCAGTGACGAAAGCCTAGCATGGGTCGATCCCAACTGGTACATAAGGGTGGCAGCTCAGGGTCGAAAGCCTAGCATGGATCGATCCCTATTAGAATAGAAGGGTGGCAGCTCAGGTGCGAAAGTCTAGCATGGGCCGATCCCAATATTGTGTAATTATGAGGACCACATCCCAGGGGTTAATATGCCTAGCATGGGTCATCCTCTTCTACCACTAATCAGTTTGTCACTTGTATCACATGCCCTACAACGATTATAACGTACAGAAAATAAAGAAAACAATGTAACTTACATGATCTCACAAGAGTAAGCAAAGGTGGTCTTCTCTCCTGATTTATGCACTTATATGTTGATACTTGATTTCATTTGAGCCCTCGTGTTACATATGTTATATTGCCTTACATATTCAGTACATTTTCTCGTACTGACATCCCTCGCTAGGGACGCTGCATTTCATGCTGCAGGCACAGGTACTCCAGCTAGTAGACCTCCTCAGTAGGAGCATACGACACTCGGATACTTTTGGCGAGCTCCAGGTTGATTCGGAGCTTTACTGAGTCCTTCGTAAATTCATTTTTGTATTGTATCATAGTTAAGTGTAAGACAGGGTCTGTTTCGACCTACTCTAGGTCTTCTATCTTTTTGGAGGCTTTGTAGACGTATGCACATGGTTCAGATATGTCTTAAGGAGTTGTGGCCTCAACGGACAAGTCTTGTATATAACTTTTTGGGTCTACTTATGATGGTTTTTATCACTACGTCCTTTGTGAACTTGTACCGATTGTTATAGTTATATATATAGTAAGTACAGATTTCAGGTTGGTTCTCTCGGGCCCTTAGGGCATCGGATGCCTGTCCGTCTTAATGGGATTTTAGGCGTGACCTTTATATTGAAATGAGTTCAGTCGAGTATTAGGAGTTGAGTATCTTAAGTTGAGTTTCTTGAGTTAATCTGTGGTTCATTGAGTTGACTATCATAACTTTGAAGTTTAGTATCTAATACTTGAGTTGAGTATCTTATTCTTAAGTTGAGTTGAGTGAGCTTGAAAAGAGGTAAGTATGTTTCTTTTTTTATTCAAGTTTCAAGCTTATGTTATACTGTAGAATTTCCCTTACATGCTCGTACATTCCACATACTAAGCCATTTAATCTGTATCTTTTGATGATGCAGACACAGGTATTCAGGATCATCAATAGGAGATTCTTTGATACATCCCAGAGTTCGAGTTAGCCATGGTGAGCCTCCTTGTTTCCGGAGGATTTTATTTACTTTTCAGTTTAGTTAGGAGGTCATAGGTCTTGTCTCGACTTCCATCTTTATCAGTTAGATGTTTCATAGATAGTCAGTTTAGTTAAGAAGTTTTTATTACTCATTTATTTTATTAAATGTTTTAAAGACTAAAGTTGCCTACTTATCAAAAGTTGAATATATTAATTTGATTATTCAAAGTTTCCATTTGAGTTAAAATTTGTATTTAAGTTTTATGAATGTCATTTTGTTTTAAGATTTTGCATGCTTAAGTTAGTCTTCCTCTTGTAGTAAGCCAGGAAGAGGGTTCGCTTGGGGACCAGCAAAGTTCTTCGAGTGCCGACCACGTCCAGGGTGTAGACTCGGGTTGTGATAATCCAACCTTATTCTCACTGAAGAAGACAAACAACCATTGTACTTTCTTTTCAATTTCCTTACTTTTATCTCTTTTCCATCCATCTCCATCTTTGTCTCCACATCAATGTTGTTCTTCTCAGACGTTTCACAAAGTTGTGCCCAAGTTATCACTGTGTATTGTGGTGGTGGTGGATCATCCATGATAACAAGGGGAGTACCTGTTATTATTGTTGAAGATATAATTAATCACCTTTATAAAATTTTAAATTTTAGATCTAAAAATTCCTTTGATGTTTTAAGTAAGAAAGAAACAAAAAAACAATCAATTTTTCTTCTCTTTTAGTTTAGTGAACAAAATTTTGCCTTCAGATGTGTAATTCTATAATCTTTACATTGAAGGTAATTATACAATTTAAAGATTGCCCTAAAAAACAGAGAGCTTATATTTCTACTTAGGATGATAGGAGGAATCACATTTGACCTACGGAAAAAATCAAATCGACAATTGAGAGATATATGTTTTGAAAAGAAGTAAGGTTGATCTTGTGATTTCAACAAGTACCGTGACTAGGATGATTAATAGAAATGATGGGACTCTCTGCCCTGTCATCTATCTCCATCTCAACTTTTCTATGAAAATGTCGATGGCAATGACAAGCAGCACAGATGGAGGATTCAAGGATTTTAGGGGCATCAGTTTGACAAAATTCACCACAACCATCAAGTACATTACCATTAGATCTAGCTGCATAGTTATGCCTACACTCAAGATAATTCACAAGAAAATGCTTGTTGTTGTTAGAAGCCATTAGAAAGAGATCAATTAATTGAAGGAGAGTTAGCTAGGAAACTAGTCTAGCTGTGAAGGGAAATAGGCAAAATAGTTTGTAGATAATATAGATGGGAGGAAAATTAAGGTGTCCCTAACTAGGGCTGCATTGCATGATCAAATGTCATTTGGAAATAGTTAATAAAACAAACCTTTATACTTTATTGAAGTAATTTATGATTTGTGGAGTACTCTATATTAATTTTTATCTACTTTCTATTTCTGCATTATCAAGTACTTGTTTTGTAAATTCATATATTGAATTAATTTGATCAGAGTTTTTATAAGACTAGTTAGAAACTATTTAGTTATGGATTAACCAGGGATTACTTAAAAATTTTGTAGCTAATTTTATATTTTCTAGTATGAAAAAGGATTACATATTTAATACTCAATAAATGACGAAGTTAATTAATAAAAATATATTTTCTATGTTCATGAGTTGCCGTCCAAATTCACATAAAATAAGGCTGATTCTTTTCCTATTTTATATCCTCGCACAACACACCATATATTTTAGTTAATTAAATTTGATATATGTATTGATAGTCGACATGCCAACAGATATTGTGGGAGATTACTCTTCTTCATCAAAAAAAATGTTGCTTTAGTGATAAACTTGAAATAGGATAAAATTTATTATTAGCAAAAATTCTTAATCTATTTTGTAGTGGCTTCTTTAGCGATGGAAACTGAACATGTTTAAGTTGAGTGATGTGCTTATTTTGGTGTTCCATTTTGTGCTCGTCGAGCTTTATGTGTACTGCTTTTTTTAAAATCAGTATTCAAGATAGCTGAAATGAGATTTGTTTATAAAATTAAATCATGGATAATATTGAAATTGCGGTTAATTTCAAGTTGCTTCAGATAAACCATCGAGGTGATTAACCACCATTACATCAGCAGAATTTGATTTTTTATTTTATTTATATCGAAAGAATAATTAGTATTTTATATTTTGATATTTGAAGATTAGTGTGTATATATATGTAAAGTCAGCAACAAGTGAAGAAACTATTTTATTGAAAATCCATTTAAATTAAAAAGTTCGAACAACGAAACAAGACCTGTGAAACATAAAATGATGGATCAACCGATACTTGAATAAAAAGAAAATTATAGATGAAAATGACCAGGTTGGGAAGATAGCTAGCTAGCCTATATATACTCGTAGAAGTATATTATATGTCTAACCCTAGTTACATACCACACCCAAACAAAAACAAATACAAAAAAAATCAAGAACAACAACAATAATAATAACATTTCTTAATTCGGATTATCAGAAGATGTTTATTCTCCGGCTTGAGCAAGCTGTAACTTTTTGATAGCTTTGCCCTTGGTTTTGATATATACATCTCAAAACCATCTGGCTTATCATCTTCATCCTTTTTTATCTTCTTATTCTTTCCAATTTCTGATCTCATGTTTAAAGTTCATTCTAGCTTTTAGTCAGTATCTACGGTTTTTATTACTCATATTCTTCAACAATATATTTATCCCATGACTTTTTTTCTCTTGTTTCCATCATCAATTTTGTTACTATACACCCACTTTTGAGTAGCTCTAGTCAAAATGGATTCCGCCAGTACAATCGAAATTCCCGGAGATCAAATATTTGTGCAGTGATATGGCTGAAATGATAATATTTTGGTGTTTGATAATTCATCCATCTTCACATCCCTTTGGGTTACAGTCTGTTCAAGAGTAGATGCATAAACTTATCATCAAATATATATATATATATATATATATATATATATATATATATATATATATATATATAATATACATATAAATTTGATTATTTATATATCAAGATTTTATAAGGCCTATATGAAATATCAAATGATATCACGAACATTAATATTAATATAATTTAGGATTTATGATCATTAAAAAACATGAATGTAAGGAAAATAAATACAATTAAATATCAAATAATATAATGAACACGAGTATATTAATATAGTTTAGAAGTTATATGATCAGCAAAAGTTATGACAGTAAGGAAATGAAATGAAATTTAAATTTTCTTTTAAAGAATATGAATAAATGAAAGTATTAGTAATTGACATTTTCATTTTTGTACAATAATAAGAAATATATAAACAAAACAATATGAAAAAAAAGAAGATGAATATGATTCTTGGCCAAAAAAAATGTGTCATATCACTTTACTATAGATAATTTATATGTTGGTAAAGAAAGTTGTAACGATCCTTTTGGTCATTTTGAGTACTAGAGCATTTTATTCATAAAATATTTTCTGATAGATTCTAAATGGGTATTTTGACTATTCATAACTACATTTATAAATTTAGTTGGGTAGTTTTAGCGATTAATTTATTTGGTGGTTAAAGAAGAAACATTAAAATTAATAGTGGATCATTATCATGACTTTTATAATTTTATCGAAAGGACAGCTTAAGGTAATCCCTTTAATTTTAATTCATCTTAGCATACAAATTGTGAGTATTTTGATTGAATTAGCGTTAGTGGTTAAAGATCTAATTGTGGAAGATGATTAAAGATCGAAAGCTGCAATTTAAGGGGTCATAGCGTCTTTCTGGTAAGTCGATGGAGACAAAATTTTCTCTCTGTCCTTTATTAATTTACTCATTGTGAAGTACTAAAATAATATGTGGCAGATGATTATTTTTTGAGTTTAAGGAGTGAATTGGAGGAGAAAATTTTATATAGTTGAAATTGTTGTTATGTGCTAATGGACAAATACAAAAGGTGATTGGAAAATTGGAAAGGACGAAGTGGCGGCATTTTGATTGGTCAGGTTTTAGGTAGAATTAACTTTAATTATCTATTGTTATCATATTGTAAAGTGGCAGTGTTAAATGGGAATATGTGTAGTAATTGTTGTCAGGTGCAGATTGAGAGAAAAGTTAGGTCAAACAGAGTAATGATAGGTAGCACACGTCAATATTTACACGTTGAGAGTAGGATTGGATCACGGGACTGTTAAATTGTTTTCTCAGTTGTTTTCTGTTCGTAGTAGGGGCAACTGTTAGTAGTACCTACGTAAATGTTTCAATGTTTCTATATTTATCTTGCTATGACTCAAGTATATGTTGATATAGGTAATTAAATATTAACCGTATGATATAATTCGAACTCCATCAAAGCTACGATAATCGGAGAAATTGAGACTTATCCTTAGGCTTTAACTTTAGGAAAGTGATTATAGATTTGATTGAGTTTTTCGTTCTAGGCTAGACATATAGTAATATGGGTGTCTATGGACGCACTTTTTTATGAATTATGCATGTTTAATAGATTGTAAATGTTTGGAGGCACTGAGGAAAGGAAAAGCTTTGGAAATGGATCTTGCTTGACTTTGGATCTTCTATGGAGGTAGGTTATGGTTTATTATTTTTGATAGATAGACTCTTAATAGTGATTGATATGTGATTGAGTGTTATTGTGAAGTTCTCTTTGTACTTGATTAGGTGGTTGTGTGGTTTGATTATTTGATTTGTGATTGGTCTGAAATCCTGAGACCATGAAATTATAATCTTGAATCCTCTCTATCAAAGTGATGCCTTGAATATAGAAGGCTTAACGAAATATTGTTAAGGAGGTGGAAAGAGATGATAAAAATGACAAATGAATTAACGATATCGGGGTGTCACGTTCCGACACGGTATTATTGAATCGGAGTATCACGTTTCGACACGATAACATTAAAGGAAAAAGATATTGAATTAACTTAATGTACTTAATATCAAAGACCCATTTCCAAATGAGTGTGGCGTGGAGACATGAGTCCCTGTATGTATGCTTGATATTGCGATTGATTGTGTATTTGCTTCCGTTATCACTTGTTCATGTTGTTTGTTGCTTGCCACATGCTAAGTGTCATAGTTGATTTTTTTTACTATTATTCATTGCATATTGGTTTTTATTTTTAGTTAGCCGATGATACCTACTCAGTACATGTTCATTGTACTGACTCCTACTTGTGTTTTCTTCGTTTTTTTTTTGTGAAGTGTAGCAAGTGTACCATCGACTTGGACTCGCCCTCATCTCTAGCCAGTCTCCAAAACATCAAATTTCAATGTGAACTATTCTTCTAGCTTTCGCTAGATTCTCTTAGTCATGACATGATGTCCTTAAATTTCAAAAGTCGACCATCTTATCTACTTATTTTAGTATCTTTAATAATCGTAGACGTGATATTTAGAGAACGGATGTCCTTGATGTGATCACTTTCACGTTTCGGGGTTAATATGTGATAGAGTTTAGAGATTTATTTGATTAGTTAATTTAATAAGTTTTGAGATTCCGCGTTATTGTTGTTATACTTTGTTGAATAATTGATATCATTTGGGGATGATTTCGTTGGTTAGCTCACTTAGGAGGTTAAGTGTGGGTGCCACTCATGAGTAGTTTTGTATCGTGACAAAAGTAGATTGAGTGAAACAAACAATTTCACTAAATTGAGTTTATGCTATCCATATACATTTACATTTTGAATTCGAAACCAACAAATTATAGTACTGATCTATAAAATCTCAAAACTTGAAAACTTCTAGCAATAATAATAATAAGTTAATGAAGACTTCAAAGTTACATATTAATAATCAATTTTTCTATGAATTAAACAGTATCTTGAAGTTTACAAATCAACTTTACATTCTCATGTTCAATCATTATAATTAATGAAAATTTATCCACATAACTACAAAATACATACTTTCTTGTGTAGCATATATGGATATGTTAACTCCCTTTCTACTTTTATTTTCAAAAATATCTTAACTTAAAACACGATAAATTAACATACAACAAAAAAAAAAAACATAAAAATAAAGTTAACTAATCAAGTAAAAACTTTAAAGAGTATTAAATTATGAGTTGAAGAAGAAAAAGGACCATGTTCTCAAGATAACAAATTCAATTCTCAAAAACCTACAAAACTTATATTCTCTAATATAGATATACATGCAAAGCACATTATGCATATACAAAAATAATATTAGTTAGTAGAGCATCTTTTATTTATCTCAAATTTGTAACGACGGGGGTCCGTCGTTATAGAAAAGCCAACGGGGGAAATTTGCGGTCAGAAAACTTTTTCGTAGTAACTTGAAATTTCCCGACCTAATTCAGATTTGGACGAAATCTGAGTCTTAAAGGTTTAGGAAAATCTGGTATCAATCAGATGAATTATTTATGATTTTGATTTCATGAATTGTTAGATAACTCGTTAAAGAACTCATACGACTGTAACACTCTGGAAGTCCAAGACCTAATCTAGAGCCTTACATGAAGAACTAAGACTTAGAACACTGTTTAAAGGCCTAAAATAATGTATTTGAAACATTTAGGAAGTGTTAGAATCAAAACGTCAAGAAACGTCCATGACATCCGGTGAATTTTGAAATGTGCACTAGTGTGCGTGGCATGTTTCATGGGGTTTTAAGAGTCGAAAATCTATGAAATTTGGTAGAAAGGTGTTAAACATGTGTTAGAATGTGCTTAGGATCGAAACATCCAGGTACAACTCCCCAAGGACCACCCTAAGGATCCTTGGAGAAGACCCTTTAATTTGACCCAATTAGCTGTTTTTGACAGTGGCAATCCACGAGCCAAACGACGAGCTGTCGATGGCTTCTACGGACCGTAGGTCGAGTTCTCGTAGGTCAGGGTCTTTTTTCACTATTTAAATTTTAATTGAGTGATTTAATTAGTTACTTACTTAGGTGGTTAATTAAGGGTTAGGGGGTGATTAATTTAGTTAGTTAAGGGACTATATAACACAAAAACCTCATTAAACTAACCTAACACTCCTCAATTCCCAAACTCAAATCTCTCCACCTTCTCTCTACTTTCTCCCTCTTTCCCCAAAGAACACCATTGAAGACCAAAGTTCAAGGTCATTAGGGCTGCAAGATCCATCAATCTTCAATAATTGTTAAGGTATGGAAGCTCTTCACTCTTGGGACTCTTTTCCCCAAGAGGCTCCTTCAAATTGATTACAAAAGATGTCAAGAACATGGGTTTCTTTCCAATATCGTGTTTTGTCTTTCAATTGGTTTTGATGTTGATTTACTTTGATTATTAATGATAGAATATGATTGTTTAGAGGTTAATTGTTGTAGTTCTTGATCTTTGTCTTAGTTTATGATGAAATCTATTAATTTGACCCTTTACCCTAACCCTAGTTTTGAATTGGATTTGAAGATGATTAGAGTAGTTAGAATTGGTTATGTTATTGTTCAATTTACTATATTATGATGATGATGACGATCAGTGAGTTATTGTATAATTGTGATAAATTGAGGGTGAGATTCTTGATGAAGCTTATGGAGGCTACTTGGTAAGACATTGTGATCTTGAAACTCTTTACTTCAATAATGATGGATTACATTTGGTGATGATGTTGTGCAATTGAAGTATTATGTGTGATTAGAGTAAGAAGATATGATATGATGATTATGATGTCATGTTGTGATTATGTTGAATGTGAGGTCATGATGAGGCTTTGATAATGCAAGTTTGAATATGGTTTCTCTTGTGTGCCTTAGATGATAATATAATGATATGTTTATCTCACTAATGATGGTTTGTGATGAAAGAAAGTTCTGATCCTATGCCTAATGAGCTAAATGATATGCTATACAAGGGGGTTAGTCTCCTATGACCTAAATTAAGCTATGATTGTTAGATAATGACTTAATGACATTTCAAAAAGGGACTTTAGCTTAGCACATGAACTTGACAATGAGAGGTGTTGATTCTCCATAAAAGGGAGATTCACCAAACATTCTCATGAGATGAGGGCTCCAATTGCTAATGGGCATGTAGAGGGTCAAGACATATCTCCTAGTTCCTTAATTATGTCGCCTTCATAGGAATACTAGCTAGTGGATCCACCTAGAATAGTATATTCATATTTTGGGCCTACCTTGGCAAGTAGACCACCTTCTTTCGGTGTAAGGTTTCATGACACCAGATTCCATGTTTAGCTCACATGTTCTATATCGGTTAAGGCAATTGTTCCGAAAGTAAAATGAAAGTAATGAAGTGAACTCTAACTAGGGTGACTTAAGGGTTCTTCTTAGTGTAGGTAGGGGTATGGGACTCTACGTATACATTGCACTAGTTGGCCCTGAGGGAAGTCCTAGGATGTTGTTCTTATGCTCTTATAAAGTAAATGATATGCATATGTTGACTTTACATGTTGATGATCCTATATGATGTTAGTTTCACTTATGAACATGTTATTGGTCTATATTGCTAAATATAATGATCACTACTCATAATGCTATATTATATGAAGTTAGGCATTACTTATGATCTGCTTCCTTGTTTAGTTGATTATATGGGGTTATGGGACGTCACATGAGCATTGCACTTCTATGCTTGGGATGATATTGTTGGTAAGGGTCTTATAAGTTTTGATGATATGAACTCTTGTACATGCTTTGTTGTTATCACATTATGTTGTAGTTGCTTTGGTTATATGCTCTTGACATGCTATTATTCATGTTGATATGACCTTATGTTGGTAATGACTATGTTGACTTGACTTTATTGATGATGTTGGTCTTGTGTTGCGTTTGGAATTGTCTTATCGACTATGTGATCATTGACTTGTATGTGTTCTTATTTGTGCATTAAGGCTTTCAAAAGTGACTTAACATGACTTTGAACAAAATATCCCTTTAAGCATGATTTCAAAGATTATATGTGCATATGTTTCCATACTTAGTACAAGTGGATGTACTAACCTATATTCTTTCCCTTTTCCCCAAACAATGTAGGTTCGGGCCGTTAAGGTATCAAGGTCAATTGGAAGAAACTTGAACATCTTTCCCAAGTTGATTGGTGATTCCTCAATGTTCAAGCATGATGCCATCTCTCTAGCCTAGTCGGATTTGCCATAGTCTTAAGACATTCTTTCTTTCCTATTATTGAAGATATTGTTGTAAGCCCTATGTGACAATTATAGATTTGTATGAGGGCTATGACCGAATGTTCTACTTCATTTGAGATGGTTTAATGTGAAATGGTATTATTAGACTAAATCCTTATATGTTGATTATATTTTCTAAACGAGAAGCCTATGTAAGCTTCCTATGCGAGGAGTCTAAGTGAACTCCATATGTAGTATGTGAGAGGTCTAAGTAAACCTCAATACATAAAAAGTTTTAAATTTTTCGCATTTTTACCAATGACATGTTATGACAAATGCTAAGAGGCTTGTCTAAGTCCTTTCCGAGGATGACGACGCCAGTTACGTCCAGTCGTGACAACGACTTACGAAGTTGAATCTAGACGAGTAGAAATCCCGGAATTAATCTTAGCGTAAAGGGTATTTTCTGAGTGCCGTTTATTAGACTTGTGTTGTGAAATGCAGGTCTTAAAATGTTCAAAATAGCTCACTGCCTCGGGTAACCCGCCCTGGCAGTTATTTGTGCCACCTTGGTGGGGCCGCCACAGCGAGGTGATGACAGATGTGGCAAGCTCGACGCGACTCAAGGTCATTAACAAACCTCTAAACTACCTCATTATGCACTTTTTGAATTTTAGAGCTACCCCTAAAAGACCTCATCATAAACTTTTTGAATTATAGATCTAAGGAACAAGCCCCAGACAACTCCTACTAATTTTTCACCATTCTGGAGGCTAAAGGTAAACTTTTAACTCGGTTTTTTCAATCTGTAGAACGTAATAGAATGGGTAAATATAATAGGGAAAGGTTTTGTTATGGATTCTATAGTGGAAACAACCCTAAATTGTATAATTGGAATCATAGGTATGATCCAACATTCATAGAATTGTTATAGTTTCGGGTTATTAGCGATTGTTTGTTGATTCCCGTGTTATTATGATTATTTGTAGACCAAGAACAAGCAAAACGAATTCGGGCAGGTAAGATCTAGTTTCTTAGGGTTTCAAGCTTCTTTCGAGGTAGGTGATGGTTGTGATCCTATGACTATGTGTGATGTATGTATGTTTTTGTTTCATTATGATACTTGTATGTATATTAATGTTGCATTATTTATCACAGTTATTGTAAATGATATAGACAAATGATTATATGCCATGAATTACTCTTGATTGTATGACTTGAAAGTATACTTGTGTTTTTTATTATGGTATATTGATGGATCGAATTGCCACATTTCGTTATAACTAACCTGGATCAAATTACCATGTTCCTACATAAAAATAGGATCGGATTGCCACGTTTTGTCATAATAATGGGATCGGGTACCACATTCTGGTGTACTAACAATTTGGGTTTGAGTTTCATGAGAGAACCAACTACTTGACATAATTGTGTATATTGAGAAATGTGAAGTTGATCATTGTTCGTACATGTTGATAATATATATATATATATATATATATATATATATATATATATGTGTGTGTGTGTGTGTGTGTGTGTGATTATAATGTTGTTTGACTGTCTTATGTTAGACTTAGTGGGATAGTCGTGTGATCCTACCAGTACACGATGGTTGTGTAAAGATATTGCACTTGCTCTTATTTTGTTAAGTACATGACATATTCTACCGGCATTGACAGCCATCGCTTAGAAGATTTGTGATCGTCAACTTCAAATTCAAGAGTGAGCTAGCATTTTTGGACTTAGACATTTGTTTTAGTTAGTTGATTAGTTCATTTGATTGGGGTTATATCCCTTCTTGTTTAGAATTGTTGAACTTTAGATGTTTTAGTACACTGACTTTCAGGTTCTATGTGTTATTTTATTCCGCATTATTTAGTTTTGTCGAAGTTTATGAGAACTTCATTCTCTTTAGTAAAATTTCTTAGGTTTTGGTTTAGTTGCTTGTTTGGGTTGTTTTAAAATCTCGTAACTCGAAATAACTAAGAATAAGCTAAGAAACAAAAAATATTCACTTTTTTCAAAGAAAGGAGAAAATCTGGTAAATTTCCTAAGTTAAGAAAGTGAGTTTTGGTCATTTTCAAACGGCCATAACTTCTGGCTCAAGATGAGTTAGAGTCAGTTCTTGATATGTTTGGAAATCCCTTGGAGATATCTTTACAACACTGTCGTGTTTGCGCAATTTTGATATCGTATGAGGGATATATGCCTATCAGAAGTTTGGTTGTTGAAGTAAGGAAAGTCTCAATCCGGACTTATGGAAGGGCAAACTAGTCTTTTCATAAATTAATTTCCTATTTCATTTTAGGGGTTTATTTGGGGTAAAAACAAGTTTTAGTTCATATTAGAAAAAAAATCAAAATCATGCTTAGAGCTTGGAGAAGAGAGAAAAGAAGAAGGAAAGGGAGAAAAGTCAAGAATTCGCCAAGAACGTCAAAGTTTTTGCGAGTGAAATTCGTTGGGGGTGATCCCTATCAAGGTACGTGAGATCTTTTAGTGTTGGGTTAGTTCACCCACACACCAAGCTTGTTTCAATTCCATGATTTTCGAATTGGTTGAATGAGAATATTGAAGTTCTTGAAGGACATTATTGAATTCTTGTTGATTGAGTTCTTGAATACCTATTATTGCTTTGGTTCGTAAATCAAGATTGTTTTGTGAATTAGATATATTGTGTATTGAAGGTACAAATTATCCTAAGGGTTTGGGGAAAGAACTATGGAGGTTTGGGGGATTTAGTGTTGAAAAACGAAGGGAGAAAATTGTCCAGGCGCACATGGGAAGCATCAGGTGAGGCGTGCTCCATCTGCGCTAGAGATCCTAGGGCGGTGCGCCTGCAGTGTGCCATTTTGGTGCCCGAGTGAGATGGGTTTGGCACGGCGCGCCCCAAACGCACCCAGATCAGAGTTTTTCGCCCTGTTTTTGTAGTTCAATCCGATTAAGCCCTTCTAAGGTGTTTTAACACTTCTGAATGATTCTAACTACTCTAAAATAACTTCTTATCATATAGAAATCATCCAGAAATACGAAATTACAACCTTGAATCCATACTTCAAATTGAAGGAAAAGTTACTTCAAATTGAAGGAAAAGTTAGAGACAAGTCTAGAGAATTCCTAAAATCCTTTCATAAAATCTTTTGCAAATACTTTAAACTTGTTTTAAGACATAAAGATCAGTTTGAGTAAGGACTAAAAATAAGAAGGAGAAGTTCATTTCAAGTTTCATAAGTGTTTCAAAAACGTTTTAAGTGTCATTTTAAGACTTAAGCTCGAGTTGAATTTAGAGTAAGGTGAAGTATTCCTTCAAAGCATTATATGGGAACTAAGTATTCCCAAAAGAACTTAAAATGTTTTCACATTCAAAAAGAAGGGAAACTGAGATTTCCAAAGAGCCTTCAGGCTAGTTTTCAGTTAAAGAGAAATAGCTTTCTAAATGAAGCAAGCAAGGAAACTGAGATTTCCAAGAAGCCTTTGAGCTAAGTATTTTGAGCACTAATCTTTAATCATAGAATAAGTATGTTTTTGAAGCATAAGAGCCAGTATATATATTAGGAGTAGTATTGAGCACTGCTATGGGGAGAGTTCAGACAACTATCAGCCCCCATAAACCATGTAGCTATTATGGGTATAAAAGGGTCATACTTTTTAGATGAACCCACAGTAGACTAGTGGATCCATTAGGCAATTAAAGTCTTATACCTTTGGACGGGTATAGGATGCGCTGGCAGCGTGAGGTAGATCGCTATATCATCACTGTAGCTCATAAGTGATGGTTGTTGTCTAGAGAAACTCCCGTAGAAGTTAAATGTATTGATTTATATACATCAATTTATTTTTATTTTTACATACATATCATAGTTAATTATATCCTTGTGTACATTAAGAGTTCACAACATGTTTTCAAACATATTTTCTTTATATTGCACTTGTTTTTAAATTACTTTATAATAAAATGAGTCGGTATTATTGAGTCATATTATTGATGAATTGGGCAGAGCCAAGGTAAGTGTTCCTTCTTACTCTTTTCAAGCTTAAGTTTTTTTAGCATTCCAACTCGCATACTCGTACATTCAATATACTGATCCCAGTTGTACTGCATCGTATCATGATGCAGACGTAGGTAACGAGGATCAGCATCCGGCGCACCGTTGATCCAGTTGAGCACTCCAGAGTAAGTTGGTGAGCCTCCTAACATTTTGAGGACTTCTTTTATTGTTTTCACAATATTTTCTTTATTAGGATGTTGTGGGGTCTGTCCCAACATCCATCTAAGTTTTAGAAGGTTTCATTGATAGACAGTCAAATGTTAGTAGTTTAGTGGTCTTTGCATTATCATTCTTATGTTAAAGACTTGGGTTGCCATTTTGGTCAAGTTGAATGTTTAAATCTTTAAAACATTCCAGTTATCTTATTATTCACTTTAATTCAGTTCTTTGATCACTAAGTCATTGATTTTTGTCTTCCGCTGAGTTAAGTAAGCCAGGTCAGGGCCCGCTCGAGGCCTGCAACGATCTTCGAGTGTCGGCCATGCCCAGGGTGTAGGCTTGGGGCGTGACAAACTTGGTATCAAAGCACAAAGTTCAAGAGTCCTAGGGATTCTATGAAGTTATTCTGTAGAGTCTTATTTATCAGTGTGAAGCGCCACATCTATAGGAGGCTGCGAAATTTAGGAAATACTTTACTTCTTTCATATTCCTTTTGTGCGTCAGAGTTCATCTCTAAAATTTTCTCTCTAATTCGTGCTTGCGCGTGTTTTCAGATAACCATGCCTCCACGAAGAGCAGTAAGAGGTCGTCCAGCTAGAATGAATGTAGAGGAACCAAAGTTTCCTAACGCACCTGAAGTGCAACTGCACGGAAAAGTTTCTAATATTGAGTTCAGAGATGCAATAAGTATGCTTTGTCAAGTTGTGACCAATCAAGTTGCACACAGAGAGGACCTAGACAAGAAGAGGCTGACACTTCAAGGATTCGTGAGTTCTTGAGGATGAATCCTCCAAGTTTCATGGGTTCGATCACTACTGAGGATACGGAGAATTTTGTTGAGGAACTGATGAAAGTTTTTGATGTGATGTATGTTGCTGATGATAAACGAGTTGATCTAGATGCATATCAACTGAAAAATATGGTTAGGACTTGGTTCGATTAGTGGAAGGAGGGCAGAGATGAGGATGCACCACATCCGAGTTAGGCCTGTTTTGAAGAGGCCTTCTTGGGGCATTTTTTTCCCTGAGAATTAAAAGAGGCTAAGGTAAGAAAGTTCCTTACCCTGAAACAGGACTCCTTGAGTGGGCATGATTATGGATTGAAGTTCACCCATCTTTCGCGCTATGCTCCATATATGGTTAAGAACATGAGGAGAAGGATGAGCTTATTTGTCGCTGGCTTGGCTTGTGCATCAAGGAGAGAAGGGAGAGCTTCAATGTTGATAGGCGATATGGACATATACAGGTTGATGGTTTATGTGCATCAGGTTGAAGAGGAGAAGCTGAGGGACATAGAAGAGTTAGAAACAAGAGAACTAAGACAGGGAATGAGTTTGTGTAGTAGAAGAGTAATGCCAACGGTCATCCTTCCAACAGAAACAGAAGGGTACTGCCTCATCATCTGCTAGTGCACATGCACCTAAGAAAAAGGGTGAGTACTATGGTCAAAAATCCAGAGCTAAACCTGCATATTCACACGGTAGTGTGGCGCAAGGGGGTAATAAGCCTCATGCCTGCGCCAAGTGTGGTGAAAACCACTGTGGTGTTTGTCGTGATGGCTTTACTGGCTGTTTCAAGTGTGGTCAGACCGGACATTTCATAAGAGAGAACAAGCCAAGAAATGGTAATGGGGGAAATAGAGCCCAGTCTTTATCAGTTGTTCCACCAGATAGGGCTGCTCCTAGAGGAGCTACTTCCGAAACTGGCAGAGGAACAAACCTCTTGTATGCTCTCAACTATCGCCAAGAGCATGAGAACTCGCTAGATATTGTCACTAGTATGATTTAAGTCTTTGACTTTACTCTTTATGCATTGCTAGACCCAGGAGTGAGTTTATCTTTTTTAAATCCATATGTTGCTATGAACTTTGATATTATTCTTGGGAAACTTAGTGAACCATTCAGTGTCTCCACACCTATTGGTGAATCCATTCTAGCAGAAAAAGTCTATCGTGATTGTCCCATTTTCGTTAATCATAAGAGTACCATGGTTGATTTGGTTGAGTTAGACATGGTAGACTTCGATGTCATTCTTGGTATGGACTCGCTTTATGCCTGTTATGCCTCAATTGATTGTAGAACTCGAATAGTCAAGTAGTTTCCAAATGAGCCAATCTTAGAGTGGAAAAGCAGTTCAGCAGCACCTAAGGGTCATTTAATTTCGTAATGTAAGACAAGGAAGTTAGATTCTAAGGGGTGTGTCTATCACTTAGTCCGAGTTAATGACTCAAGTGTTGAGGTATTTCCTATTCATTCAGTTCTAGTAGTAAAAGAGTTTCTAGAAGTCTTTCCAGTTGATATTCCTGGAGTCCCTTCTAAGAGAGAGATAGACTTCGATATAGATCTTCTTCGAAATACTCGTCCTATCTCCATTTAACCATATAGAATGGCACCAGCAGTGTTGAAATAACAGTTGACAGATTTGTTAGATAAAGGTTTCATTCGACCCAATGTCTCACCTTGGGGCGCTCCGGTCTTGTTTGTGAGAAAGAAGGATGGTTCCCTTAGGATATGTATAGATTACCGTCAACTGAACAAGGTTACCATCAAGAATAAGTATCCTTCTCCAAGGATAGATGATTTGTTCGATCAGCTTCAGGGTGCTTCTAGTTTTTCCAATATTGACCTCAGATCAGGCTACCACCAGTTGAAAGTTAGAAAATGTGACATTCCAAAGATAGCTTTTAGAACCAGATATGGGCATTATGAGTTTTTGGTCATGTCGTTTGGGTTGACCAATGTTGACACCCAATTTTGACCGACATTTAACCATTTATAGGAATGCTATTCAATTAAATACGTATTTTAAAATTTATTTTAAGTTTAGAATTTTAGTTGATTCTGCATAAAAAATTATATATTTAGTACGTTTACTTTATAAAATTATTGTAAATATTAGTAGAATATTTCAAAATCATTAATAAATTTCAAAATAATTATTTTATTCAAATAATCTAAAATTTAAGTGATTTTAATTATATGAAAAGTGTTATAATATTAGTAGTATTTTAATTGGATAGCATTTTTTTAATTTTCCTCAAAATCATTTAAATTGTAGCCCATTTTATTCTAATTCCTTTCAATTCTAGCCTATCCAATTCCGATTTCATTTTAATTCTAGCCATTTTGTATTTCAATTTTAGCCATCCTAATTCAACACTCAAGACTTCATCTACCAATCTTATCCGTCCAATTAATTTCATTAAATCCTAGATCGAATCTTAGCCCTACATCTTAATTGATTCAAGGGGCTAGATTAACCCCACCTCTACATCTAACGGACAAAAAAACCCTCAAATTTCCATCTCATTTTTCTCCTCTCACAGATCAGCTGCCCTCTTCTCTCTCCCTTCCCCTTCGAGAATCGCCATCGCCGGAGATATAAAAGATGCTTTGAATTTCATTATAGGAGATATAATGAAATTCATTATAGAAGGAGATATAAGTTGCTATTTTTTCTTTTTATCGTAAGCATGTTTTGTTGTAAGTTGCTGATGTATGAATGTTCTTATATCTATATTATCGACTTCGTTGTAATTTTGCTGATCCGTAGAAAGAATTAATATGTTCTTGATTCAGAATTGTTGACCTCTTCTTTAAATTGATTATCCTCTTAAACCAATGTGATGCAAATTTGCCCCCAGCTTTGATGCCTATGGATTTGTTTTTGAATTGGTAATTTTGATTACTTATCAACTTGCTAATTTGGTATGATCCTTTTGTTGTACTACGTGACTGAAGCATACAATAAAATTGTAGGTTATGTGATCTTTGGAATATTGATTCGAATTTTATTTTATACTTCTCCCTTAATTAGTTACTCTTGCCCGATAATTTTTAATTGATAGTTTATTAATCAATATTTCTTGTCTTATTCAGTTTTGGACATACTTTTGACATGTTAATTTTTGAATTTGAATCATATTTAGCAAGAATGTCTCTACTAAATTTGGCTCTTTTTTATCTAAGGAAAAATAATATTACTCTTCCTAATTTTATCCTTATTTATGTACATTTGGTAATAAAATATATTTTTTCTGATTTGTCTATCCTTTAAAATAAGGAAATAGTATTATAATTTACTCCTTAATTTATTTCCTTATGTGTTCTTTCCCCTCTTTGCTATATAAACTCAACTAATTCATTCACACTCAACCACAAGTTCTCTCCTCACTCCTCACTCTCTCATTGCTCTCTTGCTGCTCTTAAAATAAATTAAGATTCCGGTAAAATATTCAAGTGCTCTTCTTTGCTACTTTGCTACTTTGCTTTTGTTCGAATAAAAGTCGGATCAACTTATTTTCATTGCTACCGTTTCTTTTCTGCTTAACTGGTTAGTATTCTTAATTAGCATTTACTTTATTTTTGCATTCATATATTTGTGTAAGTTTATTGTTCTATTCTTTTCTATATGTATAATTTGTTGTTAAATAATTGCTTGTGTTTCATCTTGTCTAAAAAATAAATATGATTACTTGTGTAGCTATTTGATTGCTTTGACAGGTTTCAAACTTGAAATTCAAGTTGAATATTAGCTATGAGGAGAGATTACTTTGTTTAATTCATATATTTGAATCTATATATTTCTTATTTATTTATTTGAATTTTTTGTAATATTTGTATGACTCTAAAGCTCTCATATATAAAATATATTAGGGGATTGCTTAAGGGGAGGAGAAATTATGTGTTAATCATCTTTTTTTTTTATTTGCAAACTTATTTGTGTTAGAAAGCATGCCTATAGGTTCGTAATTTGTTTGATAAATTTTTTATGTGATAAAGTAATTTTAGATCTAACCATAAAAATAAAATGAAATAAAATAAATCATCTTTTCTCAGTCATTTAATAAATTTTGCCCAATTAATGTTTGAAGTTAATTTTATTCAATTTGGCGTATTAAGTAATGAGTTACGATTAATTTGCTAAAATGTTGAGTAAGCAATTTGTGTGCTTTTTTTACAAAGTTATTCATTTAATAAATCATGTCTATAGAATTTATGCATTCATATATCATTTGGAGTTAGAAAGCATGCCTATAAGTGTTATTTAAATGTGTTGATTATTAAATCACCTAGAAATCATATTTATAGGAAGTATTAACTAATTTTTTGCATATTAACAATTGAATTGTTTCTTTTTACTTTGTCATTTTTAGTATATTAAACACCTAGAAATCATGTCAATAGACTTGTAAATTTTTAGCATATCAATAACTGATTTAAAATTCGTTGTGCTTATTTTCTGTCACTTTATATAAATAATCCTTTGATTGCATCTATTAAATTGACTACTTTAAATAAATTTCTGCATTAAATCTGCCACTGCTCCTAAAACAATTTTTCTGTGTTGTTAATAAATTTGTCACTTATTTAAAATAATTTTCTGCACTAATAATAAATATGTTGTTGTCTAAAAAACTTTAATTTTCTGCCTTATAAATGAAAATTTGTTGTTCTAAATAATATTTTCTGCCTTAATAATTAAATCGGTTTAAAATTCATATGTATGTGTGATCATTTCTTTCCTACTTGAAAATCAAAATAAAAAATAAAATCTATGAAGCCATTATTTTCTGGTCATTTTAATATTAGCTAAAATCTGCATTTTGTAATATTTCCCGTTCTTTTTTAAAAATTAATTAGATAATTATCTGCATGCTTTAGGAGTGCTTATTAATAATTTTGTCTGCCTAATTCTTTGTTGTTTCAATGTTTGCTTGTTTGTATGCTCACACACTTAGCATGAAGAGTTTTCACAATTATATGTTGTTTGCAAGCATGTCTAATTAAAATTTAGAGGCCAAATTGAAACCTATCGTGCCAAAATGACCGTTTTGTTTGTCTTGTTTGTTTGACTTGGTGTCTAGGAGGTCCTTATATTTTATTTTGTCTGAACCCACCCTTTAAGAGTCCAATGTCTCTTGGACATTAAATTGGGACGATTAGTCACCTTTTAGGTACGAAATGCATGCGGTGGTTGGGTAGGGGTAGTTGGCCCTATGGAGATGATGACATTGACTAAGGCTTGAAAGACAAACCTTGGTTTTGTCTGTCCCTATACAGCAGCCTATCGGGAAAAAAAAAGTCGTGTGCTGATCCAAAAAGTCTCTTTAAGTCTCCTCTCCCTTTTATCCCTTTATTTGTTTTGTTTAAATTATATTTGTTTGGGGTAGATTAAAAATAAAATATAAAATTGTTTTCTTATTTATTTGTCTCCTTTCTATCCTCTCGCTTATATTTTTTTTTTAAAAAAAAATGCTTAGTATATGTATATCACTTAGCCTCGCATGCCTAATTCTTAATTAAACTAAGAATGTTATCTTAATTGTTTAATATTATATTATCACATAGTCTTATATGCTTAGCTAATTAAAATATATAGTAGCTTTAATTGTTCAATATTCTTATTCCTAGTCTTGCGTGCTTAAATAATTAATTAATTAAAATAGTCTTAATCATTTAAATATTATATTATCACCTAGCCTTGAATGTTTAAATTAATAAATAATAAAATAGTTTTAATAGTCTAATATTATGTTTATCACCTAGCAAGCGTGTTACTTAAATAATATCAATAATAGAGTGACCTTAATTGCTACTTGTAACCCCCACATAAATTGCATGAGATACGTCCGGGACACACATTTGTGGACCTCGAGTGATGCTTAACACATTCTCCTCGAGGTAATTTGAACCCTTACCCTGATCTCTGGCTCGTTGACCTTAGTTAGACTTAGTTAGGTTAGATAGGTGCCCTAACGCGCCTTAATTCGTTAGGTGACAACTCCTCAAAAGTAGTTGTTAGGTCGTGCACAAAAAATGTTTTTTCTGAAAAATGGGGCGCGATAGAATGGCGACTCTGCTGGGGAGATTAGGTTCTTATCATTACGTGCTTCATGCTATTTATGTGGGGTTTACTTTATTTTGGTCATCCTATTATTTGTTAAGTGCTTACCATGTTTAGCTATTATATTGTATCCTTATTTTTATCTATTTTCCATGTTTTACTCTTTCCCTTTTTCTTATTTGTTTATTATCATGTTTCATCTTTTCTCTTTCCCATTATTTGTTTACTCGCATGTTTTTACTATCTCCTATTTATTTGCATGATTCTTAACATGTTACTTTAATATACTTATGTTTATTTATTTATTGCTTTTATAAACTATTTATGTGTTACTGATTTCAACATAAATGCTAAATGTTACCGCTTTGATAAACTGACATTCCGCTCATACTTCCCCCAATTGAGACCCTCTTTTTTTATTTATTTTGTTCTCGTGATGTTGTGCCTTTGTACATCTCTCAACTACTCCTCTTCTCTTCAAATACCCATTATAGAGAGTCGGCATATGCGTGGACGTAACAGATAATTTTACTACCGCAAAACCATGAGCCTCTCACATAGAATCCCTTTCAAGTTCGTGTCAAGCCAACTCTTAGAAGTCATAGTTAGGTAATACATGCTGCATAAGCCCTAGGTGTTTTGACCCTTGGCGTCAATCCACATAATTAGTAGCCACCCTATCGTCTAAAGGGCCCCATCACCCTTCAGACAAATTGCATATTTATGTGTCAATGTGATCATGATAGTTAAATCAAGCCAAATCATGTCAAAATGGAGTTTAGAATTTTACTCTAACTTAACTCCAAATTGGCATAATAGGTTTGAATTAATTATTGTGTATTGCTTATGTGTCGTCTTAGGCCTACCTCTGGCTCAACGAGGTTCCTTGCAGTTTAGGCCGTTCATAAACCATTGTGTTTGTCCTTGTGTTATGATTATGTTACTAACTTCTTCTCTTTGCTTGTTTGTCTCTTTTTTTTATGTATGTTTTCCCCTCCCTAAGGTTGATTCGTGCTTCTCACTCTTGATCTGAAGAAGCTTCCATTTCATCTCATTGATTAAATCACTAAGATAAAGTTTTATGGAGAATAACAACGGTATTAGTGATGCGATTGGGACTACTGCTCAGAAAGAGGGTTTAGAGAATTCAATGGAAGGGTATACACCTGAAAACAATAAGGTGATATCAAGGTTGGAACAAAAGATTTTAGAAATGCAAGAACGATTATCTCAGGCTCGCAATTCGTATGTGTTACTCTCTCAGGTCAACACCATCATCAGAGCTCAAACCATGCTCAGAAATCTTCATCCTTTATCTCATCCTATCTCACATCCTCAAACTACCTCAAATACCCTGCCTTTTCAAAAGAACCAACATCCACATCATACCCATCCACCACCATACCAACATGATACATCCAACAAAATCCATTTAGCTCCACCAAATGCCTCATATTCTCATATCACTTTACATGCTCGCGATATACCTCAAACTTCCATTACAAATGCTTCATATATTTCTACTTTGGAAACACACAAATTGAATCCTATTTATGTCGATTCTCCTATCCATCACCATTATAAATCTGAGCTTTCTCAAAGGATGAATTGATACAAGCTATGACAGAAAAGTTGGAGAAATTGAACGTTCGAATACAACAAGTTGAGGACAAGAAGGAGATAGAAGGGCTGATTTTTGAGGACTTGTGCATACATACTGATGTCGAATTACCTGAAGGGTACAAAACACCTAAATTTGAAATGTTCAACGGAATTGGAGATCCGAAGGCACATCTAAAAATGTATTGTGAAAAGCTGGTGGGAGTCGGCAAAAATGAACAAATTCGCATGAAGTTGTTCGTTATGAGCCTTACTGGAGAGGCTTTGTCATGGTATATCAATCAAGATTCAAAGAAATGGTTGAAGTGGACGGATATGGCCATTGATTTTATGAAAAGGTTTGAATTTAATGTTGAGACTGCACCCGATTGGTTTTACATTCAAAATTTAAAGAGGAAACCTACAGAATCATTTCGAGTACCTCCATATCTTCAAAATCCTTCACCTATATGTGAAAAGACACATATATTTAAAAGGCAACCAACATGTCGACACCCTCTCAATTCGTAAAATCCCGAGCTAAGCGTGAGAAAAATCCACCAAAGCAGTATTCCCCTTTGGCTGAGCCAATAGGCCAATTATATGAGAGACTAAGAGTTGATGGCTATATTACTCCTATCCCTGAAATTGTAATGAGTACACATGCAAAATGGCTTGATCATACTAAAATATGTGTGTATCATTCGGGGATGAAAGGGCATACCATAGATGAATGTCGAGCTTTAAAAGATCAAATTCAAACGTTGATTGATACCAAAGTGATACATATGGAAGATCCATTGGCATGACTCACAGTTCATTGGAATTAATAAAGATGGTTTCATGTTGTTTCTTCATATCAGGATTTTCAAGCATCGGATTTACTCGAAGCTCTATTGATTTTGCAAGGATGATATGTACTTGGAGCGAGATGATATTTCTTTTATAATCTTCCTTATGTATTGGAACTACATCAGACCTGATTCTCGTTTAAGAGGGGATATGTAGGCACTCCTATGGGGGTTCGGTCTTATCATAATAAAAATTTTCATATTTCCCCTTGCTCATGTAATTGGGGCATAATTTTTGAGAGGGTCTCAAAAATTCCATAAAAAAGCATTCTCCTTGCAAATCTCGATACTGGGGCAGAATTTTTTAGAGGGGCTCAAAAATTCCTTCAAAAGCATTTCTTCTCAACAACTGGGAGTTAGATACAAGGACATTCAAATGGAGTTCAAGTTCAAGGGCTAAAAAATTACTAATGTGACAAAAGCAAGAGATGAATCAAGACACAAATCAACCTTTCCCTTTCAAAACTTATAATTTTTCTTTGAAGTGCAGGAATTATAGGTATAAGTCTCTCCATACTATCACTATCCTCTGAAAATTGTGCTCTACCTTTTCAAGAAGTGCCCAAGGCTAAGCATGGATCTTTGGAAGTTGATGGTCAAGCTCTACTATTCAAGAATTGCCTGAGGCTAAGCATGGATCTTTGGAAGTTGATGGTCAAGCTCTACCATTCAAGAATTGCCCGAGGCTAGGCATGGTTCTTTGGAAGTTGAATGATCAAGCTCCGCCATATTCAATAAGTACCTGAGGCTAAGCATGGTTCTTTGGAAGTTGATTGGTTAAACTCCACCTTTGAAGAAGTTACCCGAGGCTAAGCATGGTTCTTTGGAAGTTGAATGATCATGCTCCGCCATTCCAGAAGTACCCGAGGCTAAAAATGGTTCTTTGGAAGTTGATTGGTTAAGCTCCACCTTTCAAGAAGTTACCCAAGGTTGATCATGGATCTTTGGAAGTTTATCGGTCAAACTCTACCATTGAAAAAGATACCAAGACTAAACGTGGTTCTTTGGAAGTTGATTGGTTAAACTCCACCGTTCAAGAAGTTACCCAAGGCCGAGCGTGGATCTACGGAAGTTGATTGTTATCCGCGGCTAAGCATGGTCAAATGGGAGTTAAGCACTATTTTTCTTGATTGCATGGGCTAAACATCGTCCTCTCAAGCAGATACGCTTCTTATCTCCTCTCGTCATTTTTTTAAAACTCGTATTTTATCATGTTGGGCATACTTTTTGTATTTTATAAACTAATATTTTATCTAGTCCTACTAGAATTTGCAGGTGTGATCAATCGCTCCCTCATTTGCAATTATCGTGCTAACATCTATCGCAACAAAGTTCATATCTTTCTTATACTCATATCGCTCTTTTTATCCGAACCTTGCTCAAAGGATGAAAACCTCTCTCTAACATGCTCTTCTCGCTTCTCTGTCATGCTCTTCTCGTTTCTCTATCATTTCTCTTCTCGCTACTTCAATCTTATCTATTCAAGCCGATATAGTGCCCTTTCGAATACCTTACCGCTCTTTCAATTTTTAAGAGTTTCGTTTGCTCTTGAATCTAGAACTACACACGACCTGATTCTCATATAACCCGAGATATGTAGGCGGCTTAATACCAAAGTCTCGGTCGTACCCTTTTTCAACTCTACATCGTTTCAATTTATCCCACCGACATCTCTCGTCGGTCGGACAAAATCGGCTACTAAGTCAATGTTGGTTGCCTGACAATTCATTCTTTATTCTCAATCAACCAAGGGGCAGCTGTTGACACGCAATTTTGACCGACCTTTAACCATTTATAGGAATGCTATTCAATTAAATACGTATTTTAAAATTTATTTTAAGCTTAGAATTTTAGTTGATTTTGCATAAAAAATTATATATTTTATTACGTTTACTTTATAAAATTATTGTAAATATTATTAGAATATTTTAAAATCATTAATAAATTTCAAAATAATTATTTTATTCAAATAGACTAAAATTTAAGTGATTTTAATTATATGAAAAGTGTTATAATATTAGTAGTATTTTAATTGGATAGCATTTCTTTAATTTTCCTCAATATCATTTAAATTGTAGCCCATTTTATTTTAATTCCTTTCAATTCTAGCCTATCCAATTCCAATTTCATTTTAATTCTAGCCATTTTGTATTTCAATTTTAGCCATCCTAATTCAACCCTCAAGACTTCATCTATCAATCTTATCCGTCCAATTAATTTCATTAAATCCTAGATCGAATCTTAGACCTACATATTAATTGATTCAAGGGTCTAGATTAACCCCACCTCTACATCTAAAGGACAAAAAAAACCCCTCAAATTTCCATCTCATTTTTCTCCTCTCACAGATCAGCCGCCCTCTTCTCTCTCCCTTCTCCTTCGAGAATCGCCATCGCCGGCGAGGCCAGCGGCACTGGACTCCTCTCTCCTCCCGTCTTCTTCTTCCCCTCTCTCTCCCGGCGACTCCTCTTTCTCCCCTTTCAAAACAGACCGCCGCCCCTCCCTTTACCCTCTCTCCGATCGTCCCTCTTTCATTCCCCGTTTTCCCCCTCTCTGTCTTCCCCTTCTCCTTCTCCTGTTCTTTTCTTCTTCTTTTGTAGGGACAGCAGTAGGCGAGCTCCAGCAGAATTAGCCGGCGACCAGCAGCAGCGTACGACAATGGCAGCAGCTCGGCGCCTCCTCTCTACTCGATTTCAGAAAAAAAAAAACTCCAACAGCTCCAGCGAAGGCCAGGCGACCAGCAGCTCGGCGAGCTTTCTCTTTTCTCGTCATTTCTCGTTGCTACAACAAAGGCTCCGATAAATTTTCTTAATCCAGCTAAGGATCCACCCAGGTTTGTTCTCTTAATTAGTTATTATTCATCTCTTAATTCTTAGTTGTTGGTCATCGACATGCTCTTGATTTCTATATAAATGTACTTTCTGTGCATATCTACTTTATATGAGATTAAAAGATGCTTTGAATTTCATTATAGAAGGAGATATAAGTTGCTATTTTTTCTGTTTATCTTAAGCATGTTTTGTTGTAAGTTGCTGATGTATGAATGTTCTTATATCTATATTATCGACATCGTTGTAATTTTGCTGATCCGTAGAAAGAATTAATATGTTCTTAATTCAGAATTGTTGACCCTTTCTTTTAAATTGATTATCCTCTTAAACAAATGTGATGCAAATTTGCCCCCAGCTTTGATGCCTATGGATTTGTTTTCGAATTGGTAATTTTGATTACTTATCAACTTGCTAATTTGGTATGATCCTTTTGTTGTACTACGTGACTGAAGCATACAATAAAATTGTAGGTTATGTGATCTTTGGAATATTGATTCGAATTTTATTTTTACTTCTCTCTTAATTAGTTACTCTTGCCCGATAATTTTTAATTGATAGTTTATTAATCAATATTTCTTGTCTTATTCAATTTTGGACATACTTTTGACATGTTAATTTTTGAATTTGAATCATATTTGACAAGAATGTCTCTTCTAATTTGGCTCTTTTTTTATCTAAGGAAAAATAATATTACTCTTCCTAATTTTATCCTTATTTATGTACATTTGGTAATAAAATATATTTTTTCTGATTGGCTATCCTTTAAAATAAGGAAATAGTATTATAATTTACTCCTTAATTTATTTATTTTCCTTATGTGTTCTTCCCCCTCTTTGCTATATAAACTCAACTAATTCATTCACACTCAACCACAAGTTCTCTCATCACTCCTCACTCTCTCATTGCTCTCTTGCTACTCTTAAAATAAGTTAAGATTCTGGTAAAATATTCAAGTGCTCTTCTTTGCTACTTTGCTACTTTGCTTTTGTTCGAATAAAAGTCGGATCAACTTGTTTTCATTGCTACCGTTTCTTTTCTGCTTAACTGGTTAGTATTCTTAATTAGCATTTACTTTATTTTTGCATTCATATATTTGTGTAAGTTTATTGTTCTATTCTTTTCTATATGTATAATTTGTTGTTAAATAATTGCATGTGTCTCATCTTGTCTAAAAAATAAATATGATTACTTGTGTAGCTATTTGATTGCTATGACAGGTTTCAAACTTGAAGTTCAAGTTGAATATTAGCTATGCGGAGAGATTACTTTGTTTAATTCATATATTTGAATCTATATATTTCTTATTTATTTATTTGAATTTTTTGTAATATTTGTATGATTCTAAAGCTCTCATATATAAAATATACTTGGGGATCGCTTAAGGGGAGGAGAAATTATGTGTTAATCATCTTTTTTTATTTTATTTGCAAACTTATTTGTGTTAGAAAGCATGCCTATAGGTTCGTAATTTGTTTAATAAATTTTTTATGTGATAAAGTAATTTTAGATCTAACCATAAAAATAAAATAAATTAAAATAAATCATCTTTGCTCAATCATTTAGTTAATTTTGCCCAATTAATATTTGAAGTTAATTTTATTCAATTTGGCGTATTAAGTAATGAGTTACGATTAATTTGCTAAAATGTTGAGTAAGCAATTTGTGTGCTTTTTGTACAAAGTTATTCATTTAATAAATCATGTATATAGAATTTATGCATTCATATATCATTTGGAGTTAGAAAATAATGCCTATAGGTGTTATTTAAATGTGTTGATTATTAAATCACCTAGAAATCATGTTTATAGGAAGTATTAACTAATTTTTTGCATGTTAATAATTGAATTGTTTCTTTTTACTTTGTCATTTTTAGTATATTAAACACCTAGAAATCATGTCAATAGACTTGTAAATTTTCAACATATCAATAACTGATTTAAAATTCGTTGTGCATATTTCCTGTCACTTTATATAAATAATCCTTTGATTTCTGCATCTATTAAATTGACTACTTTAAATAAATTTCTGCATTAAATCTGCCACTGCTCCTAAAACAATTTTTCTATGTTGTTAATAAATTTGTCACTTATTTAAAATAATTTTCTGCACTAATAATAAATATGTTGTTGTCTAAAAAACTTTAATTTTCTGCCTTATAAATGAAAATTTGTTGTTCTAAATAATATTTTCTGCCTTAATAATTAAATCGGTTTAAAATTCATATGTATGTGTGATCATTTCTTTCCTACTTGAAAATCAAAATAAAAAATAAAATCTATGAAGGCATTATTTTCTGGTCATTTTAAAATTAGTTAAAATCTGCATTTTGTAATATTTCCCGATCTTTTTTAAAAATTAATTAGATAATTATCTGCATGCTTTAGGAGTGCTTATTAATAATTTTGTCTGCCTAATTCTTTGTTGTTTCAATGTTCGCTTGTTTGCATGCTCACACACTTAGCATGAAGAGCTTTTACAATTATGTGTTATTTGCAAGCATGTCTAATTAAAATTTAGAGGCCAAATTGAAACCTATCGTGCCAAAATGATCGTTTTGTTTGTCTTGTTTGTTTGTCTTGGTGTCTAGGAGGGCCTTATATTTTATTTTGTCTGAACCCACCCCAATGCCTCTTGGATATTAAATTGGGACGATTAGGCACCTTTTCGGTACGAAATGCATGCGGTCGTTGGGTAGGGGTAGTTGGCCCTATGGAGATGATGACATCGACGCAGGCTTGAAAGATAAACCTTGGTTTTGTCTGTCCCTATACGGCAGCCTATCAGAAAATTAAAAAAAAAAAAAAAAAAGTCGAGTCTTGATCCAAAAATTCTCTTAGAGTCTCCTCCCCCTTTTATCCCTTTATTTGTTTTGTTTAAATTATATTTGTTTGGGGTAGATTAAAAATAAAATATAAAATTGTTTTCTTATTTATTTGTCTCCTTTCTATCCTCTCGCTTATCTTTTTTTAAAAAAAAATATGCTTAGTATATGTCTATCAGTTAGCCTCGCAAGCCTAATTCTTAATTAAACTAAGAATGTTATCTTAATTGTTTAATATTATATTATCACATAGTCTTATATGCTTAGCTAATTAAAATATATAGTAGCTTTAATTGTTCAATATTCTTATTCCTAGTCTTGCGTGCTTAAATAATTAATTAATTAAAATAGTCTTAATCATTTAAATATTATATTATCACCTAGCCTTGAATGTTTAAATTAATAAATAATAAAATAGTTTTAATACTCTAATATTATGTTTATCACCTAGCAAGCGTGTTACTTAAATAATATCAATAATAGAGTGACCTTAATTGCTACTTGTAACCCCCATATAAATTGCATGAGATACGATCGGGACCCACATTTGTGGACCTCGAGGAATGCCTAACACCTTCCCCTCGAGGTAATTGAACCCTGACCCTGATCTCTGGCTCGTTGACCTTAGTTAGACTTAGTTAGGTTAGATAGGTGCCCTAACGCGCCTTAATTCGTTAGGTGGCGACTCCTCAAAACTCCAAATCCCAAAAGAGTTGTTAGGTCGTGCACAAAAACCATTTTTTTGAAAAATAGGGTGCGACAACCAATGCGCATGTAGCATTCACGGATCTTATGAATAGAGTTTTCAAACCTTATTTAGATATGTTTGTCATCGTTTTCATTGATGACATACTAATCTATTCAAGGAATGAAAAAGATCATGCTAGTCACCTTAGAATAGTCCTTCAGACTTTGAAAGATAAGGAGTTATATGCTAAGTTCTCAAATTGTGAATTTTGTCTTAAATCTGTGGCATTCTTGGGCAACATACTTTCCGGCGATGGGATTAGAGTTGATATCCAAAACATAGAAGCAGTTCATAGCTGGCCTAGACCTACGTCTACAACTGATATAAGGAGTTTCTTGGTTTTGGATGGCTACTATAGAAGGTTTGTTGAGGGTTTTTCATCTATCTCGTCACTTTTGACTAAGTTGACTCAGACAACAATTAAGTTTCAATGGTTTGAAGCTTGTGAGTAAAGCTTTCAGGAGTTGAAGAAGAGGTTGACTATTGCCCCAGTCTTGACCTTACTAGAAGGTACTCAGTGTTTTGTAGTGTACTGTGATGCATCTAGAGTTGGTTTGGGTTGTGTGTTAATGCAGAATGGAAAGGTTATAGCTTATGCCTCTAGACAGTTGAAGGTTCATGAGAATAATTATCCAACCTATGACTTAGAGTTGGTTGATGTAGTATTCACCTTGAAGATCTGGCATCACTATTTGTATGTTGTTCATGTGGATGTCTTTACTGATCACAAGAGCCTGCAATATATGTTCACTCAAAGAGAGCTTAATCTCAGACAAAGAAGGTGGTTAGAGTTTCTCAAAAATTATGACATGAGACTTCTTTACCACCCAAATAAATCTAATGTTTTTGTTAATGCCTTAAGCAGGTTTTGTTTAGTACCGCCCATCTTAAGGAAGAGAAGAAGAAAATGCCAACAAAAGTGCATAGACTTGCACGGCTAGGAGTCCGACTCATAGATTCACAGAAGGAGGAATAGTGGTAAAAATGGGGAAGATTCATCATTAGCATCGAAAGTGAAAGAAAACCAAGACCAATATCCCATTTTGCTTGAGTTGAAGGCAAATGTTCTAAAGCAAAAAGTATTAGCTTTTGAACAGGGGGGAGATGGTGTATTGAGATATCAGGGTAGATTGTGTCTACCTATGGTTGATGGACTCCGAAAGAGGATCATGGAGAAAGCTCTTAGCTCCATATATTCCATTCATCAGGGTTTGACAAAGATGTACCGTGATTTGAGAGAGGTATATTGGTAAAATGGTATTAAGAAGGGCATTGTTGAATTTGTTTCCAAGTGCCCGAATTCCCAACAAGTTAAAGTAGAGCACAAAAGGCCTGAAGAGTTGGATCAGAATATAGAACTTCCGGGATGGAGCTAGGATATGATTAATATGGACTTCATCACAGGGTTACCAAGGTCTTGCAGGCAGCATGATTAAATTTGGGTGATGTTCGATAGAATGACAAAAGCAACCAACTTTTTGCCGGTAAAGACCACTCATTCGTTAGAGGATTATGCAAAGTTATATATTCAGGAAGTGGTGAGAGTTCATGGAGTCTTGGTTTCGATCATTTCAGATAGAGTAGCACAATTTACTGCACAATTCTAGAAATCTTCCCAAAAAGGTTTGGATTCAAATCTGAACTTAAACACTGCTTTTCATCCTCAGACGGTGGGCAAGTGGAGAGTACTATCCAGACATTAGAATATATATTGAGGGATTGCGTGATTGATATCAAGGGGAATTGGGATGATCACATACCTCTCATTGAGTTCGCTTACAACAACAGCTACCATTCGAGCATCCAAATGGCTCCATACGAACCTATTTATGGGAGAAGATGTAGATCTCCTATTGTGTGGTTTGAAGTTGGTGAAGCAGGGTTGATAGGACCAGATCTAGTTCACAAAGTCATGGAGAAGGTGAAGGTGATTCAATAGATATTGAAAACGGCACACGGTCGTCAAAAATTCTACAAAAATGTTTAGAGAAGGTCGTTGAAGTTTGAAGTGGATGATTGGGCATACTTGAAGGTTTCACCCATGAAGGGTGTTATGAGGTTTGGTAAGAAGGGCAAACTTAGTCCCCGATATATTGGAACTTATAGAATGTTCAAGAGAATTGACAATGTAGCTTATGAGTTTGATCTACCACATGAGTTAGTAGCAGTTCATCCGGTATTTCATATCTCCATGTTGAATAAGTGCATGGGTGATCCTTCATTGATTGTAAAAACTGAAAATGTTGGGACTAAGGATAGTTCATCCTATGAGGAGATTTCAGTTCAGATTTTAGATCACCAAGTTTGCAAGTTGAGAACAAAGAAAGTTGCATCAGTCAAAGTTCTTTGGAGGAACCAATTTGTTGAAGAAGCGACTTGGGAAGCTGATGAGGATATGAAGAAGAGATATTCACATCTCTTTGAATTCGGAGAGAATGCATATTAAGGAAATACTTCTAGTCTTAGTACTTTATAAACTATGAGTAAGCATGTTGTTATTGGCTTTTTATTGTTGAGTGATGAACTTGAGGTTATTATTCTTAGTTTAGTGAAAGAAATCTCATTCGAGGACGAATTTTTCCAATGGGGGGATATTGTAACATCTTGTAACTCGAAATATCTAAGAATAAACTAAGAAACTCAAAATAATAACTTTTTGACTGAAAGGGAAAATCTGGATAATTTCCTAAGTTAAGAAAGTGAGCGTTGGTTATTTTGGAAAAGCCATAACTTAGGTCAGGATGAGTTAGAGTCAGTTCCTGATATGGTTGGAAAGCCCTTGGATAGATCTTTCCAACACGCTGAGTTTGCGCAATTTCGATATCGTATGAGGGAGATATGCGTATCAGAAGTTGGGATGTTGAAGTAAGAAAAGTCCCAATTCGGATTTAAAGAAGGAAAAACTAGTATTTTCACCATTTAATTTCCTATTTCGTTTTAGGGGTTTATTTGGGGGTAAAAACAAGTTTTAGTTCATATTAGAAAAAAAAAACAAAATCACGCTTA
This sequence comes from Solanum sitiens, assembly GCA_016801875.1. Lineage (NCBI taxonomy): Eukaryota > Viridiplantae > Streptophyta > Magnoliopsida > Solanales > Solanaceae > Solanum > Solanum sitiens. Next base: position 214,798 of record JABWTJ010000261.1, read on the forward strand.
GGGCTTGGAGAAGAGAGAAAAGAAGAAGGAAAGGGAGAAAAGTCAAGAATTCGCCAAGAACACCAAGGTTTTTGCGAGTGGAATTCGTCAGGGATGATCCCTATCAAGGTATATGAGATATTTTAGTGTTGGGTCAGTTCACCCACACAACAAGCTTGTTTCAATTCCATGAGTTTTGAATTTGTTGAATGGGGATTGTGAATTTCTTGAAGGACATTGTTGACTTCTTGTTGATTGAGTGCTTGAATGGTGATTATTGCTTTTATTTGTAATTCCAGATTGTTTTGTGAGTTAGATCTATTGGGTATTAAAAGTACTAATGATCTTAAGGGTTTGGGGAACAAACTATGGAGGTTTGAGGATTTAGTGTTGAAAACGAGAGGAGAAAATCGTTCAGACGAACCTGGGAAGTATCAGGCGCGGCGCCCCCCATCTAAGCCAGAGGGCCTGGGGCAGTGCGTCTGCAGTGCGCCATTTTGGTGCCTCAATCATCTGGGGATGGCGTGGCGCGCCCCAAACGCGTCCAGACTGGTGTTTTTCCTCCAATTTTTGTAGTTCAGTCCGATTAAGCCCTTCTAAGGTGTTTTAACACTTCTTAATGATTTTAAATACTTTAAATGACTTCTAATCATATAGAAATCATCTAGAAACACGAAATTACAACCTTGAATACATAACTTCAAATTCAATGAAAAGTTAGAGCCAAGTATAGAGAATTACTAAAGTCATTTTATAAAGTCTTTTGCAAATACTTTAAACTTGTTTTAAGACTTGAATATCAGTTTGAGTAAGGACTAAAGATAAGAAGGAGAAGCTCATTTCAAGTTTCATAAGTCTTTCAAAAATGTTTTAAGTGTCGTTTTAAAACTTAAGCTCGAGTTCAGTTCAGAGTAAAGTGAAGTATCCCTTCAAAGCAGTATACGAGAACTAAGTATTCCTAAAAGAACTTAAAATATTTTCACATTTAAAAAGAAGGAAAACTAAGATTTCCAAAGTGCCTTCGGGCTAGTTATCAGTTAAAGAGAAATAGTTTTCTCAATGAAACAAACAAGAAAACTGAGATTTCCAAGATAGCCTTTGAGGTAAGTATTTTGAGCACTAATCTCAAATCACAGAATCAGTATATTTTTAAAGCATAAGAGCCAGTATATATTTTGGGTGTATTATTGAGCACCGATATGGGGGAGAGTTCAGACAACTCACAATCCCCATAAACCATGTAGCGACCATGGGTAGAAAAGGGTCATACTTTTTATATGAACCCTTTTCACTGTAGACTAGTGGATCCATTAGGAAGTTCATGTCTTATACCTTTGTCCGGGTATAGGATGCGCTGGCAGCGTGAGGTAGATCAATGTTTCATCACTGTATCTCTTGAGTGATTGTTGTCGGTTAGAGAAACTCCCACAAAATTTAAAATTTATTTATATAGATCAGTTTATTTGTATTTTTACATACATCTCAGAGTTAATTGTATCCATGTGTACATTCAGAGTTCACAACATGTTTTCAAACAGATTTTCTTTATATTGCACTTGTTTTTAAATTTCTTTAATAATGAAATGAGTCATATTATTCATGAGTTGAGCAGAGCCAAAGTAAGTGTTCTTTCTTACTTTTTTCAAGCCTAAGTTGTTTTAGCATTCCAACTAGCATACTCGTACATTTAATGTACTGATGTAAGTTGGCCTGCATCGTATCATGATGAAGACGCAGGTAACGAGAATCGGCATCCAGCGCAACGTTGATCCAGTTGAGCGCTCTGAGTCAGTTGGTGAGACTCCTTGCATTCCGGAGGAATCCTTTTATTATTTTTACAGTATTTTCTTTATAAGGATGTTGTGGGGTCTTTCCCAACATCCATATAAGTTTTAGAAGGCTTCATAGATAGATAGTCAGATGTTAGTAGTTTAGTGGTATTTGCATTATCATTCTTATGTTAAAGACTTGGGTTGAAATTTTGGCCAAGTTGAATGTTTAAATCTTTAAAATGTTCTAGTACTCTTATTATTCAGTTTAGTTCAGTTCTTTGATCACTAGTCATTGATTGTTGTGTTTCCCTAAGTTAAGTAGTCCAGGCCAAGGGTCTGCTCGAGGCCAACAATGGTCTTCGAGTGTAGGCCTGGACCACGATGTAGGCTTGGGGCGTGACAATGTTAGTAGTGGTTCTCCCACTGGAGAGCTGATGTATGTGCCAATCACGACAGTTTGGTTCGTGACAAAGTTCATATTAGAGCTTAGGTTCATTGATCCTGATGTATCAAAATGAGTTTCGTAGAGTCTTGCAGAATGCTACGAGGAAACCTTTACTTTTCTTCGAGAGGCTATAGGACATTAGGAAATGTTTCTATTTTCTCTTATCTTATTTCATACAATTATTTGATCCAAATTGGTATTTGTCGATTGGAATTGGTATCTAACCTCCTTCACTCTTCTGTCTGCAGATGGTTAACACTATATACAACGGCATCAGACCCATAGCTCCCGTCATTGTTCAAGCTACGGAACCTGCAGTGAGAGGTCCCGGTCGAGGTAGGGGTAGAGGAAGAGATAGCCGAAGAGGTCGTGGAAGAGTAGCATCTTTTGGGAATAAGGTACCAATTGACAATGTTCCCCAAAATGAGGCAAAACTCGTACATAATGAGGATATAGAGGAGGATATTGAGGTTAAGGATGTTGAGGAAATTGGACAAGAAGAAGAGGTCCCACTGGAGATTACGGTCGTTCCTCCCTTCGATCCAGTGCTAACTCAACAGATTATGTTGTTATTGAAGGGGTTTGCTAGTTTTCGAGTGCTTCCATCTGTTCAAGAAACCCAAGCTCCTTATAATCCTCCTATTGTTGTCACTACTCCTAAGGTGAGAAGAACAAGAGGTAATGATGCTTTGTTTCGTCCTTTGTTGGGGTATGTTATGACTCGCAATGAGCATGCCATGTTGACTAAGTTTCTGAATCTTAAGAGTCCGGTATTTCTTGGTTTTGAAAGTGAGGATGCATATGAGTTCATTCTATATTGCTATGAGAGGCTACACAAATTGGGTATTGTTCATCAGCATGGGGTTGAGTTTGTATCCTTCCAACTTCGAGGTGAGGCCAAATAGTGGTTGAGAGCTTATATGGAGTGCAGATCTTCTACTTTACCTTCACTTACTTCGACCCAACTTCATGCTCTATTTCTAGAAAAATATGTGCCTAGAATTTGAGGGATCGTAAGAAACATGATTTTATGGCTTTGGAACAAGATGATATGTCTGTGGTTGCTTAGGAGGCCAAGTTTTATGTTTTGTATAGATATGCTACTCAATTGGTGACTACTGAGGAGGAGAGGATCCACTTATTTATTAGGGGACTGAATTCTGAGTTTCAAGTATTATAAGTCCATATCACTTCTCTAAGTAGCAGCTTTAATGAGGTGAGAAATTACGTTAAGAAAGTAGAGGGGGTGAGGCGAGACGGTCAGGCTAAGACATTGGCTAAGATATCCATGAATTTTGGTATTTCCCTTGGTTCCAATTCTAGAGGAACGGGTAGACAAACACAGCCAACCAAGCCAATTCAGACCGCTATGCTCACCTCTACAGGTTAAATACTTTTAATTTTTAGGATAGCAAGGGAATCACGCCTTCGATGGCCACCAAACCATCTTTTGATTGTACTTGCTAAAATTATGGAGAAACTGGGCATAAGAGGAGAGATTGTCCCTATATGTGTGTGTTTGAGTCCGCACAACATTCTACTAGGGCGATGGTACCCGTGAGAAATGGTAACAATGGTGAAGAACGTCCACAAGGTGGGCGAGGAGGTAACCAACGAGGTCATGGAGGTGGAGGAAATGGTAGTGGAGGTAGAGGTAACGGGAAACCTGGCAGAGAGGTAGCTCGTCAAGATGATAGGGCTCAATGTTATGTTTTTCCAGGCAAGAATGAGGCAAAGACGTCTCACACGGTGAATACATGTACTATTCTTATCTGTGAACGGATGGCTACTATGTTGATTTATCCGGGTTCTACTTATTCTTATGTGTCCGTGAGATTTACCTCAAAATTTTATATGAAACGTGATATTCTTGATGCCCTAATTCATGTTTCTACCCCAGTTGGAGAGTCAATCATAGTTACCCATGTCTATCGTAGTATTTTATAATGGGATTTCATACATGGGCTGATTTGGCAATTTTTGATATGATTGACTTTGACATTATCTTAGCCATGACTTGGTTGTCCCCCTATTATGTTGTGCTTGATTATAATACTATGTCTGCAACTCTAGAGATTCTGGGAAGGAAATAATTAGAGTGGGAAGGGGTGTAGAAGTCTGAGCAAGCTAAGATTATATCCTCCATTCAGACCAGTAAATTAGTAGAGCATGGTTGTTTGGCTTATTTGGCTCATATTAGGGATGTTGAGATTGAGGATCTATCTATTGAGTCTATTCCCGTGGAGTTTGAATTTAGTGAACTGTTTCCCAATGACTTGCCTGGTATGCCACCAGATAGAGATATACAATTTTGAATTGACTTACAACCAGGTGCGCGACCCATTTCCATCTCTCCATATCGCATGGTCTAGCAGAATTGAGGGAGCCTAAGGCTCAAATGTAAGTGCTTCTTGATAATCCTTTATTCGTCCTAGTGTTTCCCCATAGGGTGCTCCACTTTTGTTTGTTAAGAAGAAGGACGGGAGTATGATAATGTGAATAGATTATCGGCAATTGTATAGGGTCACTATTCGAAACAAGTATCCTTTGCCTCGAATAGATGATCTCTTTGACCAATTTCAAGGGGTAGAAGTTTTCTCTAAAATCAATCTGAGATTCAGTTACCATCAATTAAAATTTAGACTGGAAGATGTGCCTAAGACGGCGTTTAGGACTCGCTGTGGGCACTATGAATTTTTGGTTATGTGTTTTGGTTTTACCAATGCGCCTGCAACTTTCATGAGTGTAATGAATGGGGTGTTCAAGTCCTTTCTTGATTCTTTCATCTTTATTGATGATATTTTGGTATATTCAAAAAGTATGGAAGAGCATGTTGACCATCTTCATATTGTTTTGAGTATTGTTGGGAAACAAAGGTTGTATGCTAAATTTTCTAAGTGTGAATTTTTGTTGAATTCGGTTGCATTTTTGGGACATGTAGTTTTAAAAGAAGGGGTAATGGTAGATCCTCAAAAGATTGAGGCGGTTAAGACACTACAATAAAATATATCTATAGCTACGAAAAATAAGCCACAAATATAAAATTGTAGCTATTACATAGTAATATCCATAAAATTTGAATTTCCTAGCTATTTATATATTCGTAAAAAATCTTAGCCACGAAAATTTAACCGAAAAAGCTAATTCCTTATTTTTTCTACAATTTCCAACAATTGTGGCAATAATTCCCTAAATATCTACAACTTTATTGCTATAATAAAAGTAGTTGATCATAATTTTTTGCAACGTTATAAAAGTTATTGTAGCAATAGTAACCTTTCAGCTACAATACACTATTTGAAACAAAATATTGTAGCTGAATAATCATTTTTGCTTCAAGTTATAGGAATATCACAACAATAGATAATAGATAGAGCCATATTTTTTTTTTTATAAAAAAATAGCAAAAATTCGTAGTAATAAAAACCTTTTAGCCACAATAAAATATTTAAAACAAAATATTGTAGCTAAATAACCATTTTTGCATCATGTTACAAAAAATCGTGATAATAGTTAAATAATATAACCAAAGAGATTTTTCTACGGTAAAAATTCGTAGCTTATTATTATTTTTTGCCACGTATTAAAATTTGTCATAGCAATACATAGTAACCTTTTAGTCACATTAAGGTTATTAAAAATAAAATATTATAATTAAATAAATATTTTTGTGTGAAGTACTAAAATAATTGTGGCACTAGTTGAGTTAATAACTATAAATATTCATTCTGAAGAAATAATAAAGCCACAAATTTATTGTTATGATAAAATATCTTAACGAATATTTATTATTTTACCACGAGTTGAAAGTTGTTGTAGCTATATTTATATAGTGTAATTAGAGGTGTCAATTGTTTGATGTGATTCATGCTACTTATAAATTTCAATTATAATTTCAATAAATATATGATTATCTATAACAAAATTTGATTAACTAATTATGCTAAACTTAAAAATCTTGATCTAGTACTTCTAGATTCTTATTTGATTCAAACTTATTTCCTTCTAATAATATCTTTATTAATCTAGTGTAATTAGATTTGTTAATCATTCGATTCGATTCGATTCAATTTTACAGGTCTATTTGTAAATTTCAAATATAATATAAATAAATAGGTGACTATATAAAATCAAAATTGACCAACTAATTATATTGAACTTAATCATAACTTCATTCAAACTTCATATTGATCAAATGCTTCTAAATTTGGTATTTGATGTAAACTTATTTCATCTGAATATATCTTTATTATCGATAAATTGTAATTGAATGTGTTAATTATTTGATCCAATTAAAAAACATATTTGTAAATTTCAACTACAGTTTCAATAAAATAGGTAATTGTATATATTTAATTTGATTATTAGTTATATCAAACTTAAATATGATTTCACCATGTCTCACTAAAACTTTATTTTGATCAAGTGCTTTCAAAATTGTCATTTGACTCAAACTTGTTTCATCAGAATGATATGTTTATATTATCTTTAAATATCTAATGTATATGCAGGCATTAACCATTCAATTCAATTCAATTTTATAGACATTTATAAATTTTAAAAATGATTTTGATAAAAAGATGTTTAAATCTAAATAATTTTGATTAACTAACTTTGTAAAACTTAAAAATAGCTTTATTGAGTCTTATTGAAGCTTCATCTTTATTAAATGCTTCCGAAGTTAATATTTGACTCAAACTTGTTTCATCGAAATAATATCTTTATCGATCTTGTTTAATTAGAGGTGTTAATAATGGTCCAAAACAATTTAATTTTGTAATTCTATTTGTAAAATTTAATAAATAGGTCATTATATATATATATATATATATATATATATATATATATATATATATAGAAAATAATCTTCTTTTTTGTGTTTCATAGTTACAAATGATTATTGTTATAAGGTATTATTATTATTATTATTATTATTATTATTATTATTATTAGGTTATTTCATTCTTGTGTTTCTTATTTACAAATGATTTGCATATAAAAAAATAAAAAATAAATAATAGAAACATAGGCCAATTGGCCGCCATTTCCCTTCCCCATTTACACCAAAACCCCAAAATCCCTCCCCCCCCCCCCCCCCCCCCCCCCCCCCAAAAAAAAAAAACATTAAAAATGCAAAAACACAATGTTCCCCCCAAAATATTTAAATTTAAATTAGTAAACCTACCTTCCCCGAATTAAAACCCAGATCCTTTTTCCTTATTTTCCATTCCTTTTTTCTTATTTTCCATTCCTTTCCTATAATCCCCTTCCCCTTCCTTATCTCGCTATCTTGTTTAATAAAAAAATTATGTAATGTTTTGTTGATTAACTGTTTTTTTGGAGGTTTTATTCAAGGTATGTTCGTCTTTATATATTTTAGGATTTTTCAATTTTTCTTACACTTATTTGATTTAAACTTTTTGAAATTAGGTTTATTGCAACAATTTTATAAATACTTTGTGTTATGAGTGATTTTGAGGATTTTAAAGGTCGAATAATATTGGGAAGAGCCATAAGTTATTGATTGCAATAATAAAGCAACGTCAAAATATTGGGATGAAGATTCTTTTAAGAAGTTTCAAAGAACTCTATGTTTGCTTACTCCTCTTTTGTTGCTTCACATTTTTTTTCTTGTTTTATTTTGTTGATTTTTTAAATTTATTTTTCCTTGAGATTATATGAGTGCATACGTCATATATATAATCAGTTAGTCTTGATTTTGGTGCTAAAATATCTTATCATTATTGACAGGCATTTTAGAGTAATTAAAGCATATGAGTGCATTCTAAGATATAGAGATGTTGATCAAGCTAAGGTTGTTGAATATCGTGGAAGAAGGGATAGGAGAAGACTATGGTGCTTTGGGCTCAAACAAGATGGTGTCGTAAAAGAATTATACATTAAGATTATTTTTAGAATTGTAAAATGCAATTATATATAATTTGAGAAGTGTTTTGGAATCTGAAAAATGCATTTGTAGCTAATTATATAATTCTTGTAACTTATAAAGCTTGTGTAAATTCTTCAACAGAGATGAAATTATTGAATGCAGCCATATATAAATGTATATAATTCTAATTTGTAATGTTCATCTAGAAAGAACATGTATATAATTGTTTATTTTTCTTAGCAAATTAATATGTTTAGCTATAGTTCTATATATTTCACGACTAAAAGGTATTATTTTTAGCTACAACACGATAATTTTGTGGCAACTACTTTATGTCATAGCCGCAAAGATTATTCTCATAACTAAATATGAATAATATTGCCACAAAATTAAGATATAGAAATAGTTATAAAATCTAAATTTGCATGGCAAAGAGAATGAACATTTTGCTACAATATAGTACTTTTGTGTCTGATCTATGAAAATAGCTACAACTCTTTTTTTATTGTGGCAAAAAAAAAAAATAACTTGCGATAAATATATATTTTTTGGTAGGACTTTGGTATCAAAATAGCTACAACTCCTAAATTATATAGCAATAGATATTAGTTCTTAGCCATGGGTCATGTAAAGTTTGTAGCTAACTTTTAGCCACACTACATCTTGCTACGAATGCTACGGAAAAAAATATTGTAGCTAAAGTGTTTAGCCACGGAAATTTCTATATTTATCTACAGTAGTTTCTGTGGCAATATATGTCTTTTCTGTAAGTGAGAATTGGGTTCGACCTAGCTCTGTTACAGAAGTTAAGAGTTTTGTGGGACTCACTCTCTATTTTCGTCTATTCGTGAAGAATTTTACTTCCATTGCCACTCACTTGAACAATTTGACTAAAAGGAGATACCATTTGAATAGACTGAAAAATGTGAGGAGAGCTTCCATAAGCTCAATAATCTCTTGACCACTGCGCCTATTCTAGCATTACTGGTTGAGGTAAGGATTTTATTGTTTATTGTGAAGCTTCACATTTTGGGTTTGGTGCGGCATTGATGCATGATAATAATGTTATAGCTTATGCATCGCGTTAATTGAAGGTGCATGAGTGAAATTATCCAACGCATGATTTGGGATTGGCAGCGGTAGTGTTTGCTCTTAAGATGTGGCGGCATTACCTCTACAGTGTTAAATGTGAGGTGTTTACGAATTATAATAGTTTGAAGCATGTGTTCACTCAAAATGATTTGGATTTGAGACAGCGAAGGTGGATGGAGTTACTTAAAGATTATGATGTCATCATCCAATGGCATCTGGGCAAGGCTAATATGGTGGAAGACACTTTGAGTGGAAAAATAGTGAGTATGGATAGCTTAGCTTGCTTGAGTGTATCCAAGCTACTTTTGGCTAAGAAAATTTAGACATTGGAGTCTAAACTCACGCAGTTGGGCATCTCATAAAATGGGGGGGGGGGGGTATTAGCTAGTATTGAAGTGAGGGACAAATTCATTGATGAGATCAAGGCCAAACAATTTGAAGTTGAAAATTTGGAGGAGCTTAGAAATAAGACTGTGATGCGTAAGGCATAAGAGACCACTCTTGATGCGAATGGAGTACTGAATTATAAATGGAGAATATATCTTCCTAGAGTAGATGACTTGATTGAGAAATTGTTGGCAAGAGTATCAAGGTTTGTGCTATTCAATTCATCCTGGTGTGATCATGATGTATAGGGATCTGAAACTAATTTATTGGTGGCCAGACATGAAAGACATGGAGGAGTTTGTGACGAAGTGCCAAAATTGTCAACAAGTGAAGTATGAACATCAAAAGCCTGAAAGTTTGATTTAAAAATGTCAATTCCGAAATGGAAGTGGGAAATGATAGCCATGGACTTTGTGGTTGGTCCTCCCAAGACCTTGGGGAAGTATGATTATATTTAGGTAGTGGTTGATATATTAACTAAGTCAACCCATTTTATTCCAGTAAGAATAGATTATAATGTTGAATAATTGGCTAAGGTGTATGCGAAGGAGATAGTGAGGTTGCTTGGGGTGCCCTTTTCTATCATCTTAGATCGTGGTACCCAATTCAATTCCAAGTTTTGGAGGAAATGGCATGATAAATTGGGCACACAACTCACTTTTAGTACAACTTTCCATCCACAGAAACACGGGCAGTAAGAGAAGACTATTCAAGTTCTAGAAAACATGTTGAGGACATGTGTGATTGATTTTGGAGGACATTGGGATGAATTGTTACATTTGTGCGAGTTCCGTTGTAATAATGGTTATCACTCCAGCATAGATATGGCACCATTTGAGGCACTCTATGGGAGGGGATGTAGATCACCCATAGAATTTTTTGAGACCGGAGATGTGAAACCATTGGGGGTTGATTTAGTGAAGGATGCTCAAGATAAGGTGAGGAGTATTCAAGCTAAGCTTCTAGCAGCCAAGAGTAGACTAAGAAGTATGCGGATCATAAGGTGAGAGACATGACGTTTCAATTTGGTGAAAATGTTCTTCTTAAGGTATCACCCATGAAAGGGGTGATGAGAGGTACATTGGTCCCTTCGATATTCTCGAGTGTGTGGGGCTGGTAACATATAGATTGGATTTCCCTTCTAATTTATAGAGTGTTCATGTGTTGTTTCATGTGTCCATGTTGAAGAGGTATCATGGTGATGGGGATTATATCATTAAGTGAGACTCCATTGTGTTAGACAAGGAACTCCAATATAAGGAGGAACCGATAGCAATTATTGATCATAATGTGCGTAAGTTAAGGACCAAGGAGATTAAGTCCATGAAGTTTCAATGAAAGCATCATTCAGTTGAGGAAGCTACTTGAAAGAACGAGAGGGACATGCGAGACAAGTATCCCCAATTGTTCATCGAATCAGGTACTGCTATATTCCCTCCTTAGCCTATTTTTCTTAAGTTTGTCACTTGGGGACGAGTGATAGATAAATTGGTATCTATTGTAAGGATCGGGGTTCCGTCTTGTAGAAAAGTCAATAGGGGGAAATTTGGGGTCGGAAAACTTTCTCGTAGTAACTTGAAAATTTCCAACCTAGTCAAAATTTAGACAAAATGGAGTCTTTAAGGTGTAGGGAAATTTGTAGCAAATGGATGAATTATTAATGATTTTTTATTTCATGAATAGTTAGATAACTCGCTAAAGAGCCCGTAAGACTTTACATAATTGAACTCGGACGAGTAGAACTCCCGAAATCGATCTTAGCGTAAAGGTTATTTTTCAAGTGTCTTTAGTTAGAGGTGTGTTTAGAAATGTGGGTCGTGGAATTTTTTAAATAGGTCACTGCCTTGTGTAACCCGCCCTGGCGGGGATTTGTGCAGCCTTGGTGCGGTTGCTACAACGGGTGACAACTGTTTTGGTGGGCTCGACGCAACTTGAGGTTGTTCATAAACCCCTACACAACCTCATTATGCACTTTTTGACTTTTAGAGCTAAGGATCAAACCCCAGACAAATCCTACTCGTTTTTCACATTCATGAGGCTAAAGGTAAGTTTTAACTATCTGAATCCGTTTTTTATATTCGTAGAACGTAATAGAATGGGTGAATGTAAATGGAGAAGAGTTTAGTCATAGATTATATGGTGGAAACAACCCTAAATTGGATAATTGGGATCATGGGTATGATCTAGGGTTCATAGAATTGTTATAGTTTTGGGTAATTGGCAATTGCTTTTTCATTCCCATGTTATTATGATTCTTTGTAGACCAAGAACAAGCAAAACGAATCCGAAAAGGGAAGGATCAAGTTTCTTAGGGTTTCAAGCTTGTTTCGAGGTAGGTGATGATTGCGCTTCTATGATTGTGTGATGTATCTATGTTCTTGGTTTATTATGATACTTCTATGTATATTAATGTTGCATTATTGATCACACTTGTTGTATATAAGATAGACGAATGATTATATGACATGAATCACTCTTGATTGTATGACTTAAAAGTATACTTGTGCCTGTGATTGTGGTGTGTTGATGGATCGGATTGTCACGTTCTGACATAACTAACTTGGATCGAATTACCATGTTTCGACATAAAAATGGGATTGAATTGCCACGTTTCGGCATAACAATGAGATCGGGTAACCACGTTACGGTGCACTAACAATTAGGGTTTGGGTTCCGTGAGAGGACCAACAACTTGACATAATTGTGCATATTGAGAAATGTGAAGTTGATCATTGTTCGTAAATGTTGATAATATTTTATATATATATATATATACATATATATATATATATATATATATATATATATATATATATATATATATATATATATATATATATGCTTGTGATTATAATGTTTTTTGACTTTCTTATGTTGGACTTAATGGGATAGCTGCGTGATCCTACCAATACACGGTGGTTGTGTACTGATACTGCACTTGCTCTTATTTTTTTTGAGTACAGGGCATATTCCGGAGGCTATTGACAGACCTCGCTTAGAAGATCTGTGACCGTCAATTTCGAATTCAAGGGTGAGCTAGCATTTTCCGGGCTGCCATGAAATTCTCTTTCGTCTATGTCCACCATTTTCAGAGTAAGACATTTGTTTTAGTTAGTTGATTAGTTCATTAGATTGGGGTTACATCCCATCTTGTTTAGAATTGTTGAACTTTAGATGTTTTGGTACATTGACTTTCAGGTTCTACGTGTTATTTTCTTCCGCATTGTTTAGTTTAGTTCTTGATAAGTCTTGTTGAAGTTTGTGGGAACTTCATTTTCTTTAGTTAAATATCTTAGTTTTTGGTTTAGTTGCTTGTTTGGGTTGTAGTAGTAGTTCTCCCATCGGAGAGTTAGTGTGGATGTCAATCACGATGGTCAGGGTCGTGACAAATTATACTAATCTATCATTAACTAGTGAATTAGCTTGCTCTTTGCACGATCATTAACATATTCGTATTTTAAAAAATTGTTCTATATTTATTATTTTTGAATATTGAAATAATGTAAATATAATTTTTTATGTCTAAAATGAGTTGTTGTTACTTTGTATTTTGTAATATAATTTAAACATAACTCACTAATTTTAATCCATAAGCATTTCGCAAAACTTTTAAACTTTTAAAAGCAAAACTAATGTCATTAAAGAATTACAAAGGTGAATCAATGAAACTAGCATATTATGTACCAAAATAAATTACACAAAAAAAAGGACAATGTCAAAAAGAAAGTGTGACATGTATTACATTGATGGAATGCTCCTAAAATAATAATATATAAAATTATATACAGTTTCATTATTCATGTTAAGACGACACTCATATGTTATAAAAATCTTTTGAAAAGCATATATATATATAAGAAAACACATATTCTTATCATCAATATTGGAACAGTTGATGTATATCATTATTATAGAGCGTTGTACTAATTTTCTCACACGTTTTTACTTAGAATTTTTTTATATTATTTGTATGTTCATACTGATATGCTAAATGTCATTGATGGTCCAGACTTTTCATATTTAATATATTTAAATTCAATGTAACTTATCTTTTAAATATCAATAATTATTAGTTTGTTACTTATTTTTCAATACACAATAAATATTACATCGATTACTCTATTTTTCTAACAAAAACGTGATAAAAGAAAGTAAAAAATAATAATAATATGAGAAGACATTTTTATGCAACATTTTGTGTTTTAATTATAATACAAGGAAAAAAGTTAAAAATCTGAGGAAAAAAAGATAACATTAATCATATAGAAAATTCAAAAAGACATAAAAAGGAAGATTAAGGAAGAAAATTAATAACATTGATGATGAAAGGAATTAAATGTCCTCTTAACGGAAAATCATTTCTAAGTATGAAACAAATTAAACCATTTGATTAATTTTTTATTATTCTATTTCAATTTCGGAAATTATGAAACAAATTAAAATTATATCTGGAACAATTAAAATGGACTAACAATTAAAAAAATTGATATATATGATTAATACAATTGGTAAATAACAACTTTATTTTATCCAAACTTTATATTTAGAAGATCATTATTTCCTTTTTTCTTCTCCTCACAATATTTTAAGAATTTTTTAAGTGATATTTTTTTACCATTTGATGAATTTGTCATTGTTGTGTATTTTTTTTCTCCTCACAATTGGTCATTTTCCCTATGCATTGGGCGTTTAAACTACATTGTTTAACACCTAAACTACATAGTTTTACTCATTTTAAGCCTAATATTCTAGTTACAACTTACCCAAAACATTCGTTCTCGAAAAGTCATCAAAATTAGAGCAAAAAAGAGAGAGAAAAGTTGACCAACCCTCTCAAGAACACGCAACAAGTTTTTTTTTTCTTCAAATTTCAGCCTCGTAAATAAAGGATTACTCCGTATATTTCGCCACCAAGAATGTGGAATTTCACTATAGGTTCCTTTCATCCACTAGGTCCTTTGCATTAAGTCATATAATTGATTCTCTGTATCTTGTTTAGACATAGAGTTCTAAAACCTTGGATAATTGTTGTGATTTAGTTGTTGTCGTATCTTAAATTGAATTAGCTTGTTTCATGGAAAGTTTGTTTAGTTCCTTGTATGAAACTCATAACCTTAGTTGTATAAATTCTTTTATATCATGAATCATACTTGCTAGGTCAGTTAAAAAGATAATCATGCTCCATATTTCGAATGTTATATTATAAGTACATAAATGTTTCATTCTTAGGTTTACATGTCACTAATGCACTATCCAGTATTTCAGTTTTATTTTGTCATATGCATTTCTAGTTGGGAGTAGGCTTAACACAGAGTTGGACTAGGATCCAGTGTACCATCATAGTCCCAGAATTACGTGCCCCCATAGGTTTATGGGTCTCCTCTATTGGGCATCAAAGTTAGTGATCATGCCAGTCATTCCTTTATACCCCTAGCAAGGTATATTAGGTCCTCTTGTTGAGGCATATACATCAGAATCCATGTTTAGCTGACGTCGTTTATGTCGGTCAATAGTAGCTCCCACATTCGGACTTCTAGCGCATTGACCATGTCGTTAGTATATAGTTCAGTATTCAGTTAGCATATAATGTTCATGATTAGAACTTGGTCATTGCATTCAGTTATCTTTTAGTATTTACATTAAAGCTTAGTTTATGTGATTGCTCAGTTATGCTTTGTTCAACTTATATATATTCATTCATCTTAGTATGTATATCCTACATGCTCAATACATTCCAAGTACTGATGCATAATTTGCGCTACATACTTTCATGACGTAAGTTCAGGTATTCAGTATCCAAATCATGCTTAGATCGATTCTCGGTCTGCATTCAACAGCTTCAGTGGTGAGTTCTCATACTTCAAGGGCAACATACATGGTTTTATTTTTTTTGTCTTTTATTCAGTTTTAAGTTTTGTTAGAGTTAGCTGGGGGCATGTTACACCAAATCAACTCAGTTAGAGTTTTTTTAGACATAATAGTTGAATCAGCTTGCCTTGTTAATTTTATCTTTCAGTGTTATTAAGCTCTTAGTATGTTTAATATATTCAGGTCAGTTGGGTATTTCCCATTTGAAGTTGTCTATTGTTTTAGCTTCCACATAGTATATGTTTTATATAGTTATTCTCAGTATGCTTGATATATGCCAGACACAAGGCTAGCTTGGGGTCACTCGTGATCCTAGGTCCCGTGTTATATAAAGGGGGTAGCCTCGGGGCGTGACAATTTAGATAGGTAGGATTAATAAAGGAATGAAATCTCGACTAAAAGGAACAAGTACTGATGGAGTGACAGATACAAAAGTGAGTTGACGCTCTTGGCGCGTCCCTGGCATCGCGCCAACCCTCTACCTACTAGGGCTGGTTTGTGGTGCACTGAAGGCACAAGGCGCCAATCCTCTTGGCGTATATGGGGTGTGCTGTCCCCCCCCCCCCCAGAACGTTCTGACAATTTTTTCTTCTCGGTTTCTAACCTTAATTCACCTATAATCGAATGGTTTCTTCCCAACTGTCTTAAATTATAATACCAAACATAAGTACATGAAAATCTATTCAAAAGCAACCCTCAAACGATTTACGAGCGAAACTTCAACAAACTTGTCACACCAATTCATTTTTTACAATTCTTAAGGATGTTAAAAAAAAGTAAGAGAAAATAATTTTTTTTGAGTCGCCACTTGAAATTGAGTTTTTTAGTTGTTCCAAGTCACCTTGTAATTCCTCATTTAAAAGGAAGTAACTATTTATTTGTTAGTCTTCAAAACTAAGATAGGATAAGGAATTCTATTGATCGAGGGAAGGTGTGAGGCACCCTCCAAGTCCTTAGTCCTAGCATGATTGCTCTATTTTGCCGTAATTTACTATCTTTAGAAAAATCACTTTTTGAAATGTTCTAAGCAAAAAAATAGTTTGAGAAAAATACTTAGAAAAGAGTCGTCACTTAATTTTTTAAGAAATTAAGAAAACCTAATTTAAAAAGATTTTAACAGAATAAATATGTTTAAATTTAGAGAAAATGGGTAAGCGGTTCTTATTTACATTTCAGGAATGTTTTAAGGCATTTGAAGCGTCCTTTAACACGCTATTATCCTACGACTTGACTAAAATATTTTTTTGACTATTTTTTAGGACAGTGATCATAAAAATAATTTACATTAGCTTGAAAAAAATATAATCAAAACAAAGAACATTTTTTTTTTAAGAAAAGGGGACCTCAATTAATTTTATTAATTAAAACATGAAAACTATTTTGAATTTATGAGAGAAAAAACGTTTTGACTAAATATATTCAATAACTTATGAGAGTCGAAAAAAATGAAATTTTATTAAAATAAACTAACATAAAGAATATAGTTTATCTTTTGGAGATTTAATTAAGTTAAAACCAAAACAAATAAAACATTAGAATTAAACACAGAATAAATAAATAAGTAAGAGTAAAATGAGAAAGTCTGAATATGGACCTTTTACCCAAATTCTCAAATTTGGTGGGCCTTTTGGCCCATTTTCTTCTGCACCTTAAAATCTGCATATACAATGAGTGTATACTGCCATATATAGGCTATATTTTAGCCCATTTTTTTGTATATTTGGACAGTATTACACCGAATGTATGCAACCCACTTCAAATTTCAGCACATTTATTTTAATTTTTTTGGACCTGCATATCAAGTGATTTCGTGGTACATACTGATGTATACTACCATATATAGAAAGCATACATCCAGTTTTGGACCTTCGGGCACTTAAGTTTAAATTCCCTGCCCTATTTGCTGCCTCCAACCTGTTTCATTACTTTGGCTGACGCAATAAGAGTTTAAATGAGGCCTTCGGACCAGCGAGGAGATACAAGAATAGGAGGTGAGAGTTCAAAATAGACTCGAGGCCGATTTTACATGCAAATAAAATGAGAATAAGAGTTAGCACCCGAAATAAGAAGTGTGATAGTGTACCTAAGACAAGTTATCATGGTAGCTTCTAAACTAATGCACAATAACTGACTTGATTGATCTAAAAACATAAATTTAGGTAAAGGAGTCAAATTCTAAAGATACTAAATTCCAAGTCATGCTAATCATAAAATAATGTCCAATTAAGCTACCGTTTTAACATAAAAAAATCCATGGCAACTAAGAAAAGTCATCAGCAAACCTATAAATCAATGGAATAAAACTAAGCCTCCTTTTTTAAACATGAACAAAACAGTAAAGAAAATTAACAAAGTATGACGGATTTTGCATAGTTTTTGGATATGAATAGGAATAGAATCTTAAAACCTCTGCAACTTTAAATAAAAGGGATGAGTGAAGGGGTTGACATACTTCAACATTTTCAAGACATCGGTCTAACATAAGATGATAATACAACCAGCAGATCAGAGACTATTATTTGGAACTATTCTAACACAAAAGACTGACATGAAGAACATGTTAAGGCTGATCTGTAAAATAACACGACAAGAAACAACACAAGTTAAAGCTAAACGATTTATAGAGTCGGATTGCAAGGCTCAAGGATAGCAACATAAATGAATCTTACTCACTACAACCAGTGAGTTCAAAGCTGGAATGATTCAATTCTCGAAACTTATTAAAGATGAAAGAAGAAATTCCATATTTAAAAATCAGGCATAAGAATAAGCTCCACAACCATTCACTTAAAGGATTCAAAACTAGAAGTACTAAAATAAACACAAGATCAACTAAAAATTTTTTGACAAAAGACATATTGACAATATTCGAAATAGACTCGACCACATTCAAGCGAAAGAGAAAGATTAACAACACTAAACCCAATGAGATGTGATTATGGAAGCTTTTGGAGAACAAGCTCTACAGTGAGTTTCAAACACGACATTACTAGCTGAAATACGAAAGATGCAGGCAACACTCAAATTACACGAGAAATAGAGATAGATTCTACGAGATTAAGCTAGCATATGACAGTTCAAAATGACAAAAAAGACAACCTAGTGTACAAACGTGTTGGGCTATTGCCCATGTTCCAGCCAAAGGCCCATGGCCTAATCCTACTTGGAAAAAGATTGAAATTATTCTCTTTATTTGGTTTCCAATTCTATTAGGAAAAGGATTGGAATTGTAATCCTATTTGTAGTTGGTTTTGGCTTTGTAAGGAAAAACACAACTCTATAAATAGAGGATGGTCTTGAGAGAATAATTCAATTGCTCATTGATATTGTCTTTGAAAGACAATAGAAAGAGAGGTTTTTTGAGAGAGCTTTCAACAAGAGAAAAGAGAGAAGAAAAAGGGTTCTTTTGCTGCAGTCTTTTTCTCCGACCAGCAACGTTCAGATCGTGTTTTCCGATTAACTAACCGTTGGATCGGGCTCAAATTTGGACTTAGTGTTCCTGATATCTTGGTACTTGATTTGAATGGTGGAGATTGGATTCGGAGGTCAGAAAAATCCTATTTTATGTCCCGAACAGAAGCTGGGTTTGGGTGGTGTTTCTTTCTATTTATCTTTTGTTGGTGTAGCTATTGTTTATTTTCTTTTGGCACTTGTTGTGTAGCCATTAGAAGAATAATTGTAACCCTCTTATTGGTATAGTGAAGAAATTCGGATCTTGTCGATCCCGTGGTGGTTACCTTCGGTTTGAAGGGTTTTTCCACGTTAAACTTGGTGTTCTATATTGTTAGATTTTCGTTTTTCATTTTTTCGTCACAACAACTGGTATTAGAGCTAAGGTTATCTATATGGAGGGAAATATGAGCAAGATGGTATGTCTAAACGGAAGAAACTACAACATATGGAAAAGCAAGATGAAAGATCTATTGTTCGTGAAGAAGATGCATCTTTCGGTTTTTTCTGCTCATAAACCCGAGAATGTGACCGATGAAAATTGGGAATTTGAGCACCAACAAGTATGTGGATATATAAGACAATGGGTTGAAGATAATGTTCGCAACCATATTGTGAATGAGACATATGCTAGAACATTGTGGGAGAAGTTGGAGACGCTTTACGCTTCAAAAACTGGCAATAACAAGTTGTACTTGTTAAAACAATTGATGACCTTCAAATACAAGGAGGGCAGTCTTATTCTTTATCATATCAATGATTTTCAGGGTATTCTTGATCAGCTATCAGGAATGGGTGTTAATTTTGATGATGAAATACAAGGACTTTGGCTTCTTAACACTCTACCGGATTCTTGGGAAACTCTTCGTGTTTCTTTAACAAATTCTGCCACTGGTGTAAAGGTGACTATGGAATATGCAAAGAGTGGTGTGTTAAATGAAGAGGTTAGAAGAAAATCTCAAGACACATCTTCACATTCAGATATTCTATATACAGAAGATCGAGGGAGACATAAGACAAGAGATTCGAGGAGTAGAGGTAAAAGCAGAAGCAAGTCAAAATTCAACAATCCAAATATTAAATGTTATCATTGTGGAAAGAAAGGACATATTAAAAGATTTTGCAAACAATTGAAGCAAGATCTTAAAGAAGGGAAGAAGGAAGAAAACAATGAAAATAATGTTGTTGTTGTTGTCCAAGATGACCTTCTCTTCGCTTGTGATAAAGACGTCATCAATTTTGTATCTCAAGATACAAGTTGGATAGTGGATTCTAGAGCCACATCACATGTCACACCAAGAAAAGACTTCTTTTCATCTTATACTTCTGTTAACTCTGAGTTGTTAAAGATGGGTAATGCTGGTGAGGTTAAGGTGTTTGGTGTTGGCACTGTTTGTTTGAAAACCAATACTGGTTCAATGTTGGTCCTTCAGAATGTCAAGCATGCTCCAGACATTCCAATAAATTTGATCTCTGTAGGACAACTAGATGATGATGGCTATCATAATGACTTGTGCAATGCCCAATGGAAGCTCACCAAAGGCTCATTGATTTTAGCTCGAGGAAGAAAGCATTCAAATTTATACGTGACACAAGGATCGATTCTTGTTGACTCTATAAATTTGGTGGAGAGTGAGACTTTATCAGAATTGTGGCACAAGAGGCTTAGTCATATGAGCGAGAGGGGGATCACCTATTTGGCTAAGAAGAATTTGCTTGCTGGTATGGAACAAGCAAAGGTGAAAAGATGTGTTCATTGCTTAGCAGGGAAGCAGAAACGAGTTTCTTTTCACAGTCATCCTCCTTCAAGAAAATCTGAGTTATTGGAGCTAGTACACTCAAATTTGTGTGGTCCTTTTAAAGTGAAGTCAAAAGGTGGTGCACTTTACTTTGCTACTTTCATTGATGATCGTTCTCGCAAGATTTGGGTATATCCTTTAAAATCCAAAGATCAAGTGCTTGATGTGTTTAAACAATTTCAAGCCTTATCTGAGAGACAAACGGGAAAGAAATTAAAATGTATTCGCACTGATAATGGTGGTGAGTATATTGGTCCCTTTGATAACTACAGCAAATCGCAAGGAATTCGTCATCAGAAGACTCCTCCAAAGACTCCTCAATTAAATGGTTTGGCAGAGAGGATGAACAGAACTTTAGTTGAGAGAGTTAGATGTGTGCTTTCAGAGGCTAAACTTCCAAATTCTTTTTGGGCTGAAGCACTTAACACTGTTCCTTATGTTATCAGTTTGTCTCCTGCTGTTGCTTTGGATGGTGATGTTCCAAACAGAGTTTGGTTTGATAAGGATGTCTCTTATGATCACTTGAAAGTGTTTGGGTGTAAAGCTTGTGTGCATGTTCCAAAAGATGAGAGGTCGAAATTGGATGTTAAAACTAAGCAGTGCATCTTCATTGGTTATGGTCAAGATGAGTTTGGATATCGCTTTTATGATCCAATTGATAAGAAGCTCATTAGAAGTCGTGATGTTGCGTTCTTTGAAGATCAAACTATTGAAGATATTGACAAGACTGAGAAACTAGATTCTCAGACTGATGAGAGCTTAGTTAATGTTGATCCAATTCCTATTATTGATACATCTTCTGCACATGAAGGAACCCAAGATAATGATCAGAGTGTAGAACATATAATTGTTCCTACTGATGATGTTGTGGTTGATGATCAACCAACTCATGGTGAGATAACCACTTTGATTGATCCAGAAACCTCTTGTAGAAGATCTACTAGAGAAAAACGAAGCTCAACACGTTATTCTCATGAGGAGTATATTCTATTGACTAACATGGGAGAACCTGAAGGTTATGATGAAGTCATGTTAGATACTCATAGAGATAAGTGGAAAGAACTCATCGTAGACAAGCATGAGTTTTGTAGAAGTGTGGCAGGCAGGAAGCCTGTCAAAAGTTCCTCCACTTGAAGTCTATTTAGCCCCTTGGCTGGAGGGGGAGTTTGTTGGGCTATTGCCCATGTTCCAGCCAAAGGCTCATGGCCTAGTCCTACTTGGAAAAGGATTGGAATTATTCTCTTTATTTGGTTTCCAATTCTATTAGGAAAAGGATTGGAATTGTAATCTTATTTGTAGTTGGTTTTGGCTTTGTAAGGAAAAACACAACTCTATAAATAGAGGATGGTCTTGAGAGAATAATTCAATTGCTCATTGGTATTGTCTTTGAAAGACAATAGAACATAAGAGAGGTTTTTTGAGAGAGCTTTCAACAAGAGAAAAGAGAGAAGAAAAAGGGTTCTTTTGCTGCAGTCTTTTTCTCCGACCAGCAATGTTCAGATCGTGGTTCCCGATTAACTAACCGTTGGATCGGGCTCAAATTTGGGCTGAGTGTTCCTGACATCTTGGTGGTTGATTTGAATGGTGAAGATCGGATTCGGAATTCTGCAAGATCCTGTTTTATGTCCCGAACAGAAGCTGGGTTTGGGTGGTGTTTCTTTCTATTTATCTTTTGTTGGTGTAGCTATTGTTTATTTTCTTTTGGCACTTGTTGTGTAGCCATTAGAAGAATATTTGTAACCCTCTTATTGGTATAGTGAAGCAATTTGGATCTTGTCGATCCCGTGGTGGTTACCTTCAGTTTGAAGGGTTTTTCCACGTTAAACTTGGTGTTCTTTATTGTTAGATTTTCGTTTTTCATTTTTTCGTCACAACAACTATTTGTTGGGTTTTATTTGCTCCGATTTCTTACCATTAATAGGTTTTCCTTTTAGGAAAAGGTTTTGTATTGACTAATTCTTTTTCTAGTAGGAAAAGGTTTAGGACTCTATAAATATAGGCTTGTTCCTTCTAACTTAATCAGCATTCACAATGTAGTCCTTAATGACTTTGAGAGTTTTGGTTAGGGGGAGAATTTATGGGTCACAAGCTTGATACGTTATCACTTGTGTGAACCTCCCATGTATTTCGAGTGAATTGGTTGAGGTTGTTTCTCTCTGTATTTTGAACTCTCATATTTATAGTGGATTGCTCATCTCCTTTGTGGACGTAGGTCGATTGATCGAACCACGTTAAATCTTTGTGTCTTTTGGTGTATTTCTCGTTTATCTTCTTACTAGTGGTCTTTCGAGGTTCGCTTTACTAGCTTCTGTTTTACACCTGCTTATTTCGGTCCTAACAAGTGGTATCAGAGCTAGATTCAATGATGGAGTTAGGTTCAGTGGTTCGATAATCGATGATTGAATCATGTTCGAAAGAGGTGTCCATGTTGGCGGGTGTAGTTCTAGCCGCAACTTTTTTTGACAGTAATGAAGATTTTTGTTGGAGAAATTATTTCAGAGAGGTTCTCTATGTTGAGACATAAATTTTGCAAAGGAGATTATGGAGAGGAGAACCAAGTTGTTGAAGATTAAGTGAAGAAGGTGGACAAATTTATTTTGTCAGAAATTCAGGCCAAGGGGGAGATTTGTTGGGTTTTATTTGCCCTGATTTCTTACCATTAATAGGTTTTCCTTTTAGGAAAAGGTTTTGTATTGACTAATTCTTTTTCTAGTAGGAAAATGTTTAGGACTCTATAAATATAGGCTTGTTCCTTCTAACTTAATCAGCATTCACAATGTAGTCCTTAATTACTTTGAGAGTTTTGGTTAGGGGGAGAATTTATGGGTCACAAGCTTGATACGTTATCACTTGTGTGAACCTCCCATGTATTCCGAGTGAATTGGTTGAGGTTGTTTCTCTTTGTATTTTGTACTCTCATATTTATAGTGGATTGCTCATCTCCTTTGTGGACGTAGGTCGATTGATCGAACCACGTTAAATCTTTGTGTCTTTTGGTGTATTTCTCGTTTATCTTCTTACTAGTGATCTTTCGAGGTTCGCTTTACTAGCTTCCGTTTTACACCTGCTTATTTCGGTCCTAACAAAACGAACAGTGAGGGGAGAAAGCAACACAGTTAGCACACTCAAAGTCCAAACCACATGAATATCCAAACTATTACGAACAAACAAAGATTCTACCCACTTTAGAGAATCATAAACGAATCAAAGACTCTAACTCCCAACAGGTGATATCCAGACAACTGTATTGATGCTTGAAAACACATTAGGCATAAGAATCAAGGCAATAAGAACATGTTATTTGAAACAACAAAAAGGTAGACTCAAACAACTATAATTCTGATTCAAACATCTTACCGGGACAAGGCATGAATAACACAATGTTCTGCCAGAAGTTCCAACCATGAAGGCAATATGCCATGGACATTCATATTCCAACGAAGCAAGAATGAAGCCTATGAAAACCCAATACAGACACGTTCATCACATAATATTCAGAATCAAAATGAAAACGTAAAAACAAAGAGGAGGTATTACCTTTTTCCAGGCAGCGACACTCGAACCAAGAGCTAGCAATGACTTCACCATAAAACTTCAACAAACAACAAGAGGAGTCAATATTTCATACGGTCACTCAACTTTGAGTAGTTCACTTAGAAAGTCACTCAACTTTGAGTTGTTCATTTAGAAAGTCACTGAACTTTGCTTTATAACTCAAAAGTCACTTAACTATTGATATTTCAGTTAGAAAGTCACAAACTATATCTAATTCATTTAGAAAGTCACTCAATCAATTTAAATAATTTTTCATTAAATTTTATTTTTTAAAAATAATAAGATATATATTTTAATTATCTTATGATCAGCTCCAATTATTTAATCATGATTTTTTCTGAAAAAACGTACAGTCGCAAACCGCCCCCCCCCCTCCTCAAAAAAAACTTTTCCGTTCTAGTAATTGTAAAATAAATAAATTAAATTGTTAAAAAAATTATGAAAAAAGAAAATTTTAAATTGAGAAGAGGTAATTAAAAAAATGTACAGTACCCATCTTGTACTGTTTTAGTTTTTTTGAGAAAAGGTAAAAACAAAAATTAAATTTCAATAAAATAAGCATCTTATTTTATTTTTTTAAAAATATTTTAGTTATAATTTTATTTTTACGAGATTTAATGAAAAATTATTTAAATTGATTGAGTGACTTTTTATGTGAAATATAAATAGTTGGGTGACTTTCTATTTGAAACACCAATAGTTGAGTGACTATTATGTTATAAAACAAAGATGGATGACTTTCTAAGTGAACAACTCAAAATTGAGTGACTTTCTTAGTAAACTATTCAAAGTTGAGTGACCATTTGAAATATGAAATCACATCAAGAAAGAATAAATCCGAACCTAAAACTCCCAAGTTCTTATTGTTTGGAGCCTATTTTTATATATTTCGATTGATTGAAACAAAATGTGTCTAGTAATTTTGATGCCTGCTGATTCCAACTAAAAGAAGTCGTCCCCTTTATCACTGAGAGTAAAAGATTATTCATTAGGGAATGTTTGGGACAATTTAGGGGGCAAAATCTGTTGGACCTTTGAATCAATTCGTTCCTTTTCGAGGAAACATTAAAAAATAACGAGAAGTTGTATTTTCTCAGAAGCTCCGCGGAAAGCGTGGGGGGGGGGGGAGTGACGTGAGGGTGATGGGTCTGCAGGCGAGGAGGATGGCGAGGGTACACTGCTGCGCCATTTAGAGTAAACGAATTGAGAGTCTTACAAAATTTTGTACGCGTTTGGTACCCGTTTCTGGGTTTTGCTTTAAACTGTTGGGTTCTTGCGGGTTAGGGGGCACCTCATTGGAGAAGAATACGTAGGGTATGGCTATTGTAAGTTGTATTGTATTGTATTGTACGTCGGAAATTAGATCTGGTCTTCTTTTGAATTGGGTTGTATTGAGGAATTGGATTGGTTGTTTATGGTGGGCTGCATATGAGTTGGGCTGGGAATTGGTTGAAGGAAAGGAATTGGATTGGTTGTTTATGGTGGGCTGCATATGAGTTGGGCTGGGAATTGGTTGAAGGAAATGTGAGCAGAAGGGCCCAATGTAGCAGAGAATTGGGTTCACAAAATTCGTCTAATAAGTCATAAATTAAGCTAATGAATTAAAATGTAGCCAAATTGAATTCCTTTAGTAAATTCGGCTAGTAATTAAATCAGACGAATTATATAATTAATTGATGATCTTTTTAATCTTAACGAAATAAAATAATTAACTTACTTGTAAACAAAGTTACTACAAAATATAAACCTAACTTAAACTAATCAAACAAATACTTAATTAAAGCAAAAATCTTTTTGAGATGATTTTCGAATATTCTTAAAATATACTAATTATATCCCTAATCATATAAAACACATATATTATTTAAATATTATAAAAGTGATACAACTACTTAAAATAACTTGCAAATTGCATTATATTATTTGATATTTTGAAATTTTATAAAAATAATAATTTCAAACCGTTTGAAAATGAAGAAACTCAATGATTAATCTATAATGTGGAGGTCGAAAATTGGGTGTCAACAAGCTATATTAACTCATGGTAAGCTCCATTTTATCCTGGGGCTGTCAGAGGATATTTACTTTTGTGGTACAGTTGAGTATAGTCAGGGCCTTGTCCCGACAGTGCTTATGTCACTCATAGAGGCTATTGTGGACACAATATTTTGGGTTTTCTTTTGTATGTTTCAACCTCTAGCCAATTGTCATGGCATGTATATATGTGCGTGTAAGTAAGAATGTCTTCAATTGTGGCCTCATCGTCTAGATAGTATATCTTTATTTTTTTTGTCCTGTCTACCATTTTTGTATGGTTTGTTCTCATTCAGGTCACGACCTTTAGGGTCCAAGCTTCACTATTTAGAGGTTGTGCTGCCCAATCTTATTGTCTCACACTTTGGTTTAGATAGTATGTTTTATGGGGTAACTCGATCTTATAGGGTATCGAGTGCCAGTTGCTCCCCCTATTTCGGGGTGTGACCGTTAGCAATAAACATATATGCACATAATAATAAAACGTAATCATATAAAATCACAATAGACTTAAAAATCAAAACAAATTTAATATAAACAACTTGGTCAAAAAAGAAGAAGAAAAACATGAAACATTAATTTAAGATTACATTGTGAAATGTAAAAGAAATATCTAAAGGTGATGACAAACAAATAGTGGAACCAAATTAGTTGAACCATGAACTCACACAAAGATGAAATATTTTTTTCGTTTTTAGAAGACTTTCTACTCTCGATTTCTTATGATTTTTCTTCTTCTAATTTTCCCTTTTCTCGTCTTTTCTTTTTCTTTGAAATGAGAGAAGAATGAGTTTTAATAGATGTTAAATATTAACACCACTTTTCTTGAAAACATAAGAGCTAACACATGCATTGAAATCTTTGTCTTCCCAATGTGCCACCCAAGATGGACAATATAATATCTTCTTTTTCTTTTTCTTTTTCCAAGATAAGATTAATTAAAAAGCCTTTTAGATGCCCCATTTCTTTTATTCATTAATTGAATATTGGATAAATTACATAACTAAACATCATTTATTATCATATTTTTTTATTTTTGCTACCATTTCAAAAAAGATCAAAAATCCATTCTTTTGCTCTCATCATTCCTTTTTTCGGATACATTAATTTGAATCTAATAGCCATATATGATTTCACTTTATTTTTTCACGTAACAAATCTCTCCGCAGTTACTTTTCGTAATCCATTTTTTATTTTCAAATCTTTTCTCTTTCCAATTATTGATTTCAGCTCATTCAAGAGGTACATTTCTTTTCATCACTTCAATTCAAAATTTCGTTTAATTTTTATTTTGTTTAGTTTTTCATCTTAAAAATTATTGAATATGTTATTCTCGGTCTCTTTACTAAAACATCTATGTACTCAATAACTTGATTGTTGATTCATTTATGTATATACTTGATAACTTAGTTGTAGTTGATTATTTGTTGTTCATTCATGTTGTATTAGTAGAATTTGTCGACAACTTTGATTCAAAAATTGTGAATTTTTTGGAATAATGGGAAGAATTGTTTTTAAATATTACAGTACTTATCAATCTACTAAATATTAGAAATAGTAATGTATCATGAGTAATCAATCAATCAGAGATAATAAATTAAGATGTTGACTAGACAACACAATATATGTTTTTCCATTTCTTTCATTATCATATCTTTTTACCCTTAAGTTAATGTTATAAATAGTAATGTATCATGCACAAATTTATGGGCATTTACATAAATACATAAAAGTTGATAATCTTATTGTATAAAATACATTATTATCAACTACAAAATGATACATTTATAGATACACATTATTTCAGCTTATGTACACCCTTCTTTCACAACCATATTAGATACATTATTATCAACTACAAAATGATATATTATATAAAAATGTATCTTATCGACTTGAAATCTTCCACAATTGCATATTTATCTTTCAAGTCAAACAATGTATATTCTTCCAGAATCATAGACTGAATAAAGATACTTAGATGATGCAATAACCTTCTAATATTGTAGAAATTAGGGATACATTCCATAAAACAATTATTTCTATGTATCAATCACAGACAATCAGACCACTAACTTATACTTAATATCAAGTACAAAATATAAGTATAATCTAGATACCCTGATTCTTAACATATTTTTGATGCTTTTACAACAAATTACATGCATATATAATGTCTCATCTATAAAGTATAGTATTTCACAAACACAATAAGATTTAGAAATAGAAATGTATATGCTAAATATTTGGTCATGATACAATAAGTTAAATTCATAAAACATGGATCACACAATAATGTGTCAAACTCTAAGCAAACACTTTACATGTAAAATTTACTTATTTCATGTATCTAATTAATACGAATATAATACTTACCAATTTATACAAGATACATAAATACTAATGTATTACGATTGATGTAGTCATCTCAAAACACAAATCAAAAATTGAATTAACAACAAAATATATGTAATTTCATACATCATTTGGCCAGATCTATTTTACTATGAAATTAAAGCTTTGATCTATTTTATACATTATAAATTCAAGCTCATATGTTTTTAGATTCCTGAATGTCAGATCCTTTTTTGTTGAAGAAAACCCCTAATGGCAAAGGAGTGTAGATCAAATTCCCGCGGCATGAAAACACAAATATAGCAGCGAATACTAACCAACATGAAGATATGTGCAACAGAAAGTTCAATCAGATGGATAACCCCTTGAGCGGATCAATTTTGTCAATATCTTAGCTTTCTTCTATACTGATTTCTAACTCATGAGTTTTAATTCTGAGCGTTCAAGGTTAGCCACTTGAGTTTCGTCTACCATCTTTGGAAGATGTCCCATCACCATTCTTTGTTTTGATTTCACTTCAACTGTCTTCTTGTTTGTTCTGTTGGCAACCATGGCTAATGCAGGTTGGCGTGATCGCAACAGAATTGAGAGAAAATTTAAATTTTGATTTGATCAAATCTATTAAGATTTAGGAGAGATTGAGATCAATTAGATCAGCATGATTTGGGGAACTCACAATCAATTTTATATTTTGTTTCCTTTAAAAGTGTATCGGACTTAATGTATCCTATTTTTTTGCTATGAATCTGGATAACACTAATTTTGACGAATTTTTTGTAAATTTAAAAGGAGTAGGGATAGAATGTAATTTAGGTCCTTATACTCTTGGATTTATGTAAGTTATACTTGAATATTAGCTAAATAGGTCATCTGAAAATTTAAAATAGACCCAAAATGTAAACCAATTTGACCAAGATCCAAAATTCAAAAGGTGAACCAGCCCACTAACACAAAATTCAAACTTCTAACCAATCTTAAAGATCAAACACAATAAATAAGACAGAAAAAAAAAACAAAAAAAATAAAAAATAAAATTCAAGCAAAAACTATAACATGATAAAACTTAAAAGAACACTAACAGAATAATACAAAATCCGGCACCGAAATGACTTTTATGGTTAAAAGAAGTATGTGATAGTGATGGATTTGGATACAGGATGAGAGACAAAAAATATTGACATAAATTTTCAAGTGAATGGGGGTCGCTAGAAAATTTACTCGAAATTTTTTTGACGGAATTTTGACATAAAATTTATATCAAAAGATAGCCCTTGAAGATCTTACACATTTATGTAAAGGGTATAGAATGTAGATGACCGGAAGAGTTTTTGGCCAAAAACATCCTTTAACTATACCCAAAACTTAAACTACATCCTTAAAGTATCATTTGTAGCAGCACACATCCTTTAACTATACGCTAAACATAAACTACATTCTTAAAGTATTATTTTTAGCAGAAAATATCGTTTAAGTATTTCTAAATGAACAACTTTCATCCTTTTGTTAGATATTGTCAAAAAAACTAATGGATCTTACGAAACATGAACAATTAACGTGGATATCAACAAAAGTTATTTTACATAAATTCATTACTTGCTACAAGAAGTTCTTGGAAAATATAAAAAATCTTAGATATTGTTGCTTATGGAAACTAAAAATGACTGGAAGATGTGCGCACACATAATTTGCCTTTTTCGTAATCGAATGAAGTTGGAGATTAATTATTTTTATCTTTTTCTTAACCAAATAATTCAATAGATTTTTAGGTCAATCTAATATTGAAGTGACCAAAATATTGATTATGTCTCGTATTTGAGTTTCATTCTACATTATTAGAAGCGAAAGTCTCCAACAAATGTCGCTTCTAGCATATTCAATTGAGAAGAAACACATTTAAACTAATAATATTTTTAATTAAAATTACATGGAAAGTGAATTAAAAAAATGGTCAAATTAAAAGTTTTGCATAATTCTTAACTCAATTATGAAAAAATTCACGATAATATTCTTGGCATATATAAGAATGATAATTAGGAAGGAATGACTTAATTTTTGTGGAATATATCGGGTAGTTTTACGAGATATTCAAGTAGAAGGATGAAAATTACTCACTTCAAAATACTTGAAGGATGTTTTATGGTAAGAATGATACTTTAAGGATGTAGTTTAAGTTTGGGGTATAGTTAAAGGATGTTTTCTGCTAGAAATGATACTTTAAGGATGTAGTTTAAGTTTGAGGTATAGTTAAAGAATGTTTTTGGCCAAAAACTCATGACCGGGGAACTTCATAAATTTAAATAAAAAGTGAAGCTTTATTTTTGTTTTCTCTTAGATCTACGTTGTTTGGCTGTGGATAAAGATGTAGAGGTGGGTAAAAGAAAGACGTGGTAAAATTTGAGGAGATTTTCTGGTGAAGCGGTGGTGGTCGGCGGCTGCGTTGGCAGTGGCCGACTGCGTAGGTTAAGCAAGGGGAGAAGAAAATAAAATCAAAATAATTTTTTTTTATTTTTGGAGTTCTTTATTTTTTCGTAGGGTCCCATAAAAGCGCTTGGATAAAAAATGTCATGAATGGTTAAGATTCAATCTTGACCATTTCTATTGGAACAGGTCAAAATTGATTCAACTATCAGAATTTGGTTTAAATCAGGCCAATTCAATCAAAAGTTGGTCATTTGGGCCAATTAAAAAAAAACAAGTATAAATTATAGGAATAACATAGTGTGAGATGTAAATTACATCCTATCCCTATTAGTTTCCATTTTACAGAAATCCCTTAAAATAAGAGTGATCCGGATACATAAGTGGTGGCCGGATACATAATTTGTCAACACCCTCAATATATACTAGGGTGTCTAGCGCCTCACATGTGCCTAAAAAGCTTAATAACATGTTAATAAAGTGTTTTAAATCTTTTCTATTTGATTTTAAGTGGTTTGGAGGTCAAACGTCCAAGAACGACCAAGAATTTCGAAAGTTAGTCTTTAGACGTGCTAGTTTGTCCTTGTATGTTTGCTTTGTTTTTATCTATTGTTTGGAGTATGACGTTAGTGGGGATGACCCTAACACCTAGAGGGATATGTTTAGGGTCAAAAAGTTCAGTTACGACACTCCAAGAACCAATCTAGGGGTCATTGAGGAGGACCCAACCATTGGTCAATAAGCTGCTCAAGGCAGCAAAATTTATACATGAAAGGAACATGTCCGTGTCTCGCACTTGTTCCTCCCAAGGCCAAATTCTTCCTTCGCATCGCGGACTTGTCATTTTTCTAGTGTATCGAAATTTAATTTGAAAAATCATGTGGGACCAGCTCCGCGACGCGGACAAAATTCTGAAAATGAAAGTTAAGTTTGACATATCTAAAAGTCCAAAATCACTATGAGGGTGTTTTGGGAACTTTTCCTGTTGGTTATCAACTGTTTTTCAGACCTATTTAACCCCTTTTCTAATTCAAAACCCTAACACCCAATAAAAAATAAAAATCCCAAAACCTTCTTCTTTTCCAAATTCTGTCAAACTTCCATTAGAGACCAAAACTCAAGTTCAAGCTAGGGGCTGGATTTTATGGTTTCATCTCCATTTTTTCATGGGTATTCAATAAATAAGGTATGTTAACCGTTGATCCTTAGTTAATTTCCATCTAAGGAGTTCAATCAAAGATTTTCAAAAGTGATTCAAAGACCAAAATTTCCAATTTTCAATCTAGCCATGGGTTCATTGTCAAATTGATTTTAAAAGTATTCTAATGACGAATTTATGATTATCTACTATTTTAATTATGAATTTCAATCCAATTTTATGAAAAATCCATGATCCTCCTAATTTCTAAAATTGTCCTATAATGTGGGTCTTGTGATGTTGATTCTATGTTGATTGAATCATGATTCTATTATGTTGAATTTCCTATTATTATTGTTATCAATGTAAATTGAATATGAATTGTGTAGGACTGATCTAAGGTGATCATAGCTTGGAGAATTGGTGAATTGACCTAGATCTCTCTATCTAGTATGTAATTTATCCTTAATTACATTGTGTGTTATGGTCCACTTATGGTGACGGTGTTTACATTCTTGTTTATCCTTATATGTGATTATCATGACCTTGAAGGCATTAGATGCAAGATGAATTGATATGATGATTTCGTGGTTATGAGGTTGATGGGTGTAACCCTCGATTCTAGTATCATGTTCTAAGTGAATTAATGTTATGTGAAGTTATATGTATAGTCTTCCACACTAGTTGTATTATTTAGGTGTGTGGATGATATTGTATATATGTGGATGATCATGTTATGGTTAGGTGTGGTCTATATGGTTAGTGAAGATGAATACTCTTCTAGCATGACCCCTACCTATAAAATCCCGATATGAATATGTGATCAAAGTATGCTAGG
The DNA here is from genome assembly GCA_016801875.1 of Solanum sitiens. Taxonomy (NCBI): domain Eukaryota; kingdom Viridiplantae; phylum Streptophyta; class Magnoliopsida; order Solanales; family Solanaceae; genus Solanum; species Solanum sitiens. Next base: position 247,818 of record JABWTJ010000261.1, read on the forward strand.
AGTCTTCTATTCTAATGTTGAATATGTTCTTACCTCATATGATGTAATGTGAGTGTGGGTAGTCTATAATCCATAATACTCTATATGTGTATGACTTAAGACTTGAGGAATGTTGTACATGTGTTGTGATGTATAGAGGGTGGCTTCCTCAATTTTATGTTATAGCCATTATGTGATCATGTTGACCAATGTACACACACTTCATGCATGTCTATGAGTAGGATATATTCATGATGACTAAGGAAAATATAGTTCTCCTATGCATCATTACCTATTACTATGCATGTAACTATATGATTAATGAAGGAACATGTGTTCCTAGAGGTTTTTATGTGAAGGTAGATCTGACATATGTATGCACACACATGATTGTATGAACGGTAGAGTTATTTGAAAGGACATTCTCACATAAAGTAGGTTCTATGATGAAATGAAATTATCATCTTAGAAACCTTTGAGCTATATAATGTATGAAAGAGCAAGATCCGAAAGCCTTCTTTATGAACTAATGATTAATAAAGTCTTATATATATTAAACAGGGAGTTTAAGCTTAGCACCGAGTGAATATGTATACTGAGGAGAAGACCCCTCCGCTAATGCAATAGGTTGGGTCATCAAAGTGATACTCATGAGATGGAAGCCTCTCCGCTAATGCAATAGGTCGGGTTTTTAGAAGTAATCTCACTATCCCTTAACTACGTGGCCCCGTAGTATATAACTAGTGGATCCACTTAGATAGCTATTATGTAGGTTCTACCTTGGCAAGTAGAATGCCATTTTTCGGTGTGGGGTTATACGACACCGGATTCCATGTAGCTCACATGGTCTATGTCGGTTATGGCTAAGCATCCCTAAAGTTAAGAAATGAACTAAGATAAGATTATAAATAATTGTCATGATTACTTGAAATACTACTTAGTGTAGGTCGGACAATGGACCATACTTATACACTGCACAAGTGGACTCTAAGGGAAGTTATGATGAGGTTCTTTTATGAATAATTATTATGTTTAGGTATGATTAGCTTGAATACATGTCACAGTTGACTTTACTTATGTCAAGACATGAATTATGATTATGCATGTGAATTACACTTGTGGATTCTAAATGGGTTTGTTTGGTATATGTGGGGGTATGAGACTCCATGTGTACATTGCACAAGCAATCTTGTGAAGGGGTTGTGAGGGTGGTTTACCAATGATATGAACTACATGAGTTATGACTAAGATGTAATGAATAAAAGAGTTCTCATGTGACCATTAATGAATTATGTTGGTCTTATGTCCAAGGTTAAGTGCATGTGTGGTATGTTATGAAATGTGATGTGCCTATGTCTAGGGTGACTTCCTAGAATCACTTGGTATGAGTAATAGTATGGGATGCTACTTGTAGATTGCACTAGTGAGATTGGGAGGTTGTCTTAGGTTATGGTTCTTATGTTTAGATTATGCCATAAATGTGATGAAATGGCTTCAATTATGGTTATGATTGATATTAATGTCTATATGAAATATGTGAACTATACTGTGCTTATTATACTAATGTTCATGAAGTTTTACTATAAAGACATGACGCATGATTTCTAACTAAATTTTCTCTTTAACTCATGTTCTTGCATGGTTGTCATACTTAGTGAATTCTTGTACTAATATCATTCTTCTTCATCTTTTTACACAAAGTGTAGGTGGTGATGGCTAGAGGACGTCTCCTAAGTGAAGGACTAGGTAGATCTCCCAAATTCAAAGAAATGGATCCTTATGATTCAAGAATTGCCTATGTCAAGATGTTTTTTAAGTTTATGTAATAGTTTAGATTATTATTTTATGTTGTTAAGGGCTGTGTCCCTATTCTACTCTATTGATGTTAAGTCTAGGATGACAAACAGACTTCAAGTCTAACTATGTACTTATAATATTTTTCGTAAATGAAGTGATGTTCTAGCATATGATGTGGTATGAAAAGTTTTAAATTTTCCACTAAATTTCTATGACTATGTAATAAAATGAATTATAAGAGGCTTGTCCAAGACCTCCGAGAGGTCGACGCCGCCAATAACTTCTAGGGGGTATTCCCCGGTCGTTACATATTTTCTTATACACTCAAATATGGTGTTGTTTCGCTTAAAAAGAAAAAAATAACGTAAATTTTATATTTTGATTAATTTCAATCCCATAAATCACGCCTAACAGGTTCTAAACAATCCATCCAATACCTAACAGAGTCACAAATTTGAAATTTCAAATTCACAGGTTCTCCATCGAAGAACCATTACTTTCATAAAAGTTGTAAATTCAAATAATTCAAAAAAATTGTTATATAAGATGAATATATCAGTTTTTTTGAGGTTGGGTGAGCGAGGTGTTTATGAAGGTTGTTGGGCAATATATTTCATTTATGAATCTGAAACAACAGGATTATAGTAGTATCCTGAGTTGAGATGTCAGGACCCAAAAATGGACTTGATGGCACTCGTCTTATCCCACCAAGAAAAGTTAGCCTAAAACTCAAAACCATTACACTAAAATACAAAAATTTAACTATCAATTTAAATTATATCCCCAACACCTGATTGTCACGTGTACAAGCCTCTAAAGTATTACAATTGAATTAAAAGAAAATATAAGTCTCATATGACATTGTTTCTAGAGTAGAACAAAATCATAAACAGTAGTAAGAAGGTCTGCTGAGATGACAAACATCTACCTCAATATTACTGTAAGCTTCTCTAGTCAGGTTTCGACCCATTCAGTATCTCCAATTTCAGCGTCGATAATAATTTGAAGAGATGGAATTTTGACTTCCTATGGTATCAAAGCCTCCGTCCCATACACCAGCAAATAAGGAGTTGTACCAATCGAGGTGTGCATTATTGTGGAATATCCCAAAAATACAAAAGGCAGCTTCTCATGACATTGTCTAGTGCCTCGAACCATCCTCCTGAGAATCTTTTTGATAATTTTGTTGGAAGCCTCAAAAACTCTATTGGTTTTTGGCCGGTATTGAGTAGAATTGTGATGCACAATGTTAAACTACTCACATTCCTTTTTCATCAAATTGATATTAAGTTTTGAAGCATTATTTTTTATGATGGCTCTTAGTATCTAAATCGACAAATGGTGCTCGAATGGACAAAATCCAAGACCGCCTTCTTAGTGAACACTTTGAAAGTGATCGCCTCCACCCATTTGGTAAAGTAATCAATTGCGACAAAAATGAATAGATACGTAATAGAAGATTTTGGCTCAATTTGTTCCATACATCCATTCCCTATGCAACAAAGAGCCAAGGAGCAACCATTGAGTGCAACTCTGAAGGAGGTGACTGAATTAAATCACCAAGAATTTGGAATTTATGATATTTTTTCACAAAAAGAAAGTCATCCTGTTCGATGGTAAGACAGTAATATCCTGCTCTAAGTATCTTTTTCGTAAGGATATATCTATTCATGCGTGGTCCATACACCCCAACATGAACTTCATTCATAATCTTCTCAGCTTATTCAGCATCCACGCATCTTAACAAGTTCAGACCGGGGTTCATTTATATAAATTTCCCTTCTAAAAAGAAACCACTAGTCAGGCGTCTAATAGTTCTTTTTTGGCTTCTATTAGCATGATCAGGACATCTCCATGTCTTCAGAAATTGCTTTATGTCTAGGTACCAATGATCACCATCTGGTTCTGTTTCCACTATGTTACAATAGCCATGTTGGTCCCGAACTTGAATCTCTAAAGGATTGATGTAAGTGTTTCCATGATATGAAAGCATTGAGGTCAAAGTAGCCAATGCATCTGCCAATTCATTATGAAATCTAGAGATGTATCTCTACTCAATGGACCTAGACCTTTTCCTAAGATCTTCCACGCATTGTTTGTATGGAAGAAGCATGAGGTCTTGAGTTTTCCATTTGCCTTGAGCTTTCCAAATAAGCAAATTACAATCTCCCAACACAATCAATTCTTTCACACCCAACTCTATTGCCATATTTAGACCCATGATGCAAGCTTCACACTTTGTTGTGTTATTGTACAAAAGAAACGAAGTCGAGTTATTGTCGGGTAATGCTTCTCAGTGGGTGATATGATAATTGCCCCAATCCATGTGGCTTTTGCGTTGATTTCTCCATCCAAGTATAATTGATAGACCAATTCTTTAATTGAGTTATTCTCTTCATCTGGAAAATATGTATCCACTGGTTCATAGTTACCATTGACTGGATTTTCTTCCAAGTGGTCTACCAAAGCTTGAGCTTTTATTGCAGTTCAAGTAACATATATAATGTCAAATTCAGTGAGCAAGATTTTCCATTTTGTGAGTCTTCAAGTTGGCATTGGCTTCTGAAATATGTACTTCAAAGGATCCATCCTATATATGAGGTAAGTTGTGTAAGATAAAGGTAATGCTTTAGCTTTTGAGCTATCCAAGTTAGGGCACAACATGTCCTTTTCAAGACTGTTTACATGACCCCATAACTAGTAAATTTCTTGCTCAAGTAGTAGATAGCTTTCTCCTTTATGCCTGCGGAATCGTGTTAGCCGAGAACACCCCTAAAGGAACTATTTGTCACTAAAAGATATAAAAGAGAGGCCTATCAGGTTTAGGTGGGACTAATACGGAAGGGTTAGACAAATACTCCATGATTTTTTTATTCAGATTGTTGAAAATCCTCCGTCCATATGACAACAACATCCTTTTTCAAAATTCTGAAAATAGGCTCACAAGTGGTTGTGAGTTGAGCAATAAACCTGCTGATGTAGTTCAACCTCCCAAGCAGACTCATGAATTCATTCTTTTTTTTTGGGAGTGGAAACTCTTGAATGACTTTTATTTTGGAAGGATCCAATTAGATTCCCCTTCTACTGACAATAAAACCCAGAAGTTTTCTAGATGGAACTCCAAATGCACATTTTACTGGATTAAGCTTGAGATCATATCTTCACACTTTTTAAAAGAATTTTTTCACATCTTGCACATGGTTAACTTGTGTTTTAGACTTGATGATTACGTCATTGACATATACTTCAGTTTCTTTGTGCATCATGCCATAAAGCATGGTGGTCATAACCCTCATGTCAGTTTCCCCAAAAATTTTAAGACTGAATGGGATGATCATGTAGCAATAGGTCCCCCATGGAGTTGTGAAAGCAGTTCTCTCAACATCCTCTTCTTCCATCAAGATTTGATGATACCCCGCATAACAATCCATAAAATATTAAATTTCATGTTTGGCACAATATCAACTAGGATGTGGATATTGGGCAAGGGTAAGTTGTCCTTTGGACTGCCTTTTTTCAAATATTGATAGTCAATACAAACTCTTGTCTTTAAATATTTTTCCGGCACATGAAAAACATTTCCCAGCCAAGTAGTGTAACGAATGGCTTGGATCACATTTTTACTTAGCTGTTTCATGATTTCTTCCTTGATATTTTCACTCACGTACGGTTTGAATTGTCTTCTTTTATATTGGACGGGTCAAAAATCAGTATGAGTGGGCAACTTATGGACCACTAAATCAACACTCAAACCTGGGATGTCATCATAACACCAAGCAAACACATCTTTGTATTAAAAAAAAGTTGTCTTATGGCATCCTTAATTTTCTTCTTGACATAAAGACTTATTTTTATTTGTTTGACTTCCTCAGTACTTCCTAAATTGACTATCTCGGTTTCACTAAGATTAGGCTTAGTTTTATGATCAAACTATTCCAATTCCTTATTAATTTCCCTATAAGCCTCTTCTTCATCATATTCAACCTATTGACTCGATGATTCAAGAATAAACAACTATTTGAGATTCGGGAGTGAATTTATCATGCATGTCATGTTATCAAAGCCGACATATACAAAACTAAAAAATAGAGAATAAGAATTAAGGGAGGGGAAAATACAAAGATTTACTATAAATTAGAATTTCATTGAAATTGAAATTGAAAAAAGGATAGAAGGGTTGAAACTAATAAGAAATATTTTCAAATATTTGGATCACAACCTTGACAACAACAAAATACAGAAGAGTAGCAAAATAAACTACCAAGACTCCTTCCTTATGGGGAAAAGAGTGGCTTCCTAACTGTTTAGCTCAACACCTGATCCCACGAGTTGCACATCGGCATGACTTGTACCTTTAGAACCATGAACCATGTCCATTTCATAAAACAACTTTCTGCGATCTTGAAAATTTCTTCAATGTCTTTGTGAGTAAAGGAAGATTCCATTTATTGACCCTGAGGCTTGATAAAACAATGAGAAATATGGGGAATTAGTTGTGGCAATGCCCAATCAGTATTTTTGGGGTTCTCTTCCTTATATCAATTTCTCTTACTTCATTTGTATCAAGGGCCAGACGTTCCTTGGTTTCCTAAAAGAGTAATGTAATCTATGATTCCTTGCAAACATAGTCCCAAATCTTTACCGAGTTGATAACCATATTTGAGCATTGTCATTGCTACAATTGAAGAGAAAGAAGAGAGACGGGGTTGGATGATGTGGTCTCCTTCTTTAAAGCAATCGACTTATATAGCCTCAAAAGACTGGTAAACAACAGAATCACATCCTTCTTTTGCCTTAATGTATGGAATGGATGGATCTTTTTAAATAGGTAAATCATCCTCCTATGCACAATAATTTTGTGATGGTCATATTCAAAATTAACAACTTAATGTAGAATTTATGGACTGCTCGAGCCATGTGTATCCATTGCCTTCCCAATAGAAAATTATAAGATGTGTCCATGTCCATTACTTGGAAAAAAATCATAGAGTCCACTAGTCCAATTGTCATGTTTAACTTAATTTCACCAATGGTATCCCACCTTAAGTCTTTATAAGCTCGAACAAATACATTGTTGGGGCGAATTCTGTCAGGGTTAATATTCAAGCTTTGTAGCGTAGAGAGAGGGCATATGTCTACCCCTAATCCCTCATCTATCGTGACCCTCTTTACATAGTACCCTTCACATTTCATTGTAAGAAGAAAAACTCTGTTGTGTCTAGCTCCCTCTGTGGGCAACTCATCATTAGTGAAAGTGATGGTGCACTACCAGAAAACTGTGAATTACATGGAGATTTTCCTAGGAATTAGTATGAAAATTCGCAAAAAAGTTATTTTCCTGCAAATTTTCATACAAATTCCCAGGAAAATCCCCATGTAATTCATAGTTTTCTTGTAGTGATGTTCGACACAAAAATGCGCTTGGCCATTTTCTCTAACTAATTTATCGTGGTCTCCTTCGATACATGTGCTTCATTTAAAATGTTAGTCAACACACAATGACGTACTTCTGAGTGCAAGAGTATAGACAACACTGAAATCTATGCAGAGGGATTCTTTAATTGTTCCATAACAGAGTAATATGGAACCTTAATCTTTCTTAGAAACTCTTCTGCTTCTTTCTCAGTAACTACTTTCTTTAGTAGTACTTGGATAATTTGAGTCATTTTCCCTTGTATTAATTCTTCTGGAGAAAAACATCTTCTGGAGTATGTCAACCTTCCTTCTTCCTCAATCTCTTCAAGAATCTCCTTTCCTCGGTAAACCACAACGATTTTGTTATAGCTCCAATGAACATCCTTTGAATCAGTTACCGCAAGCTGCTGGACGGGCTTAACAAAGATAGGCTATCAACTTTGCCAAGCAACTTTGGTCTTGTCATGTTAATGAAAATCCTTTTGATACATACAAATTTGGCATACCCGCTCGAAATTCAATACCCTTCGAAAACCATGGGACACAAAAAACTTTGGTATCAATATTGACACCTTCCACACTTAAAGATGTGACTGGTTCTGAATTCTTTGATGACCTGTCTTCCTCTCTGATCTTCCAAACAACTTTCCCATTTTTGAAAGAGTTTCTACTCCTTAACACCGCAGATCATACCCACTATGGGAGTGATTTGATCATCTGGCACAACGACCACTACATGATTGATTAACTTCTCTATCACTCGTTTGAAGGTACAACAATTATCAGTACTGTGTCCTTGGGGCTTGAATGATACTCACATCTTTCACTAGCCTGGAGACTTGAGCATTTGGATTCAGACGATGTGGTGGGATAGACTCAATCACTCTTTTTTTTCCTTATCTTTTGAAACAAGATAGAGTATGACTCTCCCAATGGAGTGAATTTCCTAGTCTTTCCCTGCTCTTGAGCATAATTTTGCGTAGGATGAGAGTTGTAAGGGACCTGATAGGGTGGTCATTATGGGCGAAGGTTTCCTTTTGTCGGGGCCCAAAATGTGGGCGATTGGGAAAATACACATATGAGTGAAAATTAAATGCCACATATGGAGATGAAGATAATGGATATTGAGGGACATAAATGTAGTAAGGTTGAGGATAGATAGATTGTCACTCAATTGGTGGGTAACGACAATTAGAATTCATTTGAGCACCCCTTGACCCTGACGCTAGCGAAGTAACATCATCTTTCCTTTTACGATTTTCGTAAATTCCGTAACCACCCTGAATGGCCTGTGCGGTAGCTTTGATTGTTGTCTGGCTCACAATCCTTCCCCCCTTTTGAGACCACTTTCCACCATTTCTCCAATTTTAATTGCTGTTTGAAATGGTATTCCTATTGTGTCTTTTAGGTGGTGGAAGTAATTTGGATCTTGAGCCTCTATGAATATTTAAACCAATTCTTGTTCATATAATGGTTGTTTGACCTGAGCTTCCTGTTCCCTCCCTCTAATAGCATATTCTCTGAAGATTTTGTTTGGCTTCTTTCTCATATTGTAGAGTGTATTGCGATCTGGCATAGTGTCCACAGTTTACTGAAATTTTCTAACAAAATCTTGAGCGATATCATCCCAGATGTGCCAGTGGGAGATCTCTCTGTCAATAAGCCATTCTGAGGCAATACCAGTCAGTCTCTAACCAAAATAAGCCATCAGTAGTTCCTTTTTACCCTGCACCCCTAAGTTGATTGCAATATCTCTTGAGGTGAGCTAAGAAATCATTGTAACATTTCAAAATCACAAGATGTGTCATTAATCCTAGCATAGGTGTCGGGAAGTCTAGACACTGTTTTTAAGGTTAGTTTAATGAATATAGGTCACTTAGGATGTTTTTGAACAAAAATGTTCAAGAACATCCATGACATCCTAATGTTTGTTCAAAGAGGTGCTAGTGTGCCTTGGTCGATTTGACTTGTAACAACCCTAAAAATGGATATGCTAAGTAATGCCTAATGTGCCTAGAATGCCTACGATTAGACCGGGTTCACACGGATTGATGCGCGTAGAACCAGACCTCTGAACCCTTGCTACAGCCAAGCAAACTAACTTGGGGAGTTAGTTGAGCTTGAAAAGGTTGGGTCCAGCCATGTAGGGCTCTCGAATACGAAGATTTACTCGAAGGAGTCTTTACCGGACTTAAAAAGGGGAAATCTTAGGTTTGGAGGGTCTAGGGGTAAAATGGTCTTTTTCCAGGCTAAGGGTAGTATCATAATTATCCTAAATAAATAAATAATTATTTAATTAATAAGGTGGAGGGGCATTTTGGGGAGAGAGGGCCGAAAATGGGTTCTAAGAGTGAAGTCTTGCTCCACCCGGGTTCGAACCTAGGTGGAAGCAATGAATTTAATTTGTTTTTATTTAAGTTGGCAAGTTAATGTAATTAATTAATATTTATTATTTATTGTCTGATTTAAAATAAAAGGGTAATCACATTTTTTTTAATATTTAACTAAACCTTATTTGACTAAGTCTTAAACTAGACTCCTAAGCCTAATATAACTCTCACTCTCTCACGTCTATCTCTCAAACACACGATCATTCTCTCTTCTCTTTCACGTTCTCTCTACCAAAATAACTTCAAGAACAGAAAAATAAATCAAGTTCTTCACACTTGAAGAATTCACCACGAAAGATAAAAACAAACAACGAAATCAATCACGTAGGCAAAGAGAAGGTTGTCCGTCGAGTTTGGTGTTGAACTTTTGGTGTTATATGTGTGTTTGGAGGAGTTCTTTGGGCAGCAAGTCGAGGTTTGAACGTCAAAAAGGTATAGGCTCTCTTCTCTCTTGGTACCTTTCCCAAGAGACCCCTTAAGATTCAGTCAATTCTAATCTGAAAACTAGGATTGTTCCCGTTGCATGTCCCTGTCACTAGCTCCCATTGAATCATAGGTTGGTTATGTTTGCTGGTAGAAAACTAGGGATGAAATGTGCTTTCGTGATGATTATGTGTTTATATGTATGATCGGAATTATGTGAATTATGTTGATGTTTTTCCAAAAATATAACTACGTGTGTTTGGGTGTGTTGCCGTGGCTACTGGTTACGGTTTACGGCTTGAAATGGCATGATAGTTCTTTGTATTTCATGTACACATGTTTATGTAAATCGTGATGTTCATATGAGATGAATTGTGGCTGATTTGAGTGATAATCTCTTGGCTAAACGAATCCATAAAAATGCACCTAAAACGTTCTAAATGCACTATGAAATTTCCCTAAGAACTAATGTGTAACTTGATGAAAATATGCTGAAAAATTACAAACTTTCCAGCTTCAAGTGATGAATATCGGTCAAGTTAAGAGGGTTCAAAATGTTGTGAAAAATGAATTAAAACAAGTGAAGTCATGGAGGATTGAACCCGTGACCTCACCATGTTAAAAACCATGAAAATAAAGAAGTAAAAAGGAATGTGGTGAAGGGGATTCGAACCATGGTCTTGGCTGGAAAATAAGCTATGAAAATAAGATATGAGAGGAGTGGGATTTGAACCCACAACCACTCAGACAACTTAAGGAAAAATGAAAAGAAAAGAAATGTGAGGCGTGGGAATTGAACCCACGACCTCTAGGCAGTAAAGGAGAATTAAAAGAAAATGAAAAGAAAAGAAATGTGAGGCGTGGGAATCGAACCCACGACCTCTAGGCAGTAAAGGAGAATTACAAGAAAAATAAAGTGAGGCTGTGGGGGTTTGATCCCACAACCTCATGGTCAACTCAAGATAGTCAAGGAAAAAAAATTAAAAAAATAAAAGGGGCTGTGAGGGTTCGATCCCACAACCCGTCGGCCAAGGAAGAGAATTTCAAAGAAAAGAAATTAAAAAGAAACGAAGATGTTGGGGCTCGATCTTGGGTCCCCAAGCCGTGTGGACCAATATAAAATAAATGAAAAATGTAAGTGTTGTCCAAGGATTCGAAACCGGGTTTCCTTGCCCAAATTCCGTATTGATACATAAGTCATACGTGAATACTTGTTCAAAAATAATGTTGGATACATAGATCAAAATCGAAATCTTGGCATACTTACAAGATGCATGTCTTGTACCACATAATCTTAGGAAGACATGAATCACTTAAACAAACTATGAATGAAGCCTTATGGCTTGTATGTATAGACCCATAAATCTAACATACGTTTAAAAATAAGTGTTCCTAAGATGTATGTAATGAAATGATGAAACCCTAGAAGGGTTAAGTAAGAGTGTGAAACACACTAAATGGCCAAGTGCATTAGCATATGATGAAATGAACATTCACGTAATAAGGGGTGAGTAATTATGAAGAGCAATGTGTTAAAGTTAATGAATGTGGTGACAACATGATAAGAGGCTAATGTAAAAGATGAGAGCAATATCAAATGAGCCTAAGTAAATGTTACCAAAACGTACTCACCTATGTGAGTGTAAAGTTAATGAAGAGACTAGTCTCTATGAACACTCTAATGAAAGTATTGAGAATAATGTATACTTAATACTAATGATGAGATGAGAAATTATCTACTGAGCTATGATGCTCATACTAGAAGCCAGCTTCCATGACGTATGAGTTGAGTGAAATAGAACTTTATACTGAGCACCGATAGACTAGCTATGAGCGGTGATGCCTTCTTTCGGGAAGGGCGGAGGTTCACGTAACTCTGATGAGATGAGACTGTTCAGATGCCGGGTATGGGTCTCCTTATATCTCCTAGTCTTCGAACCTATACTGCCAATATATGGATCTGGCGGGGTTCAATTCCTATGTACGCCAGCATGTTTTGGGTCACTTTGGCTGGTAATTACACCTCTTTTCGGTGTGGGGGAGACACTGGATTTCATGATGCTCACATGATCTATGTCGGTTAAAGTTAAAGTTCCCAATGAATGAATGAGGCCAGCCTCAAATGATGCACATAATGAAATGAATGATACCAAAGGTGTTAGGATAGGATGATCAAGAGGTGAGTTAGACTCAAGCAATGACATTAGGTCATTCTTGGTCATTGCACAGCGAACCCGATGAAAGTCTTAAACTACATCCTAGGTATAGCTGGTGTTCACACTAGCATATGAACGAAATGAAATAAAGTACGTATGAATGAATGAAGCAGACTCTGTGTTTGCTAAAGAAGGCTCCCTAGTTGAGGTCCGATATGTTGAGCCCTCATTTTGGGAAGTCTTAATGTCAAGTCCATGATTCCAAGGTCTCATGGCATATGAATGAATAATATGAAAGATGTTATGTGCTATATGCAATATGATATGTGCTATGTGTAGGATGTTATGTGCTGTGTTCAATATGATAAATATGATGATGCATGTAACTCTCATGGCATGACTTTCCTAATCCAAATTTGGAAAGCTCACAGACTTTCCTAATCCAAATTTGGAAAGCTCACTAACTTTCCTAATCTCAATTTGGCAAGTCCACTGACTTGACTTTCCATAATCATGTTGTTAGGAAAGAGCTATTCTTACTCATACATGTGTTTGGTGTGTGCTTGCATATACCCATACTTAGTACAAGTGTGTACTAATCCCATACAACTCTATATTTTTAGGTGCAGGCACAAGTGGACGCTAGAGCTTACATGTTGACGTTGCAGCTATCCGGACGTGGAGCTTTCATCCGGACTTGGTAGGCCCTCATGCTTTCGAGGATGTCTACAGTTATTATCTAGCTTAGATGTAGGCTTTAGCTAGTGGAGTATGTTCCACTAGTGTTCCTTTCCGTTTTTATTTCAGACATTGTATTGGTGCCATTTTGGCGATTATACTTTTAATGTAGTATTGAACTATTTCTTTCGGTTGACAATCTTAATGTTAGATGGTTGATTGTGAACATTATGAATGTAAGTAGAATGACCTTTATGCATGATAAGAAACAAAAATTTTCAAATTTTCCGCTAAAACTAACCTAGATGAAGTAGGAATGATGTAAGTAGGCTTGTCTGCGATCTCTGAGAGGTCAACGACGCCGGTCTCGTCTGGGGTCTACACTCCAGTCGTGACAAAGTTGGTATCAGAGCACTAGGTTAAATTTTGAGAATAACAAGTTCACATCAACCACATTGAGTAGTTTCTAAGTCATGGTAGTGAAGTTCACCACTATCCTGAATTAGAGACTGCATGATGCGTAGGAAAATTTCCCTTCTTCTGATCTTATCATGCTTTTCCTAATGTATGATTTCTTTGTGTTATGAGCATGTCTAACATCAATTCTTATTATTTTCAGAGAATGAATACTAGGAGGAACGTTGGTCAAAGGAAAGGAGGAGCAGCTGCTGGGGGCAATCAGGTTCCACCCCAGGCTCCAGTTGAAGGAGTGGCTATGCCGGTTAACCCAGCTGGGTTGACTGATGCGGAGGTGCGGGCATCTCTTGCCCAGATGGCACAGGCCATCACTATGCAGGCCCAGACCATGACTGCCCAGGTCAACCGGCAGAATGTTCAGAGGGAGAACCCACCGGTTCGTAGCATGGCTGACAGGCTGAGATATTTCACTAGGATGAATCCTCCTATTTTCACGGGGTCTAAGACTTCAGAGGATCCCCAGGAGCTTGTGGACGAGGTGCATAAGATTTTGGTGGCTATGGGGGCCACAGATACTGAGAAGGCTGAGCTGGATTCCTATCAGCTCAAGGATGTGGCACAGACTTGGTGCAAGATGTGGCAGGATAGACGAGCTTTGGGCGGAGTTCTGGTCACTTGGGAGCTGTTTAAGACAGCCTTCCTGGAGAGATTCTTTCCCAGGGAGATGAGGAAGGCAAAGGTTGAGCAGTTTATCAACCTTAAGCAGGGATCAATGACAGTCAGGGAGTATTCCCTGAAGTTTGTTAAACTATCCAGGTATGCTACTTTCCTTTGTATCTAACATCAAGGATGAGATGAGTACTGAAGTTTGTTAAACTATCCAGGTATGCTACTTCCCTTGTATCTAACAGCAGGGATGAGATGAGCAAGTTCCTCACAGGAATCAACGGAGATCTAAAGGAGGAGTGTCGGTCTGCGATGCTCCATGATAACATGGACCTCTCCAGGTTGATGGTGCATGTCCAGCAGGTAGAGGACAGCCGCAAGAAGAGGGGCGTTCGTGATGCTAAGAGGACTAAGCCTCAAGATCAGGCAGGTCCCATCCATGGAGGCCACAAAAACAATTTTGGCGTCTGTGAGCAGCCCAGGTTCAAAAAGGGGCAACAGGTTCAGCCCTGGATCTAACATTGCATAAACATCAATGTCAAAGGCTCGTAACATACCAGTGACTATATCAGGGGAACCTTCCTAATCCTGGTGAGCCTGAAGAGCATACAACCTGTTTTGGCACTGACCGCCACTTGTACCAGATGAGTAACCCTGCTAAGTCGGGCGACTTGGTGGTGCTGTTGAAGTTGTAGACTGAGCTCTACCATTACTACCTCTTTGACCCTGTCTAGAAGGACAGTCCCTCAACCTCTGACCAGACTGACCGCATCCAAAACATCTTTCTTTATGTGAGACACTCGCCCGGATAGTTCTTACCACACTTAGGGCAAGTGTGGTAAGTCTTGGTGCCTGAAAAACTTCCATGAACCTTAGAGCCTGGTGCCCTAACCTTCTGATCATACATGTTCTTGGAGGATGGAACACTAGTTGACGAAGGGGCTGGAATCGAATACTTCTACTGAAATTGCGAGCAATTTTTAACCACTCGACTTCTGCTGAGAGTAGTCATAGTTCCCAGTCCTAGCCTTCTTATTCTTCTTGGCCTATTCCCTAAGCTTATAAACCTCAACCTGCTGAGCATGAGACATAATCCTAGAGATTTTCATGTCTCCCTGTAACATAGTGTTTCTGCACTATGTTTTCAGAAAATCTGACACTCCATACAATAACTTATTCATCGAGCCCAAGAGTCAACAACCATGTGAGGAGCATACTTGGAGAGTTGGTTAAACTTGAGCCCATACTCTTGTACCGTCATGCTACCCAACCTTAAGTTCATGAATTCATGGGCCTTTTCTTCTCTCAACTCTATTGGGAAAAACCTTTCCAAAAAGGTCTTACTAAAGCAATCCAAATTTATAGAAGTTGCATTTGTACCCGTATTCCTTCCACTGAGTGTACCATATATGAGCAACATCTTTCAGCTAGTATGATTCCAACTCAACCCGATCATTCCCAGTGACCTGCATCACTTCAAAGATCTTTTTGATCTCATCTTAGAGATTCTGGGGATACTCATTAGTCTGCAATCCTAAGTACTCAGGCAGATTCATCCTAACAAAGTCATGGACCCTAGCTACTACTAATCCACCATTTGCATTCACATTATCTTGAACACGCTGATTGTTCTGGTTGGCCACACTCTTAGCCAACATCTGAATGGCGTTTCTAAACTCAGAATTGTAGACTTCCTGATCTGCGACTGGAGGATCTGCGTTCGCATTCCTGGCATTCGCATTCCTAGAGTTAGCTCTATAAGGAGGCATGATTTGAAACTAAGAACATTGAGTTAGAATGGAATTAGATCATACCATACACATGATAAGAGTAACAAGAAAGTGAAGTTTTTCCCTAAAACACTCTATATCCTCCCTCTCATTAGATGTGGTGCACTTAACACCCACGAAAAGGACTCTACCTAGTGCGGCTTTTCAGACATCCTAGGACACTTAAACCTAGAGATATGATACCAAGTTTGTCACGCCCCGAACTACCCCCGAGATGCAGACACGGGACCTAGGAGAATAAGTGATCCCAAGCTAACCCTGCTGGCATGATAATGAGCATATTAAAGATAATAAATTAGTGCGGAAGCTAAATCATAAATAAAATGAGAAGATGGGAAAATAACCATATGCTATAACTGAGATATATGAAAACTGATGAGTTTAATACATAGAAGATATTAACTCAATACTAAGCTAAAACTAACTATGTCTGAAATAAGCCTCTATCTGACAATAAATGTTGGAACAGGCCCCAACTATGTCTAGCAAAACGGAAGCTAAAGGACTAAAATACTGAAAAGAAACTCATGACTATTTTTCTTAGAGAATGAGGACTCACCATGGATTCTGATGAACTGGAGATCAGGAAACGATCTAAGCGTGATCTAGATGCTAAGAACTTGAACATACATCACGAGAAGATGTAGCGCATGTGTGCGTCAGTACTTGAAAGGTACTAAGCATGTAGGATAGAGTAAAGGTGAAAAAATACATAATTGAACAAGCACAAAACCAAATAATATTCTCAACATAATATACTGAGTGCTGAGCTAACTGAATGCAATGACCAAATTTTTAACATGTTGAGACTGAATACTAACTTAACTATAAATATGGTCAATGCAATAGAGTCTGACTAAACTTTAGGAGCTACTAATAACCGATAAAAAAACCACATGAGCTAAATTTAGAGTATGATATATACGCCCCATCGAGAGGACCCAATATACCCTGCGAGAGGTATAAATGCATGCTGGCATGATCACTAAACTGATGCCGGCATATGGGACTTACAACCAACTTGGCTAGTAGTTTTGGGACTATTTGGGTACGCTAAACCCTAGTCCAACTCGGTAGTAGTTAATTGATTATGACTGAGTTTTTGTAAATGCAGGATAGCTCAAACTTAACATGCAACTAAGAATGCAATAAATAATCAGATAATGATGCATTAACTGAGGCATGTATAATTGAATAACTGAAATATCTGACCTAGCATATGTAATTCAAGAATAAAAGAAATACATAGCTAGGGTTCTGAAATTAATGCGATAAACTATAATGACGTAGTAATATGATTTAGGTCATTCTAATATCTAAGAATCCAATAATTCTAACATTCAAGAAATCCTAAGTCTAGTCATGATATAGGAATCAAGAAATTGATTTAAAATTGGGGACCTAATGGGTGAAAGGAATCCACTAGTGAACACTCACATACCTGGTGATGAATTCCACGGAGAAATCTTTAGTTTACAGGGCTTAATTGATGGAACCTTGCTGCATTCGTAAACTAGGGTTCTTGACTTTTTTCTCCTCTCTTGCTTCTAATTTTCTATGTTTTTATTAATGATTTGAGTTAGGTAAGTTTTAGTTATGTTTATAGGATTAAACTGACTAAAATATCATGATTTAGGGTTTGAACGACGTATCTTAGGGTTTACAAGAAATAGGAAAAGACCAAAAGACCCATGAATTAGTTGTTGTTGGATAAATCGATGGATTAGACTAACAGGCCATCGTTCAATCGATGGTTCATCGTTTGGGTCCATCGTTTGAGTCTGCTCGGCATGCCTTCACTAAAATGGGCATAACTTTTTACTCGGAGGTTGGATTTTAGCAAACTCGACTGCGTTGGAAAGAGGATTCAATTATATATCATATCATAGGTCATAGTACACCTAATTTTATTTGTGCTAAGAATTATGACCATTTTAAGTTGACATAATCATAAATTTCCCCCTAACAAACTGATAACCTTCACCTACGGTCAGACCTACAGACCTTAGATCGAATGAAGGTCCATGCTGATCGTTCATAGTTCATGTCATACGATGGGTAACATGAGTTTAAATCCATGGACACAGACCACGGACCGTGGTCTTACTTACGGACCGTAAGTCTGTCCGTGGGTCGAGACTTAGTCGATATTATTAGCTAAGTTTTGGAGGGTTGATACAGTGGTGAACTACGGACCCACAGTACGAGCCGTAGATCAGAATATGCTCCCTAGATGGTGACTGTAGATTGCACCTGCAATTTGTGCAGTGTTACAGTTATGACTGGTAATGAGCATGAAATGTTGACTAAGTTTTTGAAGCTAGAGCCTCCTATATTTCATGGTTCTAAGAGTGAGGATATGTATGAGTTTATATTTGAATTCTATAAGAGGCTACATCAGTTGAGAATTTGCCATCAGCATAGGGTTGAGTTCGTGAATTTTCAGTTTCGAGGTGAGGCAAAGCATTGGTGGAGAGCTTATATAATGCATATCTTAGTTTTACCTCCACTCAATTGGACCCTATTTTATGCCCTGTTCTTAGAAAAATATTTACTTAGGACATTGAGAGATTGCAAGAAGGAAGAGTTGATTACTTTGGAGCAATGTGGTATGTTTGTCGCTGCTTATGAGGCCAAGTTGCATGCCTTGTCTAATGGAATGCAGACATTCAATTTTACCTCCACTTAATTGGACCCAATTTTCATGCCCTGTTTTTAGAAAAATATGTGCCTAGGACTTTGAGAGATTGCAAGAAGGATGAGTTTATGGCCTTGGAGCAAGGTGGTATCTTTGTGGTTGCTTATGAGGCCAAGTTACATGCTTTGTCTAGATATGATACGCAGTTCGTGACTACTGAGGAGGAGAGGATTTGTTTATTCATTAAGGAATAAATTTAGAGTTACCAGTATTATCTGTCCATATGACCTATGCAAGAAGGAGATATAATAAGGTAACGAACTTTGTTAAGAAAGTGGAGGGGGGAGGCGAGACAGTCAGGCTAAGGCATAGGCTAAAAGGCCGAAAAACTCAGGTAACTTTCAAGATTCTTACTCGAAGAGTGCAGGGAGGACAACAATTGCAGCTAGTCCAGTTCAGTATGCCATGCCCGCCTCTACAAGTAATTACTCGGGAACTCCACCTAATAATTTTATTCAGGATAGCCAGAGAGTCACACATTCGCCGGACAATAGACCATATTTTGATTTTACTTGCTACAAATGCGGAGAACCTAGGCATATAAGGAGAGATTGTCCCACCCACGTGTCTTGGATTCCGCAAAGCAACAGACTAGAGCAGTGGTACCCACGGGGAATAGTAATAATAGTCGAGGGCTTCAACTAGGTGGTCGAGTAGGAAATCACTAAGGTCATAGAGGTAGAGGAAATGGTAATGCAGGCAAGGGTAACGTGCAACCAGGCAGAGAAGTCTCTCGGATGGCTCATTGTTACGCCTTTCCCTGCAAGAATGAGGCGGAGGTGTATGACGCAGTGATCACATCTACTATTCTTGTCAGAGACTGGATGGCTATAGGCTTATTTGATTCAGTTTCTACTTATTCATATTTATCTGTATGATGCGTCATAACATTTGCTATGCTGTGTGATATATACTTGATGCCCCCATCCATTTTTCTACCAAGTTTGAAAGTCTGTCATAGTTAGCCATGTTTATCATGCTTTTCTTATTTTATTCATGGGTTTTCATACGTGGACATTTGGTGATTTTGGATATGACTAACTTTGATATAATCTTAGGCATGACTTGGTTGTTCCCCTATTATGTTGTGCTTAATTGTAATAATTAGTCACTAACTCTAGAAATTCGGGAAGAGAAAAATTAGAGTGGGAAGGGGTCTACAAGCCTAAGCAAGCTAAGATCATATCCTCTATTAGCGCTACAAAAGTGGTAGGGTAGGGTTGTTTGGCTTATTTGTCTCATATCTGGGATGTTGAGGTTGAGTCTCCATCTATTCAGTACATTTCTATGGTGTCACAATTTAGAGAAGTGTTTCCTACTGATTTTCCTGGTATGCCTCCGGATAGAGATATAGATTTATGAATTGATTTAGAGCCTGATACTCGTCCCATTCTCATCACTCTATATCGCATGGACCCAATGGAATTAAGAGAGTTTAAGGCTCAAATCCAAGTGCTTCTTAATAAAGGATTTATTCGTCCTAGTGCTAAACCATGGGGTGCTCCAGTTTTGTTTTATAAGAAAAAGAATGGTAGTATGAGAATGTGTATAGATTATCGGCAATTGAATAGGGTCACTATTAAAAATAAGTACCCATTACTGCAATAGATGATCTTTTTGACCAATTGCAAGGTGCATCAGTCTCCTCCAATATTGATCTAAGGTCTGACTACCATTAGTTGATAATTAATTCTAAAGATGTACCCAAGACGACGTTTAGAACTCTCTATGGGCACTATGAATTTTTGGTTATGTCATTTGGTGCGCCCACTGTTTTAATGATTTTAATGAATAGGGTGTTCGATCAATTTCTTGATTCATTCTTTATACTCTTTATTCATGATATTTTGGTCTATTTGAAGAGTACCGAGAAAGAGCATATCAACTGATTAACTTTTTAAGGACACCTCTTCCAATTCTAAGTGTCAACTATCGCTAATCAGTATAATCACCCAACTAAAAGATTTGGGGTCTAATCCTATAGGGAGCGGTACATGTTTAAGATCCAGTAGTAAAATATGAATATGTTCAAGTCAAACATAGGAATAAACTTTACAAATAAAAACATGATTAAATTTAGGGGTTGACCCGTGTCAAATAACAGGGGGTTTGGTTTTAACTATTAGCTACAACAACAACAACTACCACGAAATTAACAATATTGAGATTGGTTATTGCGATGTGATTTGGTTATAGGATAATATAGATACATGGGTAATTGCAACTATTAGTAAATATCTTTAAATTAGTGACTAAGCTAGACATTAGTGGAGATAAATTTTCTCTCGAATAATTTACCCCGAATCAAGTTGGTTTCTTACGAACAACAACAAGAAAGCAAATAAGTACAACCTACGCTTTAGTCCATTCACTCTCTTGATCTGAATGTGTGGAAAATGATTTAGGATTCACTCTCTCGATATGAACCCATGACAACTTAATACCCACAGACCATCAATTCAGTAATCTTGGTTCTAAAACCTCTCTCTCAAGCAAGCCAAAAACACGAAGGTAGAACTGCATTTGCAACTAAGTTCTTTAAATTGACCACAATTACTGATCGAAATCACTTTTAAACAACATTTAAACTAACAATTAGCAATACTCACAAGCTACATCAACCCATAATCACACCCCAAGAATTGGGGTTTTATCTATACATCATTAAAAGATAGAAATCGTTACCAAATTGTGTTTCCATCAATTGGGTAAGATTAATTTCGTCTTTACAAAGGTCCAACTTGAAATATCTCAAAGACTCACTTCCAATTTCTCAAAAATAGAAAACTTCAATTTTCGAAGCTAATGAAAACTTAGTGTCAATACTGAGATTTCAAACTAAAAAATTACTCTAATGAATGTTAAGAAAAAAAATTGATATAACAAAAAAACCTCCTCTAAATGTTCAAAAGAAATGTATGTATAGTCGCCAAGAATATGCTGCGAAGGACCATTCAGCACAGTAAGTCGGGCTTGTCGATTATCTTGGCAATCCACCTTTTTTTCTTGGCCTTCAGCATCCTCAAGTTCTGTAACTTTGGCTGATCCAACACTGCACCGCAGAACCATTCGGCGACACGAAGACTGCTCCTTTCTCTTGCTAAATTGATTTTCTCCTTCAAGGCTTGGCACACTGGAACTTTAGGCGAGATAATATCCATTCTACAACTCGCCCAATGGATTAGGTGATCACCAAGCCTACTTTTTGGTCTTTCAGCTACCTTGTTCCTTTTCGCCCATTAGTGTCCATGCTTTGTTTCTCAATCCATATACTTGGAAATCAAGGATTTTACATAAGTTAATGGCACACAATAAGCATTTGAAGACACTACATCTATCCAAATAAAGCCCTAAATGAGTCCAAATCGTGGAATCATCAACACCCCAACTTAAACTCTTGCTTGTCCTCAAGTAAACTCAAGTTCATCAGTTCAAAAAGGATGTCTCAAATAGTGGTAGAAAAGACTCAATCATGAATGCACACAAAAAGACTCAATTTACTCATCCAAGGATCAATTGCACACTAAAAGATTCAAGTTTTGACTCAGCATTATAAAAGATTTTCAAGTTCACACTACTTGCTTAAAATGCAAATTCAAGCTCAGCCAAAGGTACTCAAATACCCTCACACAAAGAATGATTGCATATCCACACTAAGGTTCAACAATTTATAGTTCCGTAATAAAAAACAACTATCACGCTCACAAAGATAAATACATGCATGACTTCATCCATATGTTTGTCCTTATTTTCCAATCGACACTTGTTTCAGCTCACTCAATATCATAAGTTCATTTTAAGGTTTGTAACGGGCTGAGTGTAAAGGTTTGGTCATTTAGGGTCAGTGTCTTCTATCCTCATCAAATGTGGTATGAACAACACTTCGTTTTCTTCTCCTCATCATTCTCATTTATGCCCAAAGGCCACCCCATTATTGACTTTCCATGGAATAACGGACACCCCATTCTTTGCAGTTTCATAAATTTATTTCTATTTTTTTCTTTCGCTTTCCTTTTTCCTTTTTTATATGGAGAGGCTCAATCTTTTTTTAAAAAAACAATGGGTAAAGGGGACTTCTTTGCACTTCTAGATTTACCTCATCTTTTCACCACACCCGAGCGACTTTTTTCACAAGTGGGCTATTCTCACAAACCACGTCTCATGAGGATTAAGGGTGAAGGGATAAAGAAAGGTCACAATTTCATCATGGTTCTTCCAAAGAAAGGCTAATGTTCAGAAGGTTTTCAAGTGAAGTTCACACACTCACAAGGTGGTCGACAAAAGAGATATAATGTCAAATTGTTTCACTTTTTAAGATTATTGCCTAATATCATTTCAAGAGCTTGCATCACTTATTCAACCGGACCACCGAGGCAAATTCTAGGATTCATCACACATGGTTCACGGTAAGCTCATCACACAAGGCATTGACACCAATGCCAAACAAGACTCCACACTTTCTCTAATGTGCAATGTTCATCACCAGAGACTCAATTTTATAATTTCTAGTCACAACAAGATGCAAAAAGTTCATATATTAACTATGCAACTTCATTTGGCCTCATCGTAGTCGCACATTCACTTTTGTTTCATTTTGCGCACTATTCAAGTCATCGGTATTGATCAAGACCGATACTCAAATTTCCAAAATAAAAACCACATTCAAATAAAATTAAGAGGTGGCACAATTTTTCAAAAAGGGTAAAAAATTATTGACATTCAAAAGAAGGAGCCATGAGCTCAAACATACACACTACAGTGCCAAAACAAAATTTATAGCAGAAAACTCAATATATAAACAAAACAATAATCACAAAAGGTGGTCCACACCTCACCACAAAACAAAAGCAATTTGTCATCATATCACACCCGGAGAGCACACCCCAGATGCGACCGGTGTCGTCGTCCTCTTAGAGGACTCATACAAGCCCTTAACGTTCGTCATAACATGTCATCAGTTAAAAATGCGGAAAAATTTAAAACTTTCTACTTATGCTCATATAGAGGTATACTTAGACCTTTCACTTAAAAGGCTACTCAGGCTTTACTTATATAATCATGATAATATACATACGTTATTCTAAAACTTGTCTCACATACAAACCATCTAATGAATATGAGTCTGGACTTAGCCAATAAAAGTCAATATGCCATATAGGCTTTAATACAAAAGATTCCAAAGAAGATAAAACAAAATCAAGTGTATTCTTAAAAACTACTAAAGTCTTCCTAAGCTAGAATACAAAAAGATAGCATCCCCGAACATGACGACCTACAAACACTTGGAGAAAGAGTTCCAAGCTTCTTAAATTGACCTTTTTAATCTTCAATGACCGGAACCTACATTTGTAGTAATATAAAGTAATGGGGTTAGTATACCACACGTACTAAGTATGAGTATATGCATATAATATTTAAGGACATGCATGAAAAAGAATCATTTTTTTAGAGAACATGCTAAGTCATATGAAAGTCTTCAATGCACATATCATAGAACATATACGAGGTAAGGATTCAATTAACATAAAACATGATCATAATCAAAGACATATTATCATAGAGTCATGTTAACATTTTATATTCCGTAGATCATATAAACATAACATACAAAACACTTAACAATGATCTCATTCCCAAACTACAAGTGCAATGGTCATGTGAAGCACTATAACCCCACATAACCAAGTAGATAAGATAGAAGACCATAAGTAAAGCTTTGCTTCATATAACTTGTAACATATGTAGTCATCACCTCATTAAGCAATATAGACCAATAACATGTTCATCAACATAGATAAGTTCATATAAGAGTAACAACATGTATCATAAGCATCATATCTTTCATGTTATCATATTACGTAAGAACAATCTCGTAGGACTTCCATTAGAGTCAACTTGTGCAATGTCTAGGTAGAGTCCCATACCGCTACCTATACTAAGTAAACTCTTCAAGTCACCGTAGTCAATGTTCATTTACTTGTCTTTCATTTTACTTGAGGGAACATTCGCCTTAATCGACATTAGACCATGTGAGCTAAACATGGAATCCGGTGTCATAAAACTCCACACCGAAAGAAGGTGGTCTACCGGCCAAAGTAAAACCAAACATGACATTGCTTTCTAGGTGAATTCACTAGCTAGTATCCTCTGGTGGCAACATAGTTCAAGAACTAGGAGATATATTAGAGACCCATAGTTTCACATTGCATGGCATCCTCTATATCATGAGAGTCATTGTGAACCTACCTTCCAACTAGGGAAGGGACACGTCTCATATCTAGTCCATCGGTGCTAAGCATAAGTCCCTTTGTGAATAACCTTTAAGTCATCATTTATTTATAAATCTTATCATAAGTCATATGAGATTAACTCCTTGTATAAACATGATCATGATCTCCTTAGGATTAGATGAGAATTTCCTTATCGTAACCCTTCGTTTGTGAGATTAACATATCATAAATCATCTAGTGTAATGCATACAAGAGAATATCATAAACTTGCATTATCGTATTCTTATCATGATCTCACAAATTAACATATTCATAGCCCAACGTATATGCATAGCATCATTATACATACTTCATTAGCATTGTAACGTCATTTATAGGCTAACATAAACATCATAGAGTAATCATGACTTTAGAAGACTTACCCCTTGCTTCCAAGATCCTTATTCAAGAACTTATATTCAATATAAAACAACCACCCAACGCCATAGTGAAATACTCAATAGCATAATAAATACTAACCATTCAACTCATAAACAAGTCTAATTCCTAAAGTAGAATAAGGGAAAGGGTCCTTTAGGAGTTCATTCAAGTCATAGTCCCAATCCCAACAATTACATGATAACAAGTAGTAGGTATAACCCAATAAAAACCATCATTTAGAGAGGGAACATGCTTCACACGAAATTCAAACATTACAAGTCAAATACCCAACAATACATACATAATTAGCCATAGAAAATCATTAATTTTCGACAATAATCATAGATCTAGAGTTAGGAAGAATACCTGTTTTGTAGAGTAAAAACCCTAAGATTTGAATTTCTTGAAAACTATATTTGAAAGAACCTATTGGGGAAAGGAATCCCAAGAGTGAAACACCCATACCTTATTGAGGAATATTCCATGAAAATTGAATGGAAATCTTGAAGTCTTCGTCTTCTTCCTTAAGCTTTTCTTGTTCTTCAATGGAGTTTGAAAAAGAGAGCGTTCTTGAGAGAGATAAGAGAAATTCGTTTGATTTTGGTTTAAGTGTGTAAAATGTTGTCTAAAACTGACCTATAATCAATATATAGGCGTCCTATAAAATACCAAAAAGACCCTTCACTTAAATGGGTCTTTTTGTGAAGTTAAATTACCAAAAATACGACTTTAACGAATCTGGGAAGTGGCTGCGCGTCGCGGGGCCAATTCCCATTTGTTTTTCTGAATTTTGGGTCGAGGCAGTGTGCCTCGTGACAGGCTCACATCGCGAGGCTTCCTCCCAAATCTTGTGGAAGTAAACCATGTGTGGGCTGCGCGTCGCGCAGCAGCCCCTTGGTTCTTGCTCGCGCAGGCTGCTTTGGCTGCCTACCTACCCATGTTGGGGCCCTTCCCAAGGACCCTTCGGGTGGTCCTTGGGTATCGTTACCAGAAGTTTGGACCCTTTGTATTACATACTACCTATCCAAAGTCTTTTTACTAGTTTTAGAATTCATTTGACACTTCTAAACCTTCACCAAACATAGGGACGTCAACTAGTTCAATTTAGCTAGTTTCCGGACGTCAGGGTCTTTCTTTGTCGTTTGGGCTCTAACCTTTTCCAAATGAACTTATTTCATTAATATAAGTTTGGAAATATCATTTTGAACATTATTTAATAGATTAATCTCTAGTCTAAGTCATGGTATTTCCGGAGTTTTACATTATCCCCCTCTTAGAAACATTCGTCCCCGAATGACACTAAAATATTTTTGGAGGTTAAGGATAGACTCAATACTAGCAGCCCAACCAGCAACAACATAAAATCATTATGAGTCACAGCTCATAGGAGTACTTCACAGCTCCTTTCAACATATATCACAACATTACACATAGCACTCAATTCATGATGCACAACATATAAGAGCTCCATATTCATAACACATAGTGAGGAACTTCCTTCTCAACATTATCATGAACTCAAAATACATCAAGGAGTTACCATGTTATCATTTTTATCAAAACAACAACAAACGAACAAAATCTCAAGAAGACAACATGCATAAATATTTCATATAAGTGCAAGAATAGAGTATGAAAACATTTTCATAAACTCAAATTTGAGTAACTTTTACCAAGACATGAACCTATTTAGAAAAACAAGTCAATTTCATATTATTCATTACTTTCTTTACTAGGAGGAATGTATAACCTCAAGGAGTAAATAGATGAGGGTAGCGGGACTTTATGTCGGCTTCAGCCTCCTTTGTTGCACCCTCAACAAGATGGTTCCTCCGTAGAACCTTTACAGAGGCAACCTCCTTGTTTCTCAACATCTTGACTTGTCGATCTAGGATCTCAACCGAAACCTCTTCATAGGAGAGGTTCTCATCCACCCCTAAACCTTCCATAGGCAGAATAGACATCGGGTCGCCTATGAATTTCTTAAGCATAGAAACATGAAACACCGTATGAACAGAAGCTAGTTCACTAGGTAGTTTTAGTTCATAGGCAACCTTTCTAACCCGTTGTAAAACCTCATAAGGATCAACATACCGGGGACTTAACTTCCCCTTTCTACCGAATCTCATCACCCCTTTCATAGGTGAAATCTTTAGATAGACATGATCACCTATTTCAAACTCAAGGTCTCTTCTTCTATTGTCGTCATAAGACTTTTGCTGACTATAGGCTATCTTCAATCTATCTCTTATGATTCGAACTTTCTGTATAGCCATAGATAAGCTCGGGACCAAGGAGTGAGGACTCACCCACCTCAAACTATCCAACCGGAGACCTACATCTTCTAGAATAAAGAGCTTCAAAAGGTGCCATGGAGATGCTCGAATGGTAATTATTGTTGTAAGAGAACTCAATCAAATGTACATGATCATCCCAGTTTCCCTTGAAATCAATAACACGGGCTCTTAACATATCTTCAAAGGTCTGAATGGTACATTCCGCTTGACCATTTGTCTGAGGATGAAAATTGGTGCTAAGTTTCACTTGTGTACCTAAACCCTTTTGGAAAGATTTCAAAACACGAGAAGTGAATTGGGCACCTCTATCCGAAATGATGGACAAAGGAATCCCATGAAGGCTCACAATCTCATCAATGTAGATTCTTGTGTAATCTTCGGCTGTATAAGTAGACTTAACGGGAATAAAGTGGGCAGATTTGGTCAACCTATCCACAATAACCTATATTGAATCATTTTGCCTCCAGGTTCGAGGTAATCCAATAACAAAATCCATATTGATGACTTCCCACTTCCTTGTAGGAACATCCATGATTTAGGTTAAATCACCTAGTTTAAGATGCTCGTCTTTGACTTGTTTGAAATTTGGACACTTGACAACAAACTTCGCTATGTCCCTTTTTAAACCATCCCACCAATAGACCTCTCTAAGGTCATGATACATTTTGGTGGCGCCCGAATGTATAGAATAATGAGAACCATGGGATTCTTCTAGAATTCGATTTCTCAAATCCTCAACATCCGGTACATATAATCTCCCTTGGTACCTAAGAATTCCATCCCCCCTTGGGAGAATGACTCATTGAGTTTACCAAGTACCAATTCCTTCAACTCCATCAATAGTGTATCAAGATGTTGCTTAGATTTTACCTCCACCACTAAAGATGAGTCAGAGTTATGATGGACCATGAAACCATCATTTGGAGAATCTTCTAACCACACAGCTAATCGAGAAAACCTATGAACATCTTTCACAAGTTCTTCTTCTCTTCTTCCACATGAGACACACTACCCATAGTCATACGACTCAAAGTATCCACAACCACATTGGCTTTGTCAGGGTGGTAAAGGATACTCATGTCGTAATCCTTCAAAAGTTCTAACCATCTTCTCTGTCAGAGATTCAATTCCTTTTGTGTAAACAGATATTGAAAACTTTTATAGTCAGTAAACACATCAACATGCACACCATATAAGTAATGTCTCCATTTTTTCAAGGCAAAAAATACAACAACTAACTCAAGATCATGAGTTGGATAATTCTTCTCATGAATTTCGAGTTGCCTAGAAGCACAAGCAATCACCTTGCCATGTTGCATGAGGAAACATCCCAAGCCCACTCGGGAAGCATCAAAATACACTACAAAGCCTTTATTTCCCTCCGGTAAGGTCAACACCGGAGCGGAAGTAAGCTTATCTTTCAACTCTTGAAAACCTTTGTCACAAGCTTCCGACCACTCAAACTTCACCTTTTTTTGGGTCAAGAGTGTCAAAGGAGAAGAAATGGACACAAATCCATCAACAAACCTTCTATAATACCCGGTTAGACCCAAGAAACTTCTTATGTCAGTTGGAGTCAAAGGTCTAGGCAAATTTTTGACCGCATCCGTCTTCTTCGGATCAACCTCTACACCCTCACCAGAGATAATATGGCCTAAAAAAAACTGACCTCAACCAAAATTCATATCTACTAAATTTGTCATAAAGATGATGTTATTTGAGGACTTGCAAGGTCAACCTCAAGTGACTCTCATGCTTAGTTTCAGTCTTGGAGTATATCAAAATATCTTCTATGAACACAAACACAAATGAGTCAAGGTAATCTTGGAAAACTCTATTCATTAGGTCGATAAACGCCGCCGGGGCATTTGTTAACCTAAAAGCCATAACTAGAAATTCATAGTGACCATATCTAGTTTGGAAAGTTGTTTTGGGAACATCTTCACCTCTCACTCTAATTTGGTGATATCCCGACCTTAAGTCAATCTTGGAAACTAGCACCTTGGAGTTTATCAAAGAGATCATCTATACAAGGGAGAGGATACTTGTTCTTTTTGGCGACCTTATTGAGTTGGCGATAATCAATGAACATTCTAAGAGACCCATCCTTCTTCTTAACAAACAAGACTGGAGCACCCCATGGAGAAATACTAGGATGAATAAAACCCTTGTCTAGTAAATCTTTGAGTTAGAGCTTCAACTCTTTCAATTCAACCGGAGCCATCCTATATGGAGGAATAAAATAGGATTCGTATCCGGTAACAAGTCAACGCCAAAGTCGATTGTTTTGTTTGGGAGGAACTCTGGAAGGTCATTAGGAAAAACCTCTGGGAATTCTCTCACCACATGGACTGACTCGATAGAAGGAGTTTCACATTCTACGTCCTTAACCCTCACCACATGGTATAAACAACCTTTGGCTATCATCCTACAAGCCGTCAAACAAGAAATGAATTGAAACCTTGGCATAGAATTTCCCCCCTTCCACTCTAGAATGGGTTCATTTGGAAATTGAAACTTCACTACCATTGTTGTAAAATTTATGGAAGAAAAACATGCATGAAGTCAATCCATACCCAAGATGACATCAAAGTCAAACATGTCAAGTTCTACCAAATCTACAAGAGTGACTTTATTGGGTAACATTACAGGACATTTCCTATAGACTATTTTTGCAACCACAGAGTCACCCACTGGGTACAAACCGAAAAGGGTTCAATCAAAACATCGGGACGTACATCAAACTTCCTAGCTACCGAAGGTATAACAAAAGAAAGGGTAGCACCTGGATCAAGCAAAGCATAAACATTAACAGAAAAGACTTGTAACAGACCTGTCACAACATCGGGAGAGTTCTGTTGTTCACCCCTAGCCTTGAGTGCATAGAAACGCTTCTTTTTTGGATCTTCAGAGCTAGGAATGGTTGGTTGAGTTTGGCTACTCCCCTTACCTTGACTTTTCACATTAGGACAATCTTTCACCACATGGCCACCCTTGCCAAAACCATAGCGACTATTAGTCCCAACAAGGCATTCACCCATATGTTTCTTACCACACTTACCACAAGTTGGTCTTTCTTTTGGAGGATCAACATTTCTCCCCTTTTGAGGTTTAGGATTAGAACCTCTATCATTGCGATTCTTGGAGAAATTTTAAGGGACTTGGTTTGAAAACCTCTTCTTGAATTTAGGCTTGTCTTGAACATCAAGTCTATTCTTAGAAGAACTAATTTTAAAAGACCTTGCCTTCTTAGCTTCTCTGTTCCTCTTCCTTAGACGACTCTCCTCTACTTGTTATGCATGACCATCAATCTAGAAAGATCCATATTGTCATTAAGCATGGATGAACGACATTCTTCTTCAATTTCTTCGGACACGCCCGTTACATAACGGATCATTTCATACCTATCATTAGAAACCAAAGAAGAATCATATTTGGACAGCTTAATGAACTTTAAGAAGTATTCCTTAACACTCATACCTCCTTGAAGAAGGTTGATGAACTCCTATACCTTAGCTTCTCTTTGTTCCCTTGGAAAGAATATGTTAATAAAGGCCTTTTTGAAGATCTCCCAAGTCACACGACCACCTCCTAAAGCCCTACTATCTTTCTAGTGATTGTACCATGTCTGAGCCACGTCCTTGAGTTGATAGGCAGCAAGCTCAGCCTTTTCAGTAGTACACACCCCATAGCAAACAAAATCTTTTAGACCTCATAAAGGAAATCTTGGGGGTCTTCATCAACTTTTGGTCCAAAGAACATGGGAGGATTCATCCACGTAAAATCTCTCAAACGGCTAGCCATAGTACTAGCGTGTTGGTTCTCTCGAGGAACAACCTCTCTGTTAGCTTGTGCCATAATATCTTGAGCTTGAGTGGTGATGGCTTGGTACATTTGGAACAGGGCTTCCCTCACCTCACCATCGGTCATGGTCGGAGGATTGACTGGAACTTGATCATTCGCAACAGCTTGCACTTGAGGAGGAACTTGATTTCCTTCGGGAGTAGCTCCCGCATTCGCAATCTCTTCTCCTACTCTTCTCGCGGCTATCCTTCTTGTGTTCATGGCCTATAACCACAAGAAAGGGATTAGATGCTAAAAGACACATAGTGTCAAAACTCTAGAGGCACGACATAGGATTACCAAGAAAAGAGAATTTTCCTGATCATCACATAGCCTCTCATCCACAATTGTGGCGCGCTTCACAACCATGAACAAGACACTAGGTAATGTGGTTTAGTGAGACATTGACCCTAAGGATATTTAACATCATGCTCTCATACCAAGTTTGTATCACCCGGAGAGCACACGTCATATACGACCAGCTTCGTCTTCCTCTCAGATGACTCAGACAAGCCATTAGTGTTCTTCACAACATGTCATCAGTTAAAAATGCAAAAAAATTAAAAACTTTCTACTTATATTCATATAGAGGTATTCTCACTTAAAAGCTTACTTAGGCTATACTTATAGCATCATGATAATATACATACGTTATTCTAAAACTTCTCACATATAAACCATCTAAAAAATATGAGTCTGGACTTAGCCAATAAAAGTCAATATGCCATATAGGCCTTAATACAAAAGAATCCAAAGAAGATAAAACGGAATTAAGAGTATTCTTAAAAACTACTAAACTCTTCCTAAGCTAGAATACGAAAAGATAGCATCCCCGAACATGGAGACCTACCAACACTTGGAGAAAGAGTTCCAAGCTTCTTCAATCGACGTTCTTAATCTTCAATGGCCGGAACCTACATTTGTAGTAATACAAAGTAATAGGGTTAGTACGCCACATGTACTAAGTATGGGTATATGCACATAATATTTAAGGACATGCATAAAAAATGATCATTTCATAGAAAACATGCTAAGTCATATGAAAGTCTTCAATGCACATACCATAGAACATATACGAGGTAAGGATTCCATCAACATAAAGCATTATCATAATCAAAGATATATTATCATAGAGTCATGTTAACATTTCATATTCCATAGATCATATAAACATAACATATAAAACACTTACCAATGATCCTATCCCCAACCTACAAGTGCAATGGTCATGTAAAGCCCCATAACCCCACATAACCAAGTAGATAAGTTAGAAGACCATAAGTGTCACATCCCGAGACCACACCCTAGAAGGTATGGCACTCTCAGAGTGCAACCGGCGTACTCAAGATCTCGGAGGTCTTATACAAGCCTATTCGTATCATTCATTGCATATACATAGTGAAAACTAGTGCGGAATTAAAACTTTTCACAAATATTCAATAAGTTTTTTAAATATCTTTCATATAAAACTTATAGGAAATACTAAGTCTCATCTTATCAAATCTTAGACACAAGAATACTTGAGACACGACCCATACAATACGAATATAGAAATACTTAGTCAATTACAATACTTCAATAAGAGAAATAAAAGACATCTATGCCCCCGAGTCAAATGAGGACATACTTCAACTTCACTTGAATGATGCTACGATCCAAGTCTTGTTTCCCAATGATCCTCACCTACCAACCACTATAGATATAGATAAAAGCATTGAATAAGTAAAACTACATGTACTAAGTATGGCATTGTGCATAAAAATCATGAAAACAAACGTTTATTGGAAATATGCATCTTTATATTTAAATATCATAATATAATCATAAGAACAACATTTAACATCTTAAAACACATAAGAAAGCATTTAAGCAATTTAGGACATTTTTAGAAAACCTTACAGTGAAGTCATGTCACTTTACAGTGACTTAATTCACTGTTTCGGTGAAGTTTCTCAACTTCACCATAGTCACCTTCTAGCATGTAATTCCCCCACTAAAAGCTATACTAAGACTCACTTAAGCAACACAAAGAGAGACCGCCCATACACCCTCTCTAAGAATGCCTAACTGATCTTCAAGACTACTTATAATAAGACACATACATTTACAAGACAACAAAACACATACCATGTATAATATGACATTCTTCTTACGAAAGCTATATAAAGACTTACCTAAGTACTTCTAGAAGAGAACGTCCATACACTCTCCTCAAGGTTACCTAAATAATCCTTAAGACTTCCTAAGTAGATCATGCCCAATGTATCAACCAACTTCCCTAACTAAAGTCATTCTCAAGACTTCTCTAGATAAGACATGAAGAGATCATCCCTTATGCCACCTTCACACTTTAACTAAGAAATCCTTTAGTCACTCTAGATTAGGTACTCACTCATTTCCATGCTTTCTAGCACAAGCCATTATTTTATTAGTTCATTAAGATACATTCATCACATAGAGGACATTCATGTAATGGTCTTGGAGAAGACCTAGGGACTCTCACTAAAGTCTTCAAATCCTATTGTGCAATGTTTAGATAGCGTCCCATACCACCACCTAAAATTCATAGAAATTCTCTAATGCTAATAGGTATCTCATATGATGAGAATAGGCAATAACCGGCATAGACCATGGTAGCAAAACATGGAATCTGGAGTTGTAACCTCCTCCGATGGAGGGTGTTCTACTTGCCAATGGTAGAACTTGGACACATCCGATGTAGGCACATGTATAAGAAATATAAAAGGCTTACTTTGTACTCTATCTCATCCTTTAACAAAAGCTGCTTCCCTTACCATACTCACTCGGTGCTATCCTTTGTTCTCATGGAGTAATTTACATTAAAGGTTCATACAAAGGGGTTCCATATCAAATTCATAACCCAATTACATATACCCTACCAAAGAGGTCCCCTAGGGCTGCCTTAAAATGGCGACAAGATAGCTCATAATGACTTTCCTAAGGATTGATATGATGTCGTTCCAACCAACTAACCTTAACTCCATCATTCATTACAAGAAGGATACAATTACGACTTTCGAATTCCAGGTTCATAACCTTACCACTAGGTTCAAGGTTTCACAGAAAGGACCCTCTTAACATCATTCAAGGTCTCATGTCATTCATACATTCAAGCCTAAGAGGCTTTAGCATCCTAAGTCAAGACATCTCATATTCACATTCATACATGCTTCAAGTAAGGGGCACAAGTATACCACACAAGACACACTAAAACTTCACTTTATCATATATAGCGTATCATATTCAAGAAGAACATAGGCACAACCGTCATTACCTTTAGGTCACCCTATACACTACTATAACATCATCAATATAGTCATCATAAGACTCAATAACCAATTAGGAAGAATCATGCATCAACACTAAGACTAAACATACAAGAACATACTCATAGTCTAACATGATAACCTAAATAGAATTATTAGAAGAGATACATACTTTCACATTACTTCACATGCTATATATGATCATACTTCACAGAATCAACTATACAAATCATCATATTACTTCAAGTAGTGCCGACAAGGCCATGATCATCATAATACATAAAGTAACTCCGACAAGGCCACATCATTCACATAACACCGCCACCATAAGTGGGACATACAAATCATAACATAATTCAAGAGCAATAATACTTAAAATAAAGAGAATTAGGACAAGTACCACTAATCCATTCTCTCCACTTCACTCCTTAGATAAATCATCCAATTCAATATTATAAGGCCCTTACCCATGGCCATAAACATCAATTCAATGCATCAACTACAATACTCAATGAATCTAGGTTAATACAATATATATTTATCAATCTAAGACAACCTATACATCAATTGAATATAATTCTTGCCTTATTAAATAGCCCATAGAAAACTACACTAGAATTCATAAGCATTAAGTCAATATCAAGTAACCCATAAATTAGTCAAAAACTAGGGTTCATCAATTACATGGGTTCATAGTTTAATTGAGTTAAAATCATCTACTTAACAACAATTTAATCAACATACAATGATTAAAAACCTTTAATGCAAGAACCCATGGATAGATAAAAAAATTGGACAAGTTCATCTTTTAAAACTTTAGGAAACTCTTTGAATTTTGGGATCCTTGATGAATAGAGTTTCAAGGATCAAAAAACATACCTCAATGATGTTAATCCTCTAATTTGCTGAAGAATCACCACACAAATCTCCAATCCAAGCTCTTTCTTGAGTTTTGACTTCAATGGAGTTCTAGAGAATTTCTAGGATATATTGGGTTTTGATTTTGAAGAATGAATTCTCGTAAGTGTTTAAGGCTTATAAACAAGATTAAAATACCCAAAATATCCTTTAGGAACCTCCCTTTCTCTTATTTGGACGTGTGTTGAAATTACCATTTCGCCCCTTTCACTTAACAGTAACTGCGCAGGAATACAGTCTACCACCAACGGACCAATTGACGGACAGTCACCCAACCAACGGACCGTTCTGTTGGTCCGTGGTTTGGGACTGTTGCTGGTACTTGGCAGAATATCTCCCACGCCTAAGTGTAAACCTACGCCCCTCACCTACGGGATGTCGATTGCCTCCGTAGGTTGGGCTGGTTTTTGACAGCTTGGGCACTTATGAAGGGTCCTTCCTCAAGGACCCTTGTATGGTCCTTGGGGATGTTTGCCAGACGTTTCCAACCCAAACATGCTCGTATACAAGTTTAGGACCTCTCACATCAATTTCACCCAAAAATAACATGTAAAACTCAACGAAACATGTCAAGACACACAAGGTCATTTCAAGGCAAACCTTTCGAACGTCATGGACGTTCTTCGATGTTTGATCTCCAAACTTCACGAAACTTTACACACTACCTATATACACCATAAAAACTCATTTAAAGACCACATAACTTGAAGAATCACACATATACACATATGAACACATATGAGGCACATATGTGACTTAGTCGTCGAACGTCTTAGTCGTCCCTTGACATTTGACTTCCAATGCACCTAAAATCTTAGACACTGCCTCAATACCACATTATAGACCATTTTAGGACCTTAGACAATCATTAAAACCATGTTATGCTTTAGCTTCACCTAAGTCATTTTGGGGATCTTACAATCTCCCCCACTTGGACAACATTCGTCCTCGAATGACACTTGCCACTCTCCGAACACTTCCAAGAATAGAGATTCAATTATCAGCTCATAAACATACCATATAACACCTTATACAATACAAGCATCTAGAGAAAACATCAATTTCACATAGTCAAGAAAATCAACACAACAAGAAACTAGAAGAAAATTCTATAACTCATCATGTCATAAAAACTCACATCCTTCATTCCAAATAGCAAAAACTTATTTTATATTCATTATCATGCTTATATACATCAGTTTTAACCACATTACAAAAATTTTCAACCAAAAAGAATGAATTAGTCAATTTTTCAAAATTCTTACATTGAACTCTCAAGCTACAGTGAATTATGCAAATTTTTCCAAAAATGCAACTTTTAGGCAATTCATGATAGAAACATGCTAATATGCAAGGTAAAATCATATAAACACCTTTTACAACATAATCATAACTTCATAAAATACACAATGCAAGAAATCAATGAAATTCAATTTCAACAAGACTCCTAAACATCATGCACATGCAACAAACTTCTATGACTTCCTATCACATCTACTAGACATACTCCCCCACATAGAAGGAACTCACACTAAATAAATAAAAGAACTTACCATCATCATCATCACCCTCATCCGGCTTTTCTCCTCTAGTCCGGAGTGCATAGAAAAGCCTCTTTGTTGGAGATCATCTTTTGGAACATTAGGAACAACTTTCTTACCATCTCTAGTAGGACAATCCCTAACTTTGTGTCCATATTTTCCGCATCCAAAGCAAATCCCGATACCCCTTAGATGCTCCCCATAATGCCTCTTTCCACAACTGACACATGTAGGCTTGTCATTTTGAGAACCACCTCCTTTCTCAAATTTTACCTTAAGAACACTAGGTCCATCTTGAGTTTGAGCCCTCTTTTTGAACCTAGGTTGACCTTGATCGGTTGAACCACTTATCTTCCAATTACTAGACATCCTCTTAAGTTTGGACTCCTCTATGGATTGAGCATACACCATAAGTCTAGCTAAGGTCATATCATCTTGTAGGATGGATGTACAACATTCTACTCTCACTAAGTCGGCGACCCCAGTCACAAACCTACTCATCTCATCCCTAGGATTAGACACTAAGGATGGGGCATATCTAGATAATATAGAGAACTTCAAAAAGTACTCCTCAACACTCATATTTCCTTGCTTGAGATTGATAAACTCCTCTACCTTCACCTCCATCCTCTCACGGGGAAAGTACTTTCCTAGAAAAGCTTATTTAAATTCTTCCCACTCAATAGGACCCGACTCAACCGGCCTATTATCCTTCCATTGAGTGTACCACACTTGAGAAACATCCCTCAATTGGTACGAACCTAACTCCACCTTCTTCCTAGATGTAACCCCCATAGCACTCAACACCTTGTACACACCATCAAGAAACTCTTAGGGATCCTCTCCCATCTTAGAGCCAAGAAATATAGGAGGATTAATCATCACAAAGTCTCTCAACCTAGATGTCATATTGCTCTCAACAACATTCACCCTAGGCTCCATACTCAAATTCACTTGAGTAGTCACGGCTCGGGCTAAAGCGAGAAAAGCCTCTTTAATCTCTCTATTAGTCAATTCTAAGTGAACCACCAGAACCTTATTACCTCCTTCCACAATAGTGACTTGATCACCTTGGGCACATTGGGCACCTTGAGCATCTTGAAAACTTGCTCAACTTTCTCAACTTGAGGAGGAATCTCCTCATGCGCATAATTCTCCTCAACTCTCCTAGCCGGCGTCCTCCTCGTATTCATATTCCTAGAAACAGAAGGAAAACCATAAGAAAAGAGTACTCATAACTTTTACTCTACGACACGACATAGGAGTAGAAAAGAAGGGAACTCTATCGTCCTATAACCTCTTGCCCTTATATGTGTCGCAATTCACATCGATGGTAGAGACTCTACTAGACGTGACTTGACGAGACTTTTTGATTTCTAAAACTAATTTCATATCCTATGCTCTGATACCAAGATTGTCACATCCCAAGACCACACCCTAGAAGATATGGCACTCTCGAAGTACAACCGGTGTACTCGACCTCTCTAAGGTCTTATACAAGTCGTTTCGTATCATTCTTCGCATATACATAGTGAAAAATAGTGCGGAATTAAAAGTTTTCACATACATTCTATAAGTCTTTAAATTATCTTTCATATAAAACTCATAGGAAATACTAAGTCTCGTTTCATCAATTCTTAGACACAATAATACTTGGGACATTGCCCATACAATAGGAATATAGAAATGAGAAAAGACATAAAGTGACACTTGAAGTGGTCCCGAATTTTTAAAAAGACACCTTAACTATGTAGATGTCCTATTACCCCCCTAAACTATTCCGAACATATATTATTACATCATTTTTGGATCAATTCCAGATTTTAAATGGCAAGTGTAATCACACACCAATCACTGTGTGACACGTGTTAGTTCAGTCTGAAATATTATTTTTTTTCATTTTAAGTTTTTCTTTATTTCTTTCTCTTACTTTTTGACTTATTTTAGTTTTCTTATTTTTATTTTTATTTATTTCAATTTTTAATTTATCTTCCACCCCAACAATCAAGCTCCCTCCATTTTCTTTCTTTATTTCTTCTCCTTCACCTCTTATCCTCACCTAACCCCACACCCATATCAAGTTGAGCCCCTCCATTTTCTTTCTCTTTTCTTCTTCTTCTTTGGTCAAAATCTTACTTTCCAAAATTATACTATTTTTTTGGACTTTGTTGAGTTATTGATAACAAAACTAATTATTTTTCTAATAAAGATCAAAATTTTGAACGTAACATCATTTAATTTATCTCATTTTCATATAAATTCAAAACTAGAAATGATAATTTTGAAAGCATAAGAATTCTCCGAAAATTGAAAAGTTTAATTAGAACTTGGATAAAAAACTAAATAATGTCTATTAGTCATCTTCAAATATAATGGGTTTATCACATTGTCCGAAATGTATTAAAATATCTAGATATAATTTTAAAATTGAAGAGAGTTAAACTAATAGTAGAATAAAGAGAGATGGAGTTGTGGTAAAAAGTGACATTGAAAGTAATAAGTAAATGAAGATGACAAGGAATTTTGAAGAAGAAGGAAGAAAGAAAAAGAAAAAAATAATAAAGAGAAAAAGTTAAAATAATAAGAAAAATAAAAATATATATTTTATAGTAAAATTCTTGTAAAAATAAAATTATATTCATTTTTTTAGTTTGTTCACGCTCTTTAAGAGAGTGCATACACTCTCCATGCTAGGTGGACAAAAAATGATGTAATAATATCAGTTTGGGATTGTTTAGGGGGGTAATAGGACACTTACATAGTTTAGGTGTCTTTATGAAAAATCGGGACAACTTCAGGTGTCACTTTATGTCTTTTCTCTATAGAAATACATAGTCTATTACAATACTTCAATAAGTGAAATAAAAGACATCTATGCCCTCGAGTCAAATGAGGAAATACTTCAACTTCACTTGAATGATGCTACGATCCAAGTCTTGCTTTCCAATGCACCTCACCTACAAACCATTATAGAGATAGATAAAAACATGGAATTAGTACAACCACATGTACTAGTATGACATAATGCATAAAAATCATGAAAACAAACATTTATTGAAAATATGCATATTTTGATCTAAATATCATAATATAATCATAAGAACAACATTTAACATCTTAGAAGCACACAAGAAATCATTTAAGCAATTTAGGACATTTTTAGAAAACCTTACAGTGAAGTCGTGTCACTTTACAATGACTTAATTCACTGTTTCAGTGAAGTTTCTCAACTTCATCATAGTCACCTTCTAGCATGTAATTTCCCCACTAAAAGCTATCCTAAGACTCACTTAAGCAATACAAAGACAGACCGCTCATACACCCTCTCTAAGCATGCCTAAATCATCATCAAGACTACTTATAATGAGACATACATTTACAAAACAACAAAAGACATAACATGTATAATATAACATTCTCCATACCAAGGCTATCAAAAGACTTACTTAAGTACTCCTAAAAGAGAACGCCCATACACTCTCTTCAAGGTTACCTAAATAATCTTTAAGACTTCCTAAGTTTATATCATGACCAATGTATCAACCAACTTCCCTAACTAGAGTCATTCTCAATACTTCCCTAGATAAGACATGAAGAGATCATCCCTTAAGCCCCCTTCACACTTTAACTAAGGAATCCTTAAGTCACTCTAGATTAGATACTCATTCATTACATGATTTCTAACATAAGCATTTATTTCATTAGTTCATTAAGAGACATTCATCACATAGAGGACATTCATGTAATGGTCTTGGAGAAGACCTAGGGACTCTCTCTAACATCTTCAAGCTTATTGTGGAATGTCTAGATAACGTCTCATACCACCACCTAAACTTAATAGAACTTCTCTAATGCTAATAGGTATCCAATATGATGAGAAATGGCAATAACCGACATAGACCATGGTAGGAAAACATGGAATCCAGAGTTGTAACCTACTCCGATGGAGGGTGTTCTAATTGCCAATGGTAGAACTTGGACACATTCCATGTAGGCACATGGTTAAAGAATATGAAGGGCTTACTTTGTACTCTAGCCTCATCCTTTAACTAGAGCTACTTCCCTTACCATACTCACCCGGTGCTAGCCTTTGTTCTCATGGAGTAATTTACATTAAAGGTTCATACAAAGGGGTTCCATATCAAATTCATAACCCAATTACACATACCCTACCAAAGAGGTCCCCTAAAGCTGCCTTACAATGGCGACAAGATAGCTCATAATGACTTTCCTAAGGATTGATATGATGTCGTTCGAGTCAACCAACCTTAAGTCCATCATTCATTACAAGAAGGATACCTTTACGGCTTTCGACTTCAACGTTCATAACATTACCACTAGGTTCAAGGTTTCACATAAAGGACTCTATTAACATCATTCAAGGTCTCATGTCATTCATACATTCAGGACTAAGAGGCTTTAGCATCCTTAGTCAATACATCTCATATTCACATTCATACATGCATCAAGTAAGGGACACAGGTTTACCACACAAGACACACTAAGACTTCACTTTATAACATATAGCATATCATATTCAAGAAGCACATAGGAACAACCTTCATCACCTTTAGGCCACCCTATACACTACTATAACTTCGTCGATATAGTTATCATAAGACTCAATAACCAATTAGGAAGAATCATGCATCAACTCTAAGACTACACATACAAGAACATACTCATAGTCTAACAGGATCACCAAAATAGCATCATTAGAAGAGACACCCACTTTCACATTACTTCACATGTAGGTAGATATTATCATACTTCACATAATCAACTACAAGTAGTGTCGACAAGGCCATGATCATCATAATACATAAAGTAACGTCGATAAGGCCACATCATTCACATAACACCGCCACCATAAGTGGGCCATACAAATCAGAACATAATTCAAGAGATATAATACTTAAAATAAATAGAATTAGGGCAGCGTACCACCAATCCATTCTCTCCACTTCACTCTTTAGCTAAATCATCCTATTCAATACCATAAGGCCCTTACCCATGGCCATGAACATCAATGCAATGCATAAATCATAATACTCAATTAATCTAGGTTAATTCAATATATATTTATCAATATAAGACAACCTATACATCAATTAAATACAATTCTTACATCATTCAATAGCCCATAGAAAACTACACTAGAATTCATAAGCATTAAGTCAATATCAAGTAACCCATAAAGTAGTCAAAAACTAGGGTTCATAAATTACATGGGTTCATAGATTAGTTGAGTTAAAATAATATAATTAACAATAACTCATCCAACATACAATGATTAAAAACCTTTAATGCAAGAACCCATGGTTAGATCATAAAATTGGACAAGTTCATCTTTGAAAACTTTAGGAAACTCTTTGAATTTTGGGATCTTGAATAGAGTTTCAAGGATCAAAAGCCATACCTCAATGATGTTAATCCTACAATTTGATGAAGAATCGTCACTCAAATCTCCAATCTAAGCACTTCCTTGAGTTTTGGCTTCAATTGAGTTCTAGAGAATTTCTCGGATATTTTGGGTTTTGATTTTGAAGAAGGAGTTCTCCTAAGTGTTTAAGGCTTATAAACATGTTTAAAATACCCAAAAGACCCTGTAGTAACCACCGTTTATCTTATTTGGACTTGGATGAAATTACCATTTCACCCCTTTCACTTAACAGTAACTGTGTAGGAAGACAGTCCACCACCAACAGACCAATCGACGGACAGTCACCCAACCAACGAACCGTTCTTTTGGTCCGTGGTTTGAGACTGTGGCTGGTCCTTGGCAGCATCTCTCCCATGCCTAAGTTTCAACCTACGCCCCTCACATACGGGGCATCAACTGACCCACTGGGCCTCGATTACCTCCGTATGTTGGGCTGGTTTTTGACAACTTGGGCACTCATGAAGGGTCCTTCCTCAAGGACCCTTGGATAGTACTTGGGGATGTTTTCCCTGACGTCTCCAACCCAAACATGCTCTTATACGAGTTTAGTACCCCTCACATCGATTTCACCCAAAACGAACACGTAAAACTTGACGAAACATGCCAAGACAGACAAGGTCATTTCAAGGAAAACCTTTCGAATATCATGGACGTTCTTCGATGTTTGACCTCCAAACATCACAAAACTTGACACACTGCCTATATACACCATAATAACTCATTTAAGGACCTCATAACATCATGAATCACACATAAACACATATAAACACATATGAGTCTCATAGGTGACTTAGTCGTCGAACGTCTTAGTCGTCCCTTGACGTTTGACTTCCAATGCACCTAAAATATTAGACACTACCTCAATACAACATTATAGAACATTTTTTGACCTTATACCATCATGACATCCATGTTAGGATCTATGTTCACCTATGTCATTTTTGGGATCTTACAATAAGTAAAGTTTTGCTTTATATAACTTGTAACATAAGTAGTCATCACCTCATAAAGCAATATAGACCAATAACATGTTCATAAACATATCCAACTTCATATAAGAGAAAAAACATGTATCATAAGCATCATACCTTTTATGTTATCATATTACGTAAGAACAATCTCCTAGAACTTCCCTTAGAGTCAACTTGTGCAATGTCTAGGTAGAGTCCCATACCCCCACCTATACTAAGTAAACTCTTCAAGTCACCCTATTTAATGTTAATTTACTTGTCTTTCATTTTACTTGAGGGAACATTCGCCTTAACCGACATTAGACCATGTGAGATAAACATGGAATCCGGTTTCATAAAACCCCACACCGAATGAAGGTGGTCAACCGTCCAAAGTAGAACCAAACATAAAATTGATTTCTAGGAGGATCCACTAGCTAGTATCCTATTGTGGAAACATAGTTCAAGAACTAGGATATATATTAGAGACCCATAGTTCCACATTACATGGTAGCCTCTATCTCATGAGAGTCATTGTGAACCTACCTTCCAACTAGGTAAGGGACACCTATCATAGCTATTCCATCGGTGCTAAGCTTAATTCACTTTGTGAATGACCTTTAAGTCATCATTTATTCATTAATCTTATCATAAGTCATAAGAGATTAACTCTAACATTTCAAAAATCCAAGACTTTGCTTAAAGTCTAACATAGGTATCTTGAGGTGTAGACAATATTTTTTGGACTATAATAAAGAATATATGTCATTTGGGAAGTGTAGAAACCAAAACATCTAAGAACGTTCATGCCGTTTGGAGATGTGGTTTAAGGACGTACTAGCGTGCCTTAGCCTATTTGACTAGTTTTTAGGAGTCGGAAATTCATGAAATTAGGTGGAAGGCTGTATAACATGTGTCTAGTATGATTCGTGGTTGAAACATCCAGGTACGACTCCCCAAGGACGAACCAAGATCCCTTGAGGAGGACCCTAGTACGTAGAAGGCAACACTGCCTAAGCTGTGTGCAACCATGGAAGACAAATAACGGCTCTTGTGTGGATCGATGGGGCATCGATGCCAAACGTCATCCCACACTTATACAAAATGGGGAATACCTCTCCTGCAC
Organism: Solanum sitiens; assembly: GCA_016801875.1. Taxonomy (NCBI): domain Eukaryota; kingdom Viridiplantae; phylum Streptophyta; class Magnoliopsida; order Solanales; family Solanaceae; genus Solanum; species Solanum sitiens. The sequence continues at coordinate 292,282 of JABWTJ010000261.1, forward strand.
AAGTCTCTGAACAAAACGACGACTGTGCAGGACGGAGGGGGGCCAAGTCGTCGACTCACGGACGGCCCGTCGATCGGGGTTTCGTCTGTGAGGGTCAAGTTTTCCTGCACGTTTTTAAGTTGGTTCATTTAATTAGTTAAGGGTTTAGGTGGTTAATTAGGGGTTTCAGAGAGTCTAATTAGGTTAATTAACCCTCCATATAAAGACCCCAACCCCCATTAGTCTTAACACAACTCACAAAATAAACTCTCTTCCTTCTCTCTACTTTCTCTCTCTATTGGAAGACACCATTGAAGAACAAGCTAGGGAAGGGTTTTGGGGGATGTTAAGGGGAGATTTAACCATCAAATATTCATCAAAACATTTAGATATGTGATATATTCACCTTTGAGACTTCTTTCCTCAAAGGGTTCAATCAAAGTTTTTCTAAAAGTTGAGTTTTCAAGTGGGTTTCATCCAATCTCGAAATTTATGTTGTGAACTAAGTTGTTTATGGTTTCTTTAGGTTATAATGGATAGATTAACATGTATTTTAACTGTATCATGATAATGGTTAATGTTTTTGTCTAAATTGTAGAACATGACCCTATACACTTAACCCAGGTTTGATCTTGATATGAATTAGGTTGTATTTGGTTCAATTGACTTGGTCATAGATTGAATGCTATTAGATGATGATGTTACACTGATCATAAAAAAATTAGAATTATTTGTAGTCTTTCATGCTAGTTCTTGAGAAGTAATCTAGGTTATGATGAATTGACCTAATCCTAAGCTTTGACCTAGTCTTGAATTGTGATGTAGAGATTCTTTTAACATTCTGATCATGTTGGTTATTGAATTATGATGAATTGGTGACCTAAGCAAATTGAACTAAGGGTTGATGGTAAGACCTTGATCATGAATTGTGAAGGATACATGGTAAGTCTTGTGATCCCTATACTTTACTTCAACTTATGGTGATTTGTGATTAAGTCATGATGTGGTATTGGAGTGTGCCTTTCTTAGGTTTAATAGGGTGGTATTATGTTGAATTGAAATGTTTTGTCTATGGTTGTAAGGTTGATTTAGATGAAATGGTATAAGGATATTGATGAATACCAATGTGCCTTATTATGAATGAATATGTAAATGTGTTAACCTTACTTATGTGAATTGTAGTGAAAGGACTACACTTATGCAATTTTAATTGAGCTATGATGGTGATGTTTATACAAGGGTTAAACCCTATGACCTAAACTAAGTTATGATTGATAAATAAAGACATTAAAGAAATTTCAAAAAGGGACTCTAGCTTAGCACCGAGTGAACTAGATTGAGGAGTGTCCCGGTAGGACCACTAATATACTCTTCAGATTGGAGACTATAATGCATGTATCATAAAGAGGGTCCCAATTATATCTCCTAGTTCATGAACTATGTTTACCCCATAGGAATACTAGGTAGTGGATCCATGTAGTCGCTATGTTCATGTCTTAGGTACTACCTTGGCAAGTAGTCCACCTTCTTTCGGTGTACGATTCCATGACACCGGATTCCCCATTAGCTCATGTGTTCTATGTCGATTAAGGCAAGATGTTCCCAAAAGGTAAAATGAATTAATGTATGAACTCTAACTAAGATGACCTAAAGGGTTTAACTTAGTCTAGGTAGGGGTATGGGACTTTATCTAAACATTGCACTAGTTTACCTTAAGGGAGGTCTTAGGAGGATGTTTTTATACTCATATATGCTTATGAGAGTAAATGATATGTATATGATAATGTGGTGACTCTATGTGTTTAATGATATTCTATGATGATGATTATTCTTATGAATATGCATTTAGTCTAAAATGTTAAAGTATGATGTTATGCATTCTTAAAGGGTATATTATGTGAAGTTTGGCATTGGTTATGGGTTCTTGTTGGGTTACTTGATTGAGTAAGGTTATGGGGCCTTGCTTAGTCATTGCACTTGTGACCTTATGGTGATTCATGATTAGTTGTCTTGCTCATTATGATATGATAAACTCTTATTTGTGCGTGTAACCTTAGTACTTGATGATAGAGTTATGTTAGATTATGGGATCAAGTATGTTGATATGCATTTGACTTGTGTGGAATTGTTGAACATGTATTAGTGATTGGTATGGATTGATTGATTTGTGCATAAGGCTTTTAAAAGATAAAATGGCATGATTTAACTAAATGTCCCTTTTTAGCATGTTTTGATGTTATATGTGCATATGGTCTCATACTTAGTACAAGTGGCGTACTAACCCCATTTTCTTCCCTTTTCCCAATATTTTAGGTTTCGGTCGTTGAAGGCTTATTAAAGATGACTTGAATAAGACTTGGATATTCTCTACCATCCAAGTGGGTAGCTCCTCACTTTCCGAGGGCGATGCCGATATCTAGCTTACGGAGTTAATTTATTTTTTAGACTCTTATGTTCATTCCAATTCATTTGAGTACGACTTGTATAAGCCAATATGTGGCTTCTTTACATTTGATGTAGGGCTATGCCCAAATTGCTATGATCATTTAGATGGTCTGAGATGAGACAATCTTGAGACTCTATTGTATGTTATATATATGTATGTGCAATAAAAGTAGAAGACTATGTAATCTTCTTATACGAAGGGTCTGTGTATACTTGATATATTTATATGTATGTGTATGTAGAGGTTTATGTAAACCTCAATGTAGAAGTAGTAAAAATTTAATTTTTCCGTATTTTGGCATATGAATGTTATTATGAATGCTAAGAGGTTGGTCTTAGTCCTCAAAGAGGATGACGACGCTGGTTACGTCTAGGGGGTGCTCCTCGGATGTGACATTAACTTCTTGTATAAACATGATCATGAGCTCTTTAGGATTAGATGAGAATTTCCTTTCATTGTAACCCTTCGTTTGTGATATTAACATATCATAAATCATCTTGTGTAATGCATACAAGAGAATATAATAAACTTGCATTATTGTATTCTTATCATGATCTCACAAGTTAACATATTCATAGCCCAACGTATACATATAGCATCATCATACATACTTCATTAGCATTGTAACATCATTTATAGGCTAACATAAACATCATATATTAATCACGAGTTTAGAAGACTTACCTCTTGCTTCAAAGGTCCTTATTCAAGAACTTATATTCAATATACAACAACCACCCAACACCATAGTGAACTCAATAGTATAATCAATACTAACTCTTCAACTCATAAACAAGTCTAATTCGTAAAGTAGAATAAGGGAAAGGGTCATTTAGGAGTTCATTCTAGTCATAGTCTGAATCCCAACAATTACATGCTACCAAGTAGTAGGTATAACCCAATCAAAACAATCATTTAGATAGGGAACATGCTTCACACGAAATTCAAATATTACAAGACAATACCCATCAATACATACATAATTAGCCATAGAAAATCATTATTTTTCGACAATAGTCATTGATCTAGAGTTAGGAAGAAAACCCATTTTGTAGAGTAAAAACCCTGGGATTTGAATTTCTTGAAAACTATCTTTGAAAGGACCTCTTGGGGAAAGGAATCCCAAGATGAAAAAGCCATACCTTATTGAGGAATATTCCACAAAAATTGAATGGAAATCTTGAAGTCCTCGTCTTCTTCCTTAAGCTTTTCTTGTTCTTCAATGGAGTTTGAAAAAGATAGCGTTCTGGAGAGAGATAACAGAAATTCGTTTGATTTTGTTTAAGTGTGTAAAAAGTGGTCTAAAACTGACCTATAATCAATATATAGTCGTCCTATAAAATACCAAAAATATCCTTCACTTAAATGGGTCTTTTTGTGATGTTAAATTACCAAAAATACAACTTCAACGAATTTGGGAAGTGGCTGCGCGTCGCGGGGACAATTTCCATTTTTTTCTGAATTTTGGGTCGAGGCAGTGTGCCTCGTGGAAGCCTCGCGTCGCGAGGCTGCCTCCCAAATCTTGGGTAAGTAAACCACATGTGGGCTGGGCATCGCGCAATAGCCCCATGGTTCTTGCTCGCGCAGGCTGCTTTGGAACCAACCTACCCATGTTGGGGTCCTCCCCAAGGACCCTTCGGGTGGTCCTTGGGTGTCGTTACCATACTTTTAGTCTACATACTACCTATACAAAGTATTTTACTAGTTTTAGACTTTATTTTACACTTCCAAACGTTCACCAAACATAGGGACGTCAATTAGTTTAATTTAGCTAGTTTCCGGACGTCAAGGTCTTTCTTTGTCATTTTGGCTCTAACCTTTTACAAATGAATTTATTTCATTAATATATTTCTGGAAATATCATTTTGAACATTATTTAATAGATTAGGATCTAGTCTAAGTGATGGAATTTCCGTAGTGTTACACCTCAAATGCAAGAAATATCCAAAAGTCAAATAAAAATAAGACAGCGAGGGAGGTAAAGGCAAATCTTGTCTACGCAGTTGCTCCATCTTTCATAGCTCAATTCCCATAATAACACTCTCAACATGAGCATCAGTGCTCGGAGTCACCTCAGAAGGACCGGATCCACTGGACCCACCGATGGTGGTGTCTCTCAAAGACGTCTATCACGCAATCTCAAACATTGTATCCTCAAGGTTATTCTGATCATTATAAGCCTCATCCTCTCGCACATCAATCTACTCCTCGTTGGTTTTTACCTCTGAATCATCAGCTAATGCATCATCCCTATGTACATCTCTAGTAGTGGTCAGAGGAATAAAAATGTAACTGGGGCATCTACATCATCGATTGCATCCAATAGTTAAGTGAAGTCTGTAGACTTGAGATAGTCTACATCTTTCTTCAGATCTTTCACTTTGACTTTCACGGGCGTAACCTCAGAAGACTCCCCTTGTCTACTCTCAAAAGCAACAACTCTTGCCGTTTAATCATCAATAGAAGTCTGGATGGGGGATCAGTGTAGCCAGGATGTCACACTCAATTATCAATGGGATTATTGCCTCTACTTGAGTGGCCCTCAAATCATCCGAATAGTCCATGTGCCCTATCTTCAAGATAATAGCCTGAGTAATCTTAGTTGTCTAGGAAAATAAGAAGCACCAGGATCTACTGAAGAAGAAGTAGGAGCAAATGTACCTCAAGGCCTGGAGATTAGATTAGCAAAAAATACCTCTGTAGGTATAAAATCAATGTCCAACTCCGGAGATGTATCAACTGTAGATACTCTCCTCCTGTCAGCCTCCACTCGAGTGTACTCGTCCTTAATATGGCGGATGTAAGTGGAGGATGACGGGGTAACCTCAAAGAATCTAGTAACATCTCGAGAAACTTCAACATGCCGGCATAGCTTAGTGATCAGAACTAGGAATGGTAGGAAGGTTTGGTGTTGATTCTCCCTCATGGGCATCTCCTACTCTATAAGAAGTCCCATATCAATGCTCTTACTGTATATTATCATTCAAAGGTAGTCCGCCTTAGAGTGGCAGAGGATGGACTCATTTTGGGACAAACGAGAAACGAGCAGCAATACTTATGTCCCTCGAGTCCCATATCGATGCTCTTCCTGGACATTATCATTCCAAGGTAGTTCGCCTTAGAGTTCCAGATGATGGACTGTTTGTGGGACAAACCAGAAATGAGCAGCAATACTTATGTCCTACTTCTCAATGGGGCCCCTTCCTCGATCCACCTCAGGGTGGTATCGGAAGTCAGCGGTGCAAACCAACTCTTAAAGTCATCTAGGGACTGAGTGGTAGGCAACTTCTCATATGTAGTTGTAGCACCTAAAGCTCTACCAAGTACACTATTAATGTGGTTGCCACTTCACCCGACTTCCTTTCCCCGGACCATGACCCACTTCACCCGTCTGAAGGCACTAGCTTCTTCTTCCCCTTGGGCACTGGCTCTCTATATGTGGTATAGAACTCTCAAACCCATGTGGGAATGTAGAGTCCTTGAGGTCTGGTGAAATGCTCAAATCAGTGGAAATGGAGGGTGTCCCTCACTATAGAGTATCTTCCCTCAAGGCCCATTGTAGATAGCAGCTTCTCTTTTAGAATAATCCCAACACATCGTCTTTTAATCTATTGAGTAGCGGGGGAGGAGGAACTACTGGTGACACTGGATCCACATGAGGTGCCAGAGTTGGCATTGTATTTTCTGGAGAAGAGGTTGTTGGGACTCTAACTGAGTTAGGAAGAGATCTAGCATGGATATCTTCTCTCAGAGATTGTAAGATCTTGTCATCTTTCGGCTCGGATAACACAGCTTGGGAGTTGCGGGCCTCTCCCTCACTGTCGGAATTGCCCACCGGACTCTTAGATATAGGCCTCTTGCCCATGGCTTTTACTATCTTTAGAGGTTCTTGCCTTCTCTTTTTAGGAGGGTTTGCTCCTTTTTCATTTATTGTTATCACACATGCACTTTTACGGGATAGAATATCAATTTTGGTTCTTGACTTATCTGCAAAGCATCAGAAGAAGTTAGAAATAATTTAAGCAAAAGCATAAAAAAATGGTTGCAGACAAACTCGCCAAAATGGTTGGCGAGTCGCCGAATCTATTTGGCGAGCTATATCGAGCTCGCTGAAAGGATTGGCTCAAAAATATCCAAAACAATTTGCATGTCGTTAATGGGAAGGGTTATTCGGCGAATATCCAACAACATTCGATGAGAAAGGACTAGCCCGCCAAAAGTTACATTGCTTTTATGGATTTGGGGCGCTGAAAAAGGTGATCAAGGAAGACCTTTGGTGAGTCTCCAAATGTACTCAACGAACTCAAGCTTCTCGCAGAAAGTTGCAGAATCTAACTCAAGATTAAGCCTTAAATTAAAGGCAATAAGGGAATATTCGGTAAACCGCCGAGTGGTTCACCAATCTCGACTTAGCTCGCCAAACGAACCCACATCCCGTCTTTCAACCCTATCTTCAAAATTCAACCTTGAATCCCCCAAAAACAAAAATCAAACTATGCACCCAAACTACTCATAATCCCGGGATACTTAGAATTCTCCCGGTTTAGCCAACTTTGGTCATTTGACGACTTTTTCCCTTATGAATGACGTCAATCGTTCCATCATTGGGAAAATTAGTTCATTTGGCAAAAATACAGGTTACTTAGACTTCAACCGACTAGACCCAACAATAATTTAAACAGACCCAACAATTTTAATCACTTTTAAGCACGGAAAAATTGGAAAGTTAACAACAATGGCATTATAGGCATACAATTATGATCAGAGAGGCCCAACACACATCACTAAGATAAAAATTCATTGTAAATGAGTAAAAATCACTAATTATAGGTTTGGGGTTCGGAAAACCAACCTTTGAATTTGAATAATCAAATCATAAAGCTAGGTGGCAATGATGTCAAACTCCGAAACAAACTTGATGACAAAATGCAGTAAAGATGCAAAAATTATGGAAAATGTTATGCGGGTGTGAGTTTGAGAAGTTTAAAAGTGACGGATAATGAAAGAGTCGAAATTTTAAACCTTTGGCCTTTAAAACCGTCCAGTTCTCTCCCATTCAGCGACATAAGTATTGTTCATCAACCCACTCGGCGACACACCGAGTGGGCAGTTACCTCGCCAAGTTTTACAGAACATCCAATTAATGTGGGGGTCCAAACGACATAAAAGATCATGACCGCCGACCTGGTCGGCAATTCGCCAATTTGCTCCTAGGCTCGCCGAGTTTTACAAACTCCAATTTTAAATTATCTTGAGTCTAATGGTTGTCCAAGTTGGCCTCGCCGAACTCTTCGGTGAGTCATCGACTAGATTCTTAGCTCCCCAACCTGCACTTGTTCAAACACATTCCACACTTTGACCTACAAAGTCAACACACCATTATATCTAAAACATCAATAAAGCGATAAAACATTAGGTAGCCTCCCAAGAAGCGTCTTAGTTAATGTTGTGGCATGATGCAAGTCCACGTTCAAACCGCATTTTTGGGTTGACTATAGTGTCACTAGGCAACCCCCCTTGATGTCTCGGGTTTAAATGAGATGAGATATGACCCATTTGGGTCTCCAACTTTTTGATGGAGACGGAATGGGAGCTAACCATATGGCTAACCTTCCGACAACCTTCCGAATCTTTTGACTTTTGACGCTCGTGGGTAGGCACATACCTATCCTTTTCCCCATCCTTCCAATTGGTCAGTCCCTCCATTATCTATCACGGTCTCTCCAACCTTCATCCTTGCTCAAACCTTGGTTACCACCCTGCCTCGGGTAGTTTGTACGATAACCACCTCCATGGTTGGCTAAGAAATTAACCTTCTCATTATACAAAGCTTCAAACTTAGTTTCTTCAGGATTCACACACCCAACACCAACAACATTGAAACTCCTAGCACCAGCTCCGATGACATTTTTAGATAAAATGTCAAGTGTCATGATTTTGTCCATATTATGATCCCTCTCTTGATCCTTCTCCATCTTCTCCTTGGTCAATTTAAAAGTGAGGGGAGAGACCTGGTATTTGTGGGTGTACCATGCCCGGTTGATCTTTTTCATGCCTTCCAAAAGATGAGTTGCTATCACATAAGGTTGGTGCATCAACCATCCAGAAGAAAGTTGGTCAGCAACGCCCTTGTTTACGAGTCAAGGTTCCAATAATGATATCACAGCAATACGTTGTTTGGCAAGACATGAGTTGGGCATTGCAGCACCAACTTCTTGAATTGCATCCGAGTCTCATAAATTGGCTCGCAGTCCAAACGCTTCAAGCTCTAAATGTTACCCGAAGTGTCATCATCTTCAAGGAAGGGAAAATCACACTAAAAATACGATGACAAGCTCTTCCCATGAAGTGATTAAGTCTCATGGAAGTTCAGCCAGCCACCTACATGTTTCTCCTATCAGAGAGAACGGGAACAATCTCAGTAGGTCGGCCCTTGGGATATGTTATTGAAGGAGAATGGTCCGAAAAGATCAACAAAATTTCGTATATGCTCATGGAGATCCTCATGAGCGAAACCACCGAAAAACCCCTTCAATTGAAAGAGTTGAAGAATAGTGATAGTAATATGGAACACATCATTCCCTTCAACCAGAGGCAAGCGAATGGCACCAATTCCACCCATCAGATGTTGGTCATTAACGTTAGGCTCATTTACATCATTGAGATTTCCAATGTCATCTTGGTGGCCAACTTGGCTACCATTTCTTTCTTTCACACTTATACTTTTTGTTTCAAAACACAAACAAGAAAACAAAAACTAAAACTAAGTAGATTTGACTATGACTGAAAAGAAAGAAATTCAACTTAACCAAAGCATCTTAACCAACACCACTCCGCCATTTTGATTAATGTTTTCATGAAACTTCTTCCAATTCTAAGTGTCACTGATCGCTCGTCAGTATAATAACCCAAAAAAATGAGTTTGGGTCGAATCCCACAGGGAGCGGTACATGGTTAAGATTCAATAGTAAAGTATGCATATGTTCAAGTAAATCATAGGAGTAGACGTTTACGAATAAAAATATGATTCAAATTTAGGGGTTTAAATAAATGTCAAATAATAGGGTGTTTGAATTTAACTATCAACCACAACAACAACAACTAATAGGAAATTAACAATATTGAGATGGGTTATTGGAATGTGATTTGATTATAGGCTAGACTTTTGTGGGGGTAAAATTTCACTCGAACAATGTACCCTGATCAAGTTGGTCACTAACAAGCAAGCAAATAAGCACATCCTACACTTCAGTCCATCACTCTCTCGAGCTGAATGTGTGGAAAAGGATTTAGGATTCACTCACTCAAGCTGAACCCATAAAAACACAATACCCATAAACCATTAATTCAGTAATCTTGGTTTTAAAACCTCTCTCTTGATCAAGCCAAAAACACGAAGGTAGAACTGCATTCGCAACTAGAATTCTTTCAATTGAACTACAATTACTGATTGAGTCTAGACTAAAACTGTAGCATCCTCGAAATTAAGAGGACCCACCAAATGGTTTGGAGAAACGCTGAAGTCCAAACCGCTGCAAGTGTCGTCAATCTGTCCTCTGACCTGCACCTATAAAAATAGTAAATAGTAGGGGGTTAGTACACCACTTGTACTAAGTATGGGTGTATGCACACATACACATAAAGATATGCATGATCAATGAAAGTTGTTCCTAAGCAACATGCCATTTCTGGAAAGTCTAGTCATTAGACTTTCCTAATTCGTTCGTTGTGAATTGTGGTATGAATATGATGTATTTTAATGCATTCAAAGCACACAACTCATTTTATATATGATTACAAGACATTAGTATCATCAACATAATTTTAGAACAACTCGAGCGAAGATTTGAGATTTTGATCCTCTTAGGTCGAGAGTTCCTCTTTGTACACTTAGATTATTTTTCAGTCTTTTTCTTCTTGTTGTTGTGTAGTTCAATAACTCCTTTGGTCCTATGTTTTACTTACAAGTGCAATGATTCATTGTATTCTCATACCCACAATGAATCAAGTAAGTAATTCAAGAGATTAAGGAAATGACTTAACTATAATTTGGGGCATGAATATATTTATAAGTCATTACTTATTGACTATACTTATTCTTTAGTTGATTGCATAATGTGCATAGTTCTTGGGGCATATCATTAAAGCTTATGATCTTGCTTGCTTTGGCCATGAATTCTTTATAAGCCAATCTTTATTGGCTAAATACATTAGTTAATCATTTTGGATAAGCATATTTGAATCCTTATTGTCTTTGATATTTTCCTAATAAAGGAAGTCATTATAAACAAATTTTATTTGGCTTTGTTCATTTTCATGACATGAAGGTTCATTATTAGCTATGCCCTTTACTTATTGTAAACTTCATTGGACATGCTTTGACTATTCTTATAGCAAGTCATTCATTACGCTATATATTCATTACATTTCATAAGCAATTCTCTATTGATCATCCCATTGATTTCATTACTTTCATGTTAGGGAAGTTATGGGTTATTTATTTAACATTTTCATATTTTATATATTACACATTTAATATCTACGAGACCTTGTAATTGTGGATGTAGAATTAAGACATCTCAAGTGAGGGCCCAACATATGGGACCTCAACCCGAGGGCCTTCTTTAGCAAACACAGAGTCTACTTCATTCGTTCATTCGTACTTCACATTATTCATTTCATTCATTCGTAGGTTGATGTAAACACCAGCTATACCTAGGATGAAGTTTAAGACTCTCATCGGGATCATGAAGTGCAATGACCAAGAATGACCTAATGTCATTACTTGAATCTGATTTCACCTCCTGATTGTCTTGCACAAACACCTTCGGTATCGTTCATTTATTTATCTTTCATACTTTGAGAAACTTCAACTTTAACCGACATAGATCACGTGATATCATGAAATCCGGTGTCTTTCCCACACCGAAAAGAGGTGGAGTCACTGGCCAAGGTGAAACCAAAACATCCCTAGCTTGCTTAGGTGGAAAACCATTGGCTAGTTCCCTATGTTGGTAGCATAGTTCAAAGACTAGGAGATTTAGGGAGACCCATACCCACCTTGGTTGACAGTCTCATATCATGAGAATTATGTGAACCTCCGCCCTTCCCGAAAGAAGGCATCACCACTCATAACTAGCACATCGATGCTCAGTTTAAAGTTCCTATTTACATTAAACTCATACATCATCGAAGCTTGCTTCTAGCATGATGTAGTCATATCTCAATAGATGATTTCTCATCTCTTCTTTACGTATTAAGTGTGAATTGTCCTTACACTTACATATAGAATGTGATTGAGATTTATTTACTCTTTTGATGACTTGTCATCCTTCCTTTACATTGATGAAATGTGAATTGTCCTTAAATATCATCCTTACTTTACATTGATGAATGTGAATTGTCCTTACATATCATCCTTAGGTGTTAATAAGACTAGTCTCACACATTCTAACACCTACATTCGTGAGTATTCTTTTAACAAATTAGCTTTGGTGGAAGTAAGACTTGTCTCACTTCCTTTAACACCCCATTCTGGTCACTTACTTAATTTAGACCCCTTTAATTATGTTATAACTCACGTTTCTTACTTACTTTAGTGTAGTAGCTTCATATCACCGTTTATGGACGATGAGCACTTCATTCAATGAGTTTCATGTGTTCATAGTTCATTCTTGTGGAGCATGTTGGGAGTTGTCCCAATGAATGCCATCCCTTGGTTATGGATTCATTGATATTACTTTAGAAGTGCTTAATATATATTTTATACTCTTACTACACAAGAATTGGCATATGATTAGTATTGGCTCAAGATTTGGGATGTTAGACTAGCAAATTCATTCTTTTTAGCATAAGCCAATTTTTACGCATGTTCATATTTAAATTGCCATATGTATGAACCCTTAGCCAATCATTTAATCATTTACATAAGTTCCTAGCCATTATCATATATTCATTTTGATCAAATAGAGTTAGCCAACTTTATTAAAACCAAATAGCCAATTTATTCAAGATATGATTTCATAGATGTCTTTGAGCCAATTCTTAGTTTATGGCTTTTAATGTAACGTTTTAAGAACATATGGGACAACATCATATTAACATTTTATGGGTTTAGGATCTTCATAACATCACAACAACAGCAAGTCAACATTCGGCCAAAGACACATAATTCACTTAACACATCACGGACTTAACTTAGCATATTATCGATCCTTAATTATCATGATAAGATTAACTTTACGCAATTACAAGTTCATAAGTTCATTCAATACTCATAATTCAAGAACAATACATGTTAAGAATATCCAGCACCACATACCAACAACATGATCTCTAACCTATTCAACATTGAAATCGAAAAGGATACTAGGGAAGGGAAGTTCGACAAGAACGACGGGAACAACCCTAGTTTTCAAGATCTTGTGAATCATTTGAAGGAAAATACTCTTGGAGAAAGAATTCCACGATAGAAACCCAAACCTTATGTAGAACTTAATCTACTAAGACCACCTTGAACGAAACCTTGAAGAAACCTTGATATTGCCCTAGAGAAATTGATAAATTTTCTGCCTTTTTCTTGCGTTCGTTGCTTACTGTTTTTGCGTCCTTTTTTCCTATGAGTTTGTACGTGATTTTTAGGTTTAAGAAATGATCCTCAATTATACAACTTAGGTTTAATAAATTAATTTAATAAACTAATTAACCAATTACCAAAACGCCCCTCCTAAGTTGACTAAACATAGGAGAACATAACACTTAGTCAAATCTGGAAATTGGTGTTGACTATGGTTTTGGTCAACATTTTGACTTTATATTAATTAATTAAATCCTTAATTTAATTAATTTAGGTACCTAGGGTAAGTACTAAAGTACCCCTAAGTCATTGGAACCAAAATTAACCCTTTTGGACCATCCTAGGTTAAGTACTAGGATGTTTCTTGAGTTATACTAGGTTAGTGTAAGAATTTCATTTTGATCATTTAAACTAATTAATTAAATTGTTAATTTAATTAATTAGGTGACCTAAGATAATTACTAAAGTACCCTTAAGTCGTTAGGACCATAACCAATCCTTTTAACCATCCTAGGTTAGGTACTAGGTTGTCTTTTTTCTTGTTTTAACCGAAATCTAGAAATCGCTTTGTGATTTAGGTTTTTCCCCTTTAAATTAATTTATTAAGTTGCTAAATTAATTTATTAAGTAGACTAGGGTAATTCCTAAAGTATCCCTAGGTTTTTAGGACCTTAACTAGCTCTTTGGACCATCCTAGGTTAGGTACTAGGTTGTCCCTTTCTTGTCTTAATCGAAATCTGGAAATTTCCTTTGTAGTTTCGGTTTTAGCCCTTTTAAATTAATTAATTAATTTGCTAAATTAATTAATTAGGTAACCTAGGAGAATTACTAAAGTACCCCTAAGTTGTTAGGACCATAACTAACCTTTTGGACCATCCTAGGTTAGCTACTAGGTTGTCTCTTCAACTAGTACTAGGTTAGTGTCAACCCAGTTTAGTCCTAGGTTGTCGGGTGCACTAATTAGTTTATTTCGTTTGGTACTAGGTTAGTTAGCTATTTAGGGCAGTAGTTTAGAGTCTAGAATTGATTAGAAAGTTAGGCCCCCATATGCAGTGGTCCCTTGTGCACGTTTTCCCCCCTAACTATCCTAACCGATTTCGGTTAGGGTCGTCCCCTCCTTTGGCAGCTTCTTCACATGTCTTGCACATGTGCTTGCACATGGGTTGGTCGTACTTCCCTAACTAACTATTATTTATAGTTCATTTGGGAATATTTACTTATTGTCCCAAGGACCCTCACTATGTCCTTGGGCACTGCTTAATTTACATGATCATTTTAAATGGTCATGTGGGATGGTACTAGGCTTGACACTTGGATGCCTAGTACTTTGTGTGAAACTATTCTGAACGGATTTTCTTTTAGCTTAGGGTCTTCATTGTAGGTACAATTCTTAAACAAGCTCATTAATGTTAGAAAATTGGCTAACACCCCTTTAAGCCAATATTTCTAATATGCCCAATACTTTGCTTATTTGGGTATTATATAGAAATTGGCTAATACCCCTTAGCCAATTTTCTATACTATGCCCAATATTTCTCAATCTTGGACATTGGGATGCCTACGTATCCCCAATACGCATTCTTAAAGACGTATTAGGCTCTGCAGTAGACATGTAATTTTCCGGAATGTTACAAAACTAACTAAGGTGACTTGAGAGGTTTGACTTAGCCCAGGTAGGGGTATGGGACTCTAACAATGCCTTACACTAATTTGCCTTGATGGAAGCTCTATGAGGTTGATATTATGTATGTATATGATAATGAATGCCAATGATGATAATATGATGACTTTACATGTAAATGATACTTATATGGCAATTGATATTCATATGAACATGTATTTGGTCTATATTGTTAAAATATGATGTTATGTGTCCTTAAAGGTTATGTTATGTGAAGTTGGAGATTATTCATGGTTCTTGTTGGGTTACTTGATTGAGTAAGAGTATGGGGCTTTACTTGGTCATTGCACTACTTTATGAGGATTTATGAATAGTTGTCTTTCTTTGTTATGATATAATGAACTCTTATTCATGCTTGTGATGTAATTACTTGATGATAGAGTTGTATTAGATTTTGGATTAAAGTATGTTAACAAGCATGTTACTTGCTTTGACTTTGATGTATATGTCTTGTTGATTGGTATGGTTTGCTTGATTGTGCATAAGGCTTTCAAAGTATAAAGTATCATGTTTTAACTAAATGTCCCTTTTTAGCATGATTTGATCTTATATGTACATATGGTCTCATACTTTGTACAAGTGGTGTACTTACCCCATTTTCTCCCTTTTTCCCAACATTTTAGGTTCCGGTCGTTGAGGGCTCTTTGAGATGACTTTGAAGAAGGCTTGGAATTTCTCATTCATCCAAGTGGGTAGGTCCTCACTTTACGAGGGTGATGCCAATATCGAGCTTATGGAGTTGATTTACTTTTAAGACTCTTATGATCTTTCTATTTTCACTTGAGTACGAATTGTATAAGACTATATGTGGCTCTTTCACATTGATGTATGTGATATGCCCAAATTGCTAATCTTGTAAGATGGTTATGAGATGATTCTATGTATAAGATGGTTATGTGATATGCCCAAATTGCTAATCTTCCTATACGAAGGGTCTATGTATACTCGATACGAATATATTATGTGTATGTAGAGGTTTATGTAAACTTCAATGTATAAGTAATGAAAACTTTTAAATCATCCGTATTTTTAAACTATGAATGTGATGATGTATGCTAAGAGGCTAGTCTTAGTCCTGAAAGAGGTTGACGACGCCGGTTACGTCTAGGGGGTGCTCCCCGAATGTGATAATCTCATATCATAACCATCTAAAACAAGATTATATCAATTGGGCATATCGCATAAATCAATGTAATAAGGTCACATATTGGCTATACAATTCGTGCTCAAATGAAAAGGAAAGAACATAGAAGTCTTAAAACTAAAACAACATTCATAATCTCGATATTGGCATTGCCCTCGGAAAGTGAGGACATACCCAACTTGGATGATTGAGAAATTCCAAGTCTTCTTCAAAGTCTTCTCAAAATCCCTTCAACGTCCGGAACCTAAAATGTTAGGGAAAAGAGAGAAAATGGGGTTAGCACATTACATGTACTAAGTATGAGACCATATGCACATATAATGTCAAATCATGCTAAAAAGGGACATTTAATTAAAACATGTTATTTTACATTTGGAAAGTCTTATGCACATGAAAGAACCAATACAAGTCATTAATGCATATTTATAAAGTCAATATCATGTACTATACAAGACCAAATCACCTTAAGTAAAATCAAGTCACATCCATATCAACATACTTGAACCCATGATCAAATACAACTCTGATCATTAAGTCATAACATCACAAACATGAATAAGAGTTCATCACACTATAACAAAGCAAGACCATTACTCATGACCCTCATTAAGTCCACTTGTGCAATAACAAAGCAAAGCCCCATAACCTTACTTAATCAAGAAAACCTAACAAGAAGCATAACCAATGTCCAACTCCACAGAACCTATCATTAAAAGTACATGATATCATACTTTATCAATAGAGACCAAATGCATGTTCATAAGAGTAACCAACATCACATAATTTCATTTACATGTAAGATCATCACATTATAATCATTTACATTTATAAGCATATACATACATAAGAACAACCTCCTAAGGCTTCCCTCAAGGAAAACTAATGCAAGGCATAGGTAGAGTCCCATACCCCTACCTAGGCTAAGTCAAACCTCTTAAGTCACCCTAGTCGGTTTGTAATCCATTACTTCATTTTAGTTTAAGGAAAAATTGCCTTAACCGACATAGACCACAAGAGCTTAGTGTGAAATCCGGCGTTGTAAAACCTTACACCGATGGAAGGTGGTCTACCGGACAAAGCAGAACCAAACATAAACATAGCTTTCTAGGTGGATCCACTTGCTAGTCTTCCTATGGGCCAACATAATTTAAGGAACTAAGAGATATGTATTAACTCTCTACATGCCATTTGGCAATTGGAGCCTCCTTTCATGAGAATCTATAGGGTGAGTATCCCTCATAGGGTAGTCAACACCTCATGTGGAACTATAGGGTGAATCTTCCTCTATGGAAATTTAACACCTCCCAATGTCAGGTTCTCTCGGTGCTAAGCTAACGTCTCTTTTCAAATGTCTTTAATTTATCCTTTATTATCAAAACTTAGTTTAGGTAATAGGGTCTATCCCTTATATAATCATGATCATCATATTTCAATAAGAATTGCATGAGTATTTTCCTTTCATTACAATTCATACATGTGAGGTTAGAACATTTACATAATCATTCATAATAAGGCACATTGGTAAGACATCACCATCCATATAACATTTACATCTTAGCCAACACCTCACAAACCATAGTCAAGACATTTCAATTCAACATCATACCAACCCTACCAATCCTAATATCAGGTATACTTCAATACAACATCAACACTTAATCACAAGTAACCATAATGGAAGTAAAGAGTTGAGATCACAAGACTTACCAAGTCATCCTTCATAAGCGAACATAAAGGTCTTACCATCAACTCTCAAACTCAAGCCGACAATGGGTGTAATATCATAACACAATGATAACCAAGATAATAATGAAGTCAATTTAAACACTATACAACAATCCATCACTAGTTCATAGCTTAAAATTAGAGAGTTAGGTCAAATTCATGATCTACTTCACAACCTAGATCAATTACTCAAGAACTAGCATGGTAGGATTACAATTTATCTCAATATATTTATAAATTGATACAATAACATCATAGGATAGTAATTTAACCAATAACCAAATTAATTGAACCAACACTACACAATTCAACTCAAGATCACAACTTAGGGTTAAGGGGAAAAGGTCATCTTCTAAAAACAAGACCAATCCATAAATAAGTAGTGTAATATATTCATAATTCATCATAATCTATTCAATAAAATCAAAATAAATCGTAAACAAATCCAATTGAAAGATTAATTTAGAGATTGGAAAAGACCCACATGAAAACTCATCTTTTGAAATCAATTTGAAGGAACCCTTTGGGGAAAGAGATCCCAAAGGTGAATGGAATCCCATACCTTGTTGATTGATGAAGATTTACGGAGAAACTTTGGTGATAAAAGCCCTAGAACCCACCTTGACCTTGACTTCTATAGTGTTGTTCAACTTGGGAGAGAGAAAGAAGAGAGAAGGAAAAGAGTTTGTGTTTTGGGAATTATGAGAGTTAGGTTAGTCTAATTAGATTAGGGTATTTATATAATTTGTTAATTAACTTAATTATACCACCCTAAACACCTAACTAATTAACAAACAAAAAAATGTATTAACTCAAGTCACTTAAAATCGAGCAGCCAAAACAGACCCTCACAGACGACTCCCGTCCACGCCCCGTTTGTCATTCGACGACCACATGACCCTTCGTCCTGTTGGTCCATCATTTTGGACAGAGATTGGCTAAAAATTCTAAGTGTCCATTTATGGAGACAATCGATGCCCCTTTGATTGTAACACGATCCATTGATGGCAAGTCGTTGCTGCACACTGCCTTGGGAAGCCTTCGACCCAAATGCAAGGGTCCTCCTCAAGGGCCCTTGGTTGGTCCTTGGGGAGTCTTACCCGAACGTTTCTACTATGAACTAACTATAATACATGTTATTTACCCTTTCACCAAATTTCATCCTTGTCCGACTCCTAAAACTCAATCAAATAGGCTAAGGCACACTAGCACCTCATTGAACTAGTTTCCGGACGTCATGGACGTTCTTTGATATTTTGATTTCTAAACTTCATAAATGACTTATATTCATTATTTATGACCTTAAAACAGTTTCTAAACCTTTTGACACCTATGTTACGCTCTACAACACGTCTTAGACTTTCGGAGTGTTACATTATCCTCCCTTAGGAACATTCATCCCCGAATGACACTAAAATCTTTTGAAAGGAAAGAATAGACTAAATACTAGCAGCCCAACCAATAAACAATACATAAAAACATGAGATACAACATCAATCATGGTATTGTTACACATAGCAATTTAGAAACTTCAATTACAACACATAAGGCTCAAAATCACATTATGAGGAATTTCCTTCTCATAAAAACATGAGCTCAACATACCATATATGAGTCAATTATGCCAAAGATCAACTTACCAACATGCTCAATATCATATCATAAAGACTCACCATATCAAAATGCACAACATAAATCCAAGCAAGAAGAATTGCAAATTTTCAAGTCAAAAGCACACTTCACTGTAACTTCCCTGTAATGGCATGCACATTTTGCAAAACTTTACCAAAAATCATAGCAACTTCAAATTTAGTAATTATTTTCATTATTAGTAAGAACAACTAACCTTCACTAGTAAATAGATGAGGATAATGGGACTTCATGTCGGCTTTGGCCTCCCATGTTGCTCCCTCAACTAGGTGGTTTCTCCATTAAACTTTTATAGAGGCCACCTCTTTGTTCCTCAACTTCTTCACTTGACGATCAAGGATTTCAACCGGAAACTCTTCATAGGAGAGGTTCTCTTGCACACAAAGACCCTCAATAGGAAGAATAGACTCGTGATCACTGATACACTTCATAAGCATAGAAACATGGAAAACCGTATGAACCGAAGATAGTTCACTAGGGAGTTTCAATTCATAAGCAACCTTACCAACCCTTTGCAAGATTTCATAGGGACCTACATAACGAGGACTCAACTTCCCCTTCTTGCCAAATCTAACCACCCCTTTCATAGGCGAAATTTTTAAGTACACCTTATCACCTTCTTCAAGCTCTAAATCTCTTCTCCTATGATCGGTAGAAGACTTTTGCCGACCATAGGCTATTTGCAACCGGTTCCTTATGATATGAACTTTCTCCAAAGTCTTATAAATCAAATCGGTACCATCAAGCTCAAACTCGCCAACCTCAAACCACCCAATAGGAGACCTACACCTCCTAACATACAAGGCTTCATAAGGAGCCATAGAGATGGATGAATGAAAGCTATTATTATACGAGAACTCCACCAAAGGCAAATGCTCATCCCAATTCCCCTTAAAGTCAGTGATACAAGCTCTAAGCATATCTTCAAGAGTTTGAATAGTTCGCTCCACTTGACCATCCGTTTGGGGATGAAAAGCGGTGCTTAACTTCACTTGAGTACCCAAACCCTTTTGAAAAGATCTCCAAAATCTAGATGTAAATTGAGCACCTCTATCCGATATAATGGACAAAGGAACCCCATGAACACTCACTATCTTGTCAATATAGATTCTTGCATAATCTTCCACCGAATAAGTAGACTTAACGGGAATAAAGTCAGCGGATTTGGTCAACCTATCCACTACCACCCATATAGAGTCATATTGCTTTCTAGTTCCAGGAAAACCTACTACGAAATTCGTATTAACATCTTCCCACTTCCAAATAGGAATTTGGATTTCTTGTAGTAGACCACTCGACTTTTGATGCTCGGCCTTCACTTGTTGGCAATTGGGACACTTTGCAACAAACTCCGCAATATCCCTTTTTAGGCCATCCCACCAAAACACTTCTCTAAGGTCATCGTACATCTTTGTAGAACCCGAAAGAATAGAGTAACGGGCCCTATGAGCTTCCTCAAGGATCCTACTCCTCAAATCATCCACAATATGCACACACAATCTCTCTTGATACATAAGAACACCATCCCCCCCGGGAGAATGACTCATTCATCTTACCAAGAACCGATTCTTTCAACTACATCAACAATGGATCAAGGTGTTGGTTAGACTTCACCTCAACCACCAAGATGACTCGGAGTTATGATGTACCACCATTTGGAGGACTTTCAATATGAACCCCTAAATGAGCGAAGCTATGAACATCTTTCACTAGGTTTCTCTTGGATTCTTCCACATGGGATACACTTCCCATGGATAATCAACTAAGAGCATCCGCTACCACATTAGCCTTGCCGGGGTGATAGAGAACACTCATTTCATAGTCTTTAAACAACTCTAACCATCTCTGTTGCCGGAGATTCAACTCATTTTGAGTGAATACATATTGAATAGTTTTATGATCCGTATACACATCAACATGAACCCCATAGAGATAATGCCTCCATATTTTCAAGGCAAATACCACGGCCGCTAACTAAAGGTCATGAGTCGGATAATTCTTCTCATGAACTTTGAGTTGCCTAGAATCATATGTTATAACTTTGCCTTGTTGCATAAGAACACACCCCAACCCGACTCGGGATGCATCACAATAAACCAAAAAACCGCAGTACCCTCTGTAGAGTCAATACCGGAGCGGAAGTAAGCCTATCCTTCAACATTTCGAAGCTCTTTTCACATGCCTCCGAACACTCAAATTTCACATTCTTTTGAGTCAAGGTTGTCAAGGGGGAAGCAAGAGACGCAAACCCATCGACAAGCCTTCTATAATACCCGGGTAGACCTAAGAAACTCCCAATATCCATAGGAGCCAGAGACCTAGGCCAATTTTTCACCGCTTCGGTCTTCTTTGGATCAACCTCTACAACCTTCACAAGATATAATATGACAAAGAAAAGCTACCGACCTCAACCAAAACTCATATTTGCTATACTTGGCAAACAATTGGTGTTCTTTAAGCACTTGCAAAACCACCCTCAAATGATCCATGTGTTCACCCTCATTTTTTGAATATACCAAGATGTCGTCAATGAAAACAATGACAAATGAATCTAGGTAACTTCGAAACACCCTATTCATTAGGTCCATAAACGCCGCCGAAGCATTAGTGAGACCAAAGGACATTACTAAGAACTCATAATGACCATATCTTGTTCTAAATGCCATCTTGGGAATATCTTCACCTCTCACCCTAAGTTGGTGATATCCCGATCTCAAGTCAATCTTGGAAAAGTAACTCGAACCTTGGAGTTGATCAAATAAATCATCAATCCGAGGGAGAGGATACTTGTTCTTGATTGTGACTTTGTTGAGTTGACGGTAATCGATACACATTCTAGGGGACCCATCCTTCTTCTTCACAAACAATATCGGAACACCCCATGGAGAAATACTAGGCCGAATAAAACCCATGTCTAGTAAGTCTTTGAGTTGAGCCTTCAACTCTTTCAATTCGGACGGATACATCTGATAAGGAGAAATTAAAATGGGATTATCGGTAGCAAGTCGATACCAAAATCAATTTCCCGTTTGGGAGTAATACCGGGAAGATAATTAGGAAAGACATACGGAAATTCCCTCACTACGGGGACCGACTCAATGGTAGGAATTTTGGATTCTAAATTTTGGACTCTTACTATATGGTATAAACACCCTTTAGAGATCATCCTACAAGGTTTCAAACAAGAAATGATACGACCTCTAGGAATAGAATTTCCCCCCTTCCACTCTAAAATGGGCTCATTTGAAAATTTAAACTTCACCACCCTTGTTCTACAATCTATAGAAGCAAAGAAAGCATGCAACCAATCCATACCCAAAATGACATCAAAATCAAACATATAAAGTTCTACTAGTTCAACGTGAGTAACTCTATTGGCAGCATTATAGGATAATTTCTATACACTCTTTTTGCAACCACCGACTCACCCATCGGTGTAGACACCATAAAAGGTTCATTCAAGATATCGGAAAAAATGTCAAACTTTTTAGCTACTAGAGGAGTAACAAATGACAAGGTAGCACCGAGATCAAGTAAAGCATATACATTAATATAAAAGACTTTCAACGTAATGGTCACCACATCGGGAGAAGTCTCTTGCTCACGTCTAGAGCGGAGAGCATAAAAGTGATTCTTCTTCGGAGCATCATTAGAACCACTTGTTTGAGCTTAACATCTACCCTTGTCTTGCCCCTTCAAATTTGGGCAATCCCAAACTTTTTGCCCACTTTTACCACAACTAAAACAATTGCCCGTTCCAACTAAGCATTCACCAAGGTGACCTTTTACACACTTGGTACAAGTAGGCTTCTCATTAGGTGAGTTTCCACTCTTTCCCTTTTGGGACCTAGGTGTAGGCATCTTATCATCACGAGACTTAGGGAACTTAGAATGTACTTGATTAGAGAACCTCTCCTTGAACCTAGGCTCATCTTGGATATCAATCCTACCTTTTGAAGAACTACCATCACAAGACCTTGCCCGTTGAGCATACCTACTCTTTCTCTTAACCCTTGTCTCTTCCAGTTGTTGAGAATGAACCATGAGATGAGAAATGTTCATATTATCATGTAGCATAGCCGAACTACATTCCTCTTTCAAGTCATTCGACACTCCCGTCACAAAGCAGCTCATTTAATCTCTAGCGTCGGAAACCGAAGGAGCATACTTTGACAATTTAGTAAATTTCAAAGAGTAGTCAAGTACACTCATACCTCCTTGACGAAGGTTGATGAATTCTTCCATTTTGTCTTCCCTCTTCTCTCTTGGAAAGATCCGATCAAGAAAATCCTTCTTGAAGATCTCCCAAGTCACCCGTCCACCCCTTAAAGGCCTATTGTCTCTCCATAGGACATACCAAGTTTGGGCCACATCTTTGAGTTGGTAAGTGGCTAACTAGGCTTTCTCACTAGTAGTCAGCCCCATAGAATAGAGAATCTTGTAGACTTCATCAATGAACTCTTGGGGGTCTTCCTCAACTTTGGACCCATAAAAAGTAGGTGGATTCATCCTAGCGAAATCCCTCAAACGGGAGGCCATGGTGCCAACATGTTGGTTTGCTCGGGGTACCACCTCCCAATTAGCTTTGGCCGTCATGGTTTATGCTTGAGTAGTGACGGCTTGTGCTTGTGTAGTAATGTCTTGGGCCATTTAGATAAAGGCAGCCTTTATATCACCATCCGTCATAGGTGGAGGATTGACCGGAGCTTGGTCATCATTATCAATTTCTTCAAGAGGAGGGACTTGATTGCCACCGGGAGGAGCTCCCGCATTGGCAATCTCTTCATCAAGTCTTTGAGCGGTTGTTCTTCGAGTATTCATTGCCTATAATCACAATAAAAGGATTAGATGCTAAAGTCACATACATCCAAGATTCTAAAGGCACGATATTGGATTTCCAAGAAAGTGCGACTTTCCTAAGCATCATATAGTTTCCTATTCATAACTGTGGCATGCTTCACAGTTATGAGTAAGAATCTACATAGACGTGGTTGAGAGAGACATCGACTCTATAGATATTCAACCTCATGCTCTGATACCAAGTTTGTCATATTCAGGGAGCACCCCCTAGACGTAACCGGCGTCGTCGCCCTCGGAGACGACTAAGACTAGCCTCTTAGTTTACATCATCACATTCATATATTAAAAATGTGGAAAATTTAAAACTTTTTCTATCTATCATGACGTTTATACAGACCTCTCGCATACACGTAATATGTATTCATATTGAGTATACATAGACCCTTCGTATAAGAAGATTACATAGTCTACTACTTTTATTGCACATAGATATATAAAATACTTAACATAGTCTTAAAAAGAGTCTCTCATCTCATAACCATTTAAAACAAGAATATATCAATTGGGCATACCCCATAAATCAATGTAATAAGGCACATATAGGTTATACAATTCGTACTCAAATGAAAAGGAAAGAACATAGAAGTCTTAAAATTAAAACAACATTCATAAGCTTGATATTAGCATTGCCCTCGGAAAGTGAGGACCTACCCCACTTGGATGATTGAGAAATTCCAAGTCTTCTTCAAAGTCGTCTCAAAAGCCCTTCAACGACCGGAACCTAAAATGTTGGGGAAAAAGGAGAAAATAGGGTTATCACATCACATGTACTAAGTATGAGATCATATGCATATATAATGTCAAATCATGCTAAAAGGGGACATTTCATTAAAATATGTTATTTTACATTTGGAAAGCATTATGCACATTCAAGAAGCAATACAAGTCATTAATGCATATTTATCAAGTCAATACCATGTAATATACATGACCAACCACCTTAAGTAAAATCAGGTCACATGCATATCAACATACTTGAACCCATAATCAAATAAAACTCTATCATCAAGTCATAACATCATAAACATGAATAAGAGTTCATCACACTATAAAAAAACAAGACCATTACTCATGGACCTCATTTAAGTACACTTGTGCAATAACAAAGCAAAGCCCCATAACCTTACTAAATCAAGTAAACCTGGCAAGAACCATAACCAATGTCCAACTCCACATAACCTATCATTAAAAGTACATGATATCATACTTTAGCAATAGAGACCAAATACATGTTCATAAGAGTAACCAACATCACATAATTTAATTTATATGTAAGATCATCACATTATCATCATTCACATTTATAAGCATATACATACATAAGAACAACCTCCTAAGGTTTTTCGAAAGGCAAACTAGTGCAAGGCATAGGTAGAGTCACATACCCCTACCTCGGCTAAGTCAAACCTCTTAAGTCACCCTAGTTGGTTTATACTCCATTACTTCATTTTAGTTTAGGGAACACTTGCCCTAAATGACATAGACCACAAAAGCTAAGTGTGGAATCCGGTGATGTAAAACCTTACACCCGTGGAAGGTGGTCTACCGGCCAAAGTAGAACCAAACATAAACATAACTTTCTAGGTGGATCCACTAGGTAGTCTTCCTATGGGGCAACATATTTTAAGGAACTAAGGGATAAGTATTAACTCTCTACAGGCCACTTGGTAATTGGAGCCTACTCTCATGAGAATCCATTGGGTGAGTATCCCTCATTGTGTAGTCAACACCTCATGTGGAACTATAGGCAGAATCTTCCTCTATGGAAATTTAACACCTCCCAATGTCAAGTTCTCTCGGTGCTAAGCTAACGTCCCTTTTCAAATGCCTTTAATTCATCCTTTATTATCAAAACATAGTTTAGGTAATAGGGTTTATCCCTTATATAATCATCATCATCATATCTCAATAATAATTGCATGAGTATTTTCCTTTCATTACAATTCATACATGTGAGGTTAGAACATTTACATAATCATTCATAATAAGGCACATTGGTAAGTCATCACCATCCTTATAACATTTACATCTTAGTCAAACCCTCACAAACAATAGTTAAGACATTTCAATTCAACATCATACCAACCCTATAAATCCTAATATAAGTTATACTTCAATACAACATCATCACTTAATCACAAGTAACCATAATTGAAGTAAAGAGTTGATCACAAGACTTACCAAGTCATCCTTCATAAGCAAACATCAGGGTCTTGCCATCAACCCTCAAACTTAACCCAACAATGGGTGTAATATCATCACACAATGATAACTAACATAATTTTGAATTCAATTGAAAAACTATACAACAATCCATCACTAGTTCATTGCTTAAGATTAGAGACTTAGGTCAAATTGATAATCTACTTCACAACATAGATCAATGACTCAAGAACTAGCATGGTAGGATTAAAATTATCTCAATATATTCATAAATTGATGTAATAACATCATAGGATAGTAATTAAGCCAATAACCAAGTCAATTGAACCAACGCTACACAATTCAACTCAAGATCACAACCTAGGGTTAAGGGGAAAAGGTCATCTTCTAAAAACAAGACCAATCAATCAATGAGTAGTGTAATATAGTCATAATTCATCATAATATATTCAGTAAATTAAAAGAAATCATAAACAAATCCAATTGAAAGATCATTTTCGAGATTGGAAGAGACTCACATGAAAACTCATCTTTTGAAATCAGTTTGATGGAACCCTTTGGGGAAAGAGATCCCAACGGTGAAAGGAATCTCATACATTGTTTATTGATGAAGATTGATGGAGAATCTTTTGTTATAGCAGCCATATAACCCTCCTTGACCTTGACTTCTATGGTGTTCTTCAACTTGGGAGAGAGAAAGAAGAGAGAAGGAAGAGAGTTTGTGTTTTGGGAATTATGAGAGTTAGGTTAGTCTAATTAGGTTAGGGTCTTTATATAGGTTGTTAATTCACTTAATTAAACCTCCCTTAACCCCTAAATAATTAACTAACCCCTACATTAATTAACTCAAGTCACTTAAAATCGAGCAACCAAAATAGACCCTCACAAACGACTCTCCGTCCACGCCCCGTTTGTCAATCGACGACCACAGGACCTTCCGTCATGTTGGTCCATCTTTTTGGTCAGTTACTGTTTAAAAAAAAGTCTTGGCCAAATATTCCAAGTGTACATCGACGGAGGCAATCTAAGTCCCATCGATTGGAACATGATCCGTTGATGGCAAGTCGTTGGTGCACACTACCTTGGGCAGCCTTCGACCCAAATGCAAGGGTCCTCCTCAAGGGCCCTTGGTTGGTCCTTGGGGAGTCGTACCCGGAAGTATTGAATATTAACTAACTCTAATACATGTTATACACCCTTTCACCAAATTATGTCCTTTTCCGACTCCTAAAACTCAGTCAAATAGGCTAAGGCACACTAGCACCTCATTGAACTAGTTTCCAAACATCATGGACGTTCTTTGACGTTTTGATTTCTAAACTTTATAAATGACTTATATTAATTATTTATGACCTTAAGATAGTGTATAAACTTTTTGAAACCTATGTTAGGCTCTAGAACACGTCTTAGACTTTCGGAGTGTTACATCAGTTGGCCTGCATCGTATTATGATGCAGACGCAGGTAACGAGGATCGACATCTAGTACACTGTTGATCTAGTTGAGCACTCCAGAGCCAGTTGGTGAGCCTTCTTGTATTCCAAATGACTTATTTTATTGCTTTCTAGTTAGTTTGTTAGGATGTTGTGGGGTTTGTCCCAACATCCATCTTAGTCATGTTAGAGGCTTTATAGACAGTTAGTAGTTCAGTAGACTTTGCATTATCATTCTTATGTTAAATACTTGGGTTGCCATTTTGGCCAAGTTGTATGTTTAAATCTTTAAAACATGCTCAGTTATTTTATTATTCAGTTTAGTTAATTTCTTTGATCATTATAAGTGTGATTTTTGTCTTCCGCTAAGTAAAGTAAGATAGTCCAAGGGTACGCTCGAGGCCAGCAATGGTCATCGAGTGTTAGTCCCCCCCAAGGTGTAGGCTCGGGGCATGAGAAACTTGGTATCAGACCACAAAGTTCAAGAGTCCTAGGGAGTCTATGAAGCCATGTATGTAGAGTCCTAGTTATTGGTGGTAAGCGCGACACATCTATAATTAGGAGGCTGCAACATTTAAGAATTTCTTTACTTCTTTCATATTCCTTTTGTGCGCTACAGTTTGAACTATAAAAAGTTTCTATCTAACTCGTGTTTGTGCGTGTTTTCAGATAACCATGCCTCCATGAAGAGCAGTCAGAGGTCGTCCGGCGAGGAGGAATAATGAACCTCATGAACAAGAGTTACCCAATGCACCTGAAGTGCAACCTCAAGGGGAGGTTACCAACACTGAGTTCCTTGAAGATATTAGGATGATGAGTCAAGCTGCGACTAACGAGGTTGGTCAACACTGAAGAGTTCGACAAGAAGGGGTAGAGACTTTGAGGATTTGTGAGTTCTTGAGGATGAATCCCCCAAGTTTCACTTGTTCAAGCACAATTGAGGATCCAGAGAATTTCACTGAGGAGCTGAAAAATATATTCGAGGTGATGCAAGTTTCTGACACTGAGAGGGTTGAACTAGATGTATATTAACTCAAGGGTGTTGTTAGAACATGGTTTGATCAGTGAAAGGAATGTAGAGATAAGGATGCACCACCGTTAAGTTGGGCTTGTTTTGAAGAGGCCTTCTTGGGCCGTTTCTTTCCCCGAGAACTAAGAAATCCCAATGTACGTGAGTTCCTCACACTCAACAAGGAATCTCTAAGTGTTCTTGAATATGGCTTGAATTTCACCCAACTATCTCGTTATGCTCCGAAGATGGTTAAGGACATGAGGAGTAGAATGAGTATGTTTGTTGCTGGCTTGGGTCGTCTATCAAGCAAATAGGGTCGGGTAGAAATGCTTATTGGGTACATGGACATTCCGAGGTTGATGATGTATGTGCAGCATGTAGAGGTTGAGAAGCTAAGAGATAGAGAGGAATTCAAGAATAAGAAGGCTAAGACAGGGAATGAATCTGGGAAGCAGAAGAGTAATGCCAACTAGTCTTCGTTCCAAAAAAAAAAGAAAAGGGTCATGCTCTATCATTTGCTATTACCCCTTCACTAAGAAAAATGGTGAGTACAATAATCAAAACTTCAAAGCTAAAACTGCTTATTCTCAAGGTATCATGGCACAAGGGGTAGTAGTCCTCCTGCATGGTCCAAGTGTGGCAGGAACCATTCAGATGCTTGTCGTGATAGCTCCACAAGTTGCTTCAAGTGTGGTTATGTAATGACCTGCTTAGTCATTTTGAGCAGCAGATTTTATTTCTGGAAAACTGTCTGAGACGACGTATCCAACGACGGACCGTCATGGGCACGACGGACCGTCGAGGGTGTCTCGTTCCAAACACTTGGAATTCTTATATTTGAGTGCTGAAATCGACTCTCTGAACTCTGTGACGGACCTGCAGGACGGACCGTCACAGACATGACGGACCGTTGTGAGGTTCCGTTTCAGAACACTTCAACTCTTGAGAATTGGGTACTGAGAGCAATTCTCTGAAGGCGGTGACGGACATGCAGGACGGACCGTCACAGACAATGACGACCGTTGTTAGGTTCCGTTTCAAACACTTCAACGCTTGAGAATTGGGTACTGAGAGAGCAATTGCTCTGTACGTTCGTAGACGAAGTGCAAAGGACGACCGTCGTAAGGCACGCACGACGGACCGTCTCAGACTCAATCAAGAAATTGAGTCTCGCTGAAGGTTGTGACGAACCGGCAGGACGGAACGTCGCAGCACTCGGCCGGTCAGCAGGTGCGTTATCACAGTCTGGGTCGGTTTTCTGGGTAAGTTTTAAAGGGAAAGGGGCGTTTTGGACTATTCCTGCGATATTAAAATGTCGTGGGTCATGTTAAAACTCAAATTCTTGGGGGTGTAAAGGAGATGACATCTTGAGTTTACTTATTGGGTTTATTTTCCTCTCTTGTATAACCGATTATTTGCTAGTAGGGAAAAGAGAGAGAGTTTGGAAGAAGAAAAAATAGGAGAGAAGAAGGGAAGAGAAGAAACTCGATAGAGAGAGACAACCAAAGAGGAAACAAAAGCTTTGAGAGATTGCTTTTGTGCTTGATTCAAGAATCCTTGGTGAAGGTAGGTTATGGTTTTTGAAGTACTATTCGTAGTAAAACTCGTAATAGGTGAATGATATGTATTGGGTGTATGGTAAACCATTCGATATGCGTAATTGTAGGGCTGCAATGAATGTGATTTAGGTGATGGTGATAAAATAAGCATATAAGCTTTTTTGGAATCCAAAATCCTTGAAAGACCCGAATTTAACCTTGAGATTATGATGCCATTGTAGAAAAGAAGGCTTGTGATTGATAGATAGGTTAGTGGATCGGAGTGTCCCGTTACGCATCTGTAATTGGGATCAGGTGTCACTAACCGAAACGTAGAAGTAAGGGGATCGAGTGTCACTCCAGACACATAGTATAGGGGAGCGGTGTCACGAACCGACACGTAGAATTAGGGGATCGGAGTGTCACGTTCCGACACATAGTATTAGGGAATCGGGTGTCACGAACCGAAACGTAGAATTAGGGGATCGGAGTGTCACGTTCCGACACATAGTATTAGGGGATCGGGTGTCACGAACCGACACGTAGAATTAGGGGATCG